>VZQC01000855.1:462575-511504 GCA_009823505.1 Rhizomys pruinosus | reverse complement strand
GTTCCTACCTTTAAAGGGAATGTTTCTGTCATTTCCCCATTTAGGATGATATTGGCTGTGGGTTTCCTGTATATGGCTTTGATTACATTGAGGAATGATCCCTCCAATCCAATTCCTTCTAGGACTTTAAGCATGAAGGGATGCTGGATTTTGTCAAAGGCTTTTTCAGCATCAATTGAAATGATGGTGTGGTTTTTGTCTTTCATTCCATTTATGTGTTTGATGATGTTTATTGATTTTCATATGTTGAACCATCCCTGCATCTCTGGTATGAGTCCAGCTTGGTGATGATGGATGATGATCTTCTTGATGTGGGTCTGAATGTCATTTGCCAGTATCCTGTTTACAATTTTGGCATCTGTGTTCTTTAGCGAGATGGGTCTATAATTCTCCTTTTAATTGATTCTTTGCCTGGTTTTGGTAATAGAGTGATGCTGGCTTCATAGAAGGAATTTGGGAGAATTCCCTCTGATTGTATCCTTCTAAACAGTTTCAGTAATAATGGTTGTAGGTCTTTTTGAAAAGTTTCATAGAATTCTGTCCTGAAACCCTCTGGGCCTGGGCTTTTTTTAGTTGGGAGGTTACTTATTATGTCTTCAATTTCTTCATATATTATGGGTCTGTTTAAGCTGTGGATCTCTTCTTGGTGGAGCTTTGGTGATTCCCAAGATTTCAGATATTAATCCATTTCTTCTAGGTTTTCAAACTTGGTAGAGTATAGGTTCTTAAAGTATTCCCGTATGATTTTCTGGATCTTTTCCTTGTCTGTTGTGATATGTCCCTTTCCATCACTGATTGTATTGATTTGGTGTTGTTCCTTCTTTCTTTTGTTTAACTGGGTTAGAAGTCTGTCTATCTTGTTTATTCTTTCAAAAACCAAGTTTTGGATTCATGGATTTTTTGTTTTGTTTTCTTTGTTTCTATTTCATTGACTTCTGCCCTGATTTTTTGTTATTTCTTCCTGTCTGTTGCTTTTAGGGTTCATCTGTTGTTGCCTCTCAAGTACTTTTAGCTGTAATGTTAGATCATTCACTTGTGCTCTTTCTGTTTTTCTAATATAGGCACCCAGGGCTATAAACTTCCCTATTAGGACTGCTTTTAAGGTATCCCCTAGGTTTTGTTGTGTTGTATTGTCATTGTCATTCAGTTCCAGGAATGCTTTTATTTCTTTCTTTATCTCTTCTTTGACCCATTCATTATTCAAGAGTGTGTTGTTTAGTCTCCATGTGCTCTTGTAGGCAGTAGGGCTTATCCTAGTGTTGGTGTTGAGCTTTATTGCACTGTGGTCTGATAGAATGCATGAAATTATTTCAATCTTTTTGTATTTGTGGAGGTTTCTTCTGTGTCTCAGTATATGGTCGATTTTGGAGAATGCTCCATAGGGTGCTGAGTAGAAAGTGTATTCTCTGGTATTAGGGTGGAATATTCCGTAGAGGTCTATGATGTCCATTTGTTGTATCATATCGTTCAGTTCAGATGTCTCTCTGTTTATTCTTTGTCCTGTTGACCTATCCAAAGGACTCAAGGGTATTGAAGTCCCTACTATGAGTGTACTGGGGTTTGTGTGTGACTTGTGGTCCTGGAGAATCGTCTTTATAAAGTTTGGTGCACCAGAGTTTGGGGCATATATATTCATGATTGTGAAATCTTCTTGGTGAATTGTTCCTTTGATAAAAATGTAATGGCCTTCTTTGTCTCTTCTGATTTCTTTTATTTTGAAGTCTATTTTGTCTGATATTAAAATAGCAACACCTTCTTTCTTTTTGGTACCATTTGCTTGGAATATTTTTTTTCCATCCTTTTATTTTAAGGTGGTGCCTGTCCTTGGAGGTAAGGTGTGTTTCTTGTAGACAGCATATTGATGGATTCTGTTTTATAATCTAATCTCCCAGTCTATATCTTTTGATTGGGTAATTTAGTCCATTAATATTTAACGTTATGACTGATAGGTTTGTGTTGCTTCCTTTTGCCTTGTTATCCATTTGTGGTTTGGGTTTAGGTTTCTACTTCTGCAGTTATGCTTTTATTGATTCTCTTTCTAGGTGCCTGGGGATGGTTCTCCTTTCTTCTGTTCTTTGAATTGCTTCAAGTATTCTATGAAGGGTTGGTTTTACAAACATGTATTCTTTCAACTTATTTATGTCATGTACGGTTTTTCTCTCTCCTTCAATTATAGTTGACATTTTTGCTGGGTATAGTAACCTGGGTTGGCATCTATTGTCCTTTAACACTGGGAATGCTTTGCTCCAGGTTCTTCTTGCTTTCATAGTTTGCATTGAGAAGTCAGTTGTAATTCTGATAGGTTTCCCCTTGGGTCACTTGTTGTTTTTCTCTTGTGGCTTTAAGGATTTTGTCTTTGTTTTGGGTGTCGAGCATTTTAACTGTGATGTGGCATGGAGAATTTCTTTTCTGCTCTTGTCTGTTTGGAGTTCTATGTACGTCTTGTATTTGTATTCGTTTGTCTTTTTTAAGTTTGGGGAAGTTTTCGTCTATTATTCTGTTGAAGACCTGATCAATACCATTCTGTTGGGATTCTTCTCCTTCCTCTACTCCTATGATGTGGAGGTTTGATCTTTTCATAGTGTCCCACAGTTCCTGGTTGTTCCACTTTTGTGTATTTTTAAAATTTTCATAATCTTTCCTTGAGGTTTTTAGTTGTTCTGTGTTATCTTCCAGGTCTGATATTTTTGTTCTGCTTCATCCATTCTGCTTCTGAGACTTTTTCCATTCCTTTCCTCTTGATTGGATGAGTGTTTGATTTCCTTTTTCATTTCCTCTTCTGATTTCTTTAGTATTTCTACTTCTTTTTTGGAGCTTCTCAATCTCTTACTGTAGCTCTTTGCTTTGCTGGTTGGTTTCCTTATCTTTTTCAGCATGGGATCTTTTCAGTGTTTCCAGTTCCTTCTGGAGTTTGTCATTCTCTCTCTCTAGGTCCTTCTTGAGTTCTTCATTCTCTTTTCTTATTTCTTTGATTTGCTCTTTATAATCTTGTAGTTCTTTAAATATGTTCTCAATTGTGTTTCTGATATCTGTGTCCTGGGCCATCCCCAGGGGGATCCCAATGTAGGAATCTTCCATAGGGTTGGTAGAGCTTGACGCAGGATTATCCTGCCCCTTTCCTGTTTTGTCTCTTCTTTGTGTTCCTGGCATCTGAGTTTCTCCTTGCCTTTATTCCAATGTAAGTCCTAAATGCCTCTTCACTGTGTTGAAGGCTTGCTTTTCTTGCCTCCTTCAGATGCCTTCGTAATCCCAGTTGGCAGGGGGGGGGTAGGATGGGGGGAACGAGGGAGACAACTGTGGGCACCTGGGCTTGCCTCAGCTGGTCTCAGGAGATCCCAGATCTCGAGACTCGCACAACCCTACTTTTTATACCAGCTGGGAGCATAACTCTGCCCCCACAGCTACAAATCCAATTAAGCCAAAGACAATCTGGATTAATGAATTAACTATATTAAATCAATCAACAATCAGCCTTGCTGAAGCACCCAGCTGTTGCCTACCTACCTGTACTTGCCTCAGCTGGTCTTGGGAGATCTCAGCTCTACAGTGCTTTCCAATCAAATGCAATCACCCCCATGCCCTTATTCCCCCATCAGAACTATTGCGTTTCAACATCCAAGCTAAGCCCTATCTTCACGTCGAGCCCCCAAACCCACATTTATTTTGTGCAAATGGATTTACTGGAATCTAGTCTACATATCTAGAAATCCTAGGTAAGTATCTCTTCCTCACCCAACAGTACTCAGTCTCTAACAGTTCTCATTCCAGTGTCAGTCCCCCAGCCATTTTTCTTGATCCCCTTTGAGACCTTCTCCCAGTTGGCATGGGTCCTGTGCCTGATGCCGAAATTGCCACAAGGTCACATGGGAAAGCTCACAATCAACTGTTAGCCACAGTTTCTCTATTTCTGTGGAGCAATGCTGGCTCTGATCACCTTTGGCCCCCTCTTCCCCATTGAGCCCTGAGCCACAGGTAGGTGATGTTGAATGTTGGGGCCCAATCTAGGGATAAACACTCTGGAGACTCCCGTTCTTTGAAGCTTGCCTAGTTGTGGCCTTCCATTTGCCTTGCACTCTGTTGTGTAAGGAAACTTTACTGGTGATAATTGAAGGATGCAGACATTTTTTTCTCTCTCTGTCCCTCAGAGGAAAAATAATTTAAATTCCATGAATGGGAAGGTGATAACTTTAGAGTGTACTGATCGTTACTTTAAGATCTTCTTATGTCATATTACTTTCTACATTTTTTTTTTTTGTATTTTCAAGACAGGGTCTCCCTGTAGCCCCAGATGTCCTGGAACTCACTCTGTAGACCAAGCTGGCCTTGAACTCACAAAGATCTGCCTGCCTCTGCCTCTCAAGTGCTAGGAATAAAGGTGTGCGCCACCATGCCTGGCCTATTTTAGGCTGCTATCACATTGGTGATAGAATCTTCTATTCACAGTGGATAACAGATAATGGAAAGATGCAAAATTTATCCAAGTTTTGAAATGGTAAGCTTGAAGTGGAAGATTTCCATTAGCCATACCACCATCAAGGCTAAGGAAACATAATGGAAGAAGAGACAAATAGAACCAAAGATCTGGCTGGTGAGGAAATGCCATGTGTGGTGGTTTGAATGAGAATGTCCCCCATAGGCTTTAAGTATTCAGACATTTTGTCTCCAGGTGGTGGCACTGCTCTTGGAGGTCTTAGAAGGTGTGGCCATGCTGGAGGAAGTACATCATTGGGGGGCGGACTTAGTGAGTTTAACAAGCCTCGGGGTCTCCAGTCTCTCTCTCTCTCTCTCTCTCTCTCTCTCTCTCTCTCTCTCTCTCTCTCTCTCGATGCTGCTTATTTCGAGATGTGACCCTCAGCTTCCTGCTCCAGTCCCGGGCCACCGTGCCTCCCGCCACAATGGACTCTGATTCCCTGGAACCAGCAATTGCAAGCTCAAATAAACTCTTCCTTTTATAAGTTCTCTTGCTCATGGTGGTTTATCACAGCAACAGAAAAGTGGCTAATACACTATGAAATGATTAGGACCAAATTATGAACCCCAAACAGCTGTAGTTCCCTGCACAAGAGCTGCACAACAGCAAAGCCACCAAAATTCTAGCACAGATGGAGTACATGCTCTCCAGACAAGAAACGACCTCCAAATTCAGCTCCCGTTTCCATGTCCTCTCTCTCTTTTTCTCTTTTTTGTACATATCTATGGGTTTGTGTGTGTGTGTGTGTGTGTGTGTGTGTGTGTAGGTTTTTAGTCCACTGATTCCAATTAGTGCTGCCCACTAAAATATTGGCTGAACTTAGTGTTTTGGTCTTGGGCAGGGCTTATGCAGACAACCATTTGGAGAATGATTTCATGTGTGCAGCAGGCAGGTCATATCCAAAAGGTATCAATTCAAACCATCCCTCCCATCTCTGCCTCTTTAAAATCTTTTGGCCTGGTTTTTCATGAGGGTTTCTGAGCCTTAACAATCACTTCAAATCAGGATTTTGACAAATTATGAGTCTCTGCATTAACCAATTTGTTGAATGTTAAAAACATCCATTTTATGAACATATCTGTTAATATCTGTATCAATAAATGTTCATCAGGAAAAGCAAATCCATCACCAGTTGAGTGACAGAACTTGGAGTATGGGAAACAAGTTATAAAAACGGTTTGATGGAAATGTCAGAAGAGACTGTGAGAAAACCATTGAAGTTAACATTTGCATGCTCCCCATAGAGACTGGAAGCCCAAGGCAATGAGGCCTGGACAGTGGAAAGTGGAAGAAATAGGAATGAAAAAGAAATAGGACTGTTAAAATTATAAAGTCACTGTCAAAAGCATCACTCATGGGAGAAGGAGGGAGGGAGATAGATAAAAAGGAAGGAGGAAGGAAGGAAGGAAGGAAGAAAGAAAGGAAGGAAGGAAGAAAGGAAGGGAGGAAGGGAGGGAGGGACGGAGGGAGGGAGGGAGGGGAGAGAAGAGTTCCAGGCTACAACCTGGATTACCCTACTTTACAGTTTTCTTCCCTTCAATTGTGCAAGCATGCTAATGAGCATCAAGGCAAAGATTCATATTCTTGTGAAGAAAGTCAAGGGCAGGGTAATAAACTTATCTGAAAGGTACATTAAAATATATTTATTAAACCTGTAATACTGGTATGCATAGGACTTACTTGGGTTTTTACTTCATTCATTCATCATGTAAGAAAATGAAACCTCCTAGGAAACCCATTACAGCCAATACTTAGAGATACCTTCTTAATATTGTGTTATAGGCAATAATTTCCTAAATACATTTATGAGGTTGTCTAATTAGCCATTTGGGTGGACAATCACATTGTTTCCACACACAGATGTTTCTAGAATGTGATTGTGTGTCATCAAGATATACATAGAAAATAATAGGAAAATTAATAACTTTGGAATGCTTCAGGACTGAGTGGGGCATCTGAATCTATGGAAAGATTAGAATAGAGTATTTTTTTTTCAGAATAGATGTAAGTTTGAATTGTATAACCTTTGAAAATTTCAATACCCTATATTGGTAAATATCATTTGATATTGCTTTCTCAATATATTAGTTGCATTGTTAAGTGGCTTATAGGAAGGGAATGTGTTTTATTTTCATTTAATGAAGAAACTATAAGGATGGCATGGTTGTATACACCTTTAATATCCACACTCAGGAGACAAAGGGAATTGGTGAATCTCCCTGAGACTTGTCTATGTAGTGGGATCCAGGCCAGGTAAGGCTACACAGCGACCTAGCCTTTAAAAAATAAAAAATAAAAATAAATAAATAAGTAAAATAAAAGAGGAAAATATAAAACTTACTTGAGCAATGTGAAATTTTACCTCGAGTAGTTCAATAAGTATATCTAATAGAAAATAGTAGAAATATACAATAATCGGGGCTGGAGAGATGGCCTAGCGGTTAAGAGCGCCGACCGCTCTTACAGAGGACCCAGGTTCAACCCCCAGCACCCACATGGCGGCCGAGAACCGTCTGAAACTCCAATTCCAGGAGAACTCCAGTTCCAGGGAAATCCGATACCCTCTTCTGACCTCCGCGGCATTGCACGACATGGGTGCACACACTTGCATGCAGACAGTACATTCATACATATACAGAAATAAAAAAAAAAAAGAAAAAAAAGAAATATACAATAATCCTAATTTAATTACAACTTAAATAGTTAAAGTAACGGTGGCTATTATATGGTGTGTGTTTATGTGTGTGTGTTTGTGTATATGTGTGTGTGTGTGTGTATGTGTGTACCTGAATGTGTGTGCATGCACACATATTGTGGAGGTCAGGGGACAAACTACAGGTATCCATTCTTTCCTTCTATCTCGTGGGTTTCCAGGATTGAACTCAGGTCACTAGGCTTTGTGGCAAGTATCTTTACCAGAACCAGCTAACCAGCTCTCCAAATAGTGATTTTTATATTGGTAAACCACATCGATGTTTCATAAGTGTTATCACAGACTTTTCAATATTATGACTATTGAGTGAACACTGTCATTGCTGGGTTTGTAAAAATTAATCCTCCTGAGTAGAATGAATTTGATGTTGTGTCTTAATGACGATTGCTTTTTTCTCAGAGCCTAGGAAAGGTCTTTGGAGAATTAATCCCTATGAGCTTCCTTCAGAGAGCTTCTTACAGCCTTCATAAATCCTCAGCTTATTTTTTCCCAAGGTTCTTGTTGAATATTGATTCTCTTGGGATTTTAACAGAGTTGTGAACTATGACAAGTCATGCACAGTATTTCACAAATTCTGAGAGTATGTGCTTTGTATTAAAATACCTTATTAAATATTTCAGATTGGTCTTTAGAGACTTTCAAGGAATTCCACTTTTTTCTGCACCTCATTGCTATGCAACTTTTCAAAGTGTGTTCTATTTAAAAAGCAGCACAACTAAAAGAAGCAATGTAAAGAGAGCAACACAGTGTAATCCCAAGGGAAGCAAGACTCAAGTTTTATTGTAGAGAAGATATTTTGAAAGCTTTTTATGTATTTAAATCTTTTTCCGATTTATATAAAACACTAATCCCTAGACTGGGAACAGCTAAGCATGTGCCATAGGAAATACTGAATATGAAAATACTGCATAAGAAATGGCTGGTATACCTCATAATACAGTTTCTGTTGTTACTGTTTTCAATAGAAGTGCTTGTAGAAACAGAGAATGTTTACATATAATTATGGATGTTTTCTGTAAGGGAAAAATCAGCTGTGTAGAGAAAGAGCTGATGATTTAATATGTATTGATCACAGGAAAATAGTTCTGAGAGAATTTTAGGTTCTCATTCAGTATTTTAAAAGAATAATGACAATTTAGCCATTCCTTTCTGTATTTTTCATGAGAAATTCTGGCATTGCAGGAGATAACAATTTTCTCTTTTCTATACTGAACACAATTTGGCTTTATATATTTGAACATATAAATCAAATAGTCCTCTACAGGAGAAATAAATGTTGATAACAGAATGGAGAAAGCACAGTTCTTCATTGTCTTCCATACATGAGTCATGGATATCTTTCATACACAGACATATAACAATAATGATAATAAAGATAATTTTAAGTAGAAATGCATGTTGATATTTTTATTTCAGTGATTTTTTTTGTTTTGTTTTGTTTTGTTTTGTTTTTACTTTTTATGTCAGGGTCTCCCTTTAGTCCCAGTTGGACTAGAGCTCAATATGTAGACTTGGCTGGACTGCCTCTTCCTCCTGAGTTCTGGGATTAAAAGTGTGTGACTAATCAATTTATTTTAAAATTCCAACAAATAGATAAGTAAGAATAGATGAAACTCAGAAAACTAATATTCCAAATTTGCTCTACATAGGGGATGTTCTTACAATATATCTGGTATCAGAAAGCATAAGAAACTAGTGAGCAACTTTGTAAATTCTCGTCTGGGATTCAACTGTAAATGATGAGGGCAATTGTCAGTCAATCATGTTGAATCTCCAATGCACTGCATTCATTCAGAATGTTTCCGTAATACTATAAAATGGGTGACTAACTGAAAAAAATGTATTATCACATAGTTGGAGAAGCTGGAAATGTCGAGATAAGTTTGTAATATGGAAACACTGAGATCATTTTGTAATCTGGGTATTTTCTCCCAGAGTACAGTTAGGAATGATAAGATGTGTCCAATGGTTCCATTCCGCTGGAACTGTCTCATCAATGCTTCTCTCACACCTTCTGTTTCCTCATCAGTGTTTCTCCCATACCTCTTGCCTCATGGAAGCCTATTTGTCTTGGAAGAAGTTCCAAGTGCATCACTAAACTACCTTTATGTGTACATGGCTATTTGTGTGTGTGTGTGTGTGTGTGTGTGTTTCTGTGTGTTTTCAAATATCTCATTTTTTTACTTGAAAGTAATATTATTTTAAGGCCTCAAACTCCTCCACACCAGTTCTTCTTAAGTATGTGTGTGGCAAATTGTTTCTAAATATCATCACACATTCAAATACTAGAGTCAAGGAATTCAATTAAATTCTGAAAGAAACCAATTCAATATAGAACGTATTTTGTATAGTCTTTACTTTTTTTTGTTAATATTATGGAGTACTCTTTCTCTGGACTGCTATAATATCAGAGAGTAAGTGACCTAAGGAATAAATACTTCCTCTCAACTTTGTGAAGAATGAGAAGTTCAACTTCAAAGTACCAGCATATTCAGTGTTTAGTGAGGGTACCACTCCTTGTTAATAGATTTTCATGGCAGAGGATGTGAGAGAGCTTCCCGGGCTGTGTTTGATAAGGACACCAAATCTATCTAAAGACCAGTAAGACACCATATCTGAATACTATTAAGTTGGAAAATAGGATTTCAGCACATGGATTTCGGATACACACACATAAAGTCAGTAGCATTTGACACTAAAAAAACAAAACAACAAACTTTTTTTAAAAGAACGTTCTTCTGAAAATACCAACTTTGGTCTTTCTTTAATACCTTTATTGATGAGCTGTGTATTTCATTCATTATCTTTCAGTCCAATTTAGGCACATTCCCCTCTCCCTGCTCCCGACCCCACCCCTGTTCATGCCTTCTGCCATACATGTCTTGCATCTTTCTCTCGGTCTTTCCAAAGCTTTTCCCTGTAGAGGCTTGTAGTTTTGGGCAGAGTTTAACTGTATCATTCGGTTCTTTAACCAAGTCTTTATGTTTTTCTTTTTCCCTCCCCTTTGTATTGCTCTAACAAATGGCTATATAATCATCACATATGCATCAAAATTATGCCCTCTATGAATAAACTGTATGTTAATTCCAAAATATGTTTAGGAATTCATATTTTCCCCATTTAATTTTATATTACAATAAAATATGAATACATACCTTCTACCCATATACAGTAATTACAGAGTCTGTAGCTAAGTGGTAGAACTATTCCAGAGGCCGTTAAGAAATTTACATTATAACAACACAGTTGCTTTCAGATAAAAAGAAATATAACAGTAATGTTGTTGAGCTTGCCTTTCAACTGGGGATTTAGTGTTAGCATTCACAAATGAGGGAAACCATTCACTGCTTGTTTTTCTAGGACTGTGTTACTTCACTTATCATAATGGCTTCTAGTTCCATCAATTTATGTGCAAAGTTCATGATGTCATCTTTCTTTACCACTGAATAGTACTCCATTGTGTAGATGTACCTCGTTTCTGTCATCCACTCATCTGTTGAGTGGCATTTGGGTTGGTTCCATCTCTTCGCTATTGTGAAGAGAGCTGCAATAAACATGGATGTGCATGCATTTTTCTGGTAGGATGAGTCTTGTGGGTATATACCCAGGACTGGTATGGCTGGGTCAGGTGGTAGGCTCATTTTGAATCTTTTAAGGGTTCTCCACACTGCTTTCCATAATGCTCATACAAGCTTACATTCCCACCAGCAGTGGATGAGTGTTCCCCTTTCCCCACAACCTCCAGCATTTGGTGTCTTTTGTTTTCTTGATCTTAGCCAGTCATATCAGAGTGAAATGATATCTGAGAGTGGTTTTAACTTGCATTTCCTCAATTATTAATGATGTTGAACACTTTTAAAGGTGTTTCTTATCCATCTTTACTTCCTCACTGGCGAAATCTCTATTCAACTCTTTACTCCATCTTTTGAGTAGGTCATTTGTTTTCTTGTTATTTGAGTAGTCTATATATTCTGGACGTTAATACTCTGTCAGAAATATCACTGGTGAATATTTCCTCCCACCCTGTGGGTTTTCTCTTCACTTCCTTTATTGTTTTTTTCACTGTACAGAAGCTTTTGAGTTTGATGAGGTTCCATTTGTCAACTGTTGACCTTATTTCCTGTGCAGCTGCTGTCTGATTTAGAAAGTCTTCTTATGCTTATGTCACATAGGCAGTTGCCAAATTTTTCTTCTATCACTTTCAGGGTTTCAGGTTTCACATTGAGATTTTTGATGCACTTGGAGTTAATTTTTGTACAGGGTGAGAGGTAGGGGTTTAATTTTGTTCTTCTACAAATGGTGATTCAGTTTTGCCAACACCATTTGCTGAAGATGCTATCCTTCCTCCATTGAGCTTTTTTTGCTCCTTTGTCAAGTATGATGTGGCTGAAATTGTATGAGCTCCAGTTTGGATCTTCAGTTTTGTTCCATTGGTTCACGGGTCTGTTTTGGGGCCAGTATTAGTCTGTCTTTATGACTATAATCCTGTAATAGTTTGAAGTCCAATAAAGTATCCCTCCGTATTGCACTTTTCACTCAGGGTTGCATTAGATATTCAGGGTCTTTTGTTTTTCCATATGAATTTAAGGATTTTTCTTCCAAGTCTATGAAGAAATTCATGGGGATTTTTATTGGGATTACATTGAATCTGTGTATCAATTTGGGTAAAACAGACATTTTTACTATATTAATTTTTCCAATCCATGAGCATAGGAGGTCTTTCCATCTTTTGGTGTCATCTTCAATCTCCTACTTCGGGGGTTTAAAATTTTTGTTGTAGAGATCTTTGGTATCTTTGGTTACATTTGTTCCCATGTTTATTGTTTATTTATTTATTTAATTATTTATTTATTTATTTTGAGGCTATTGTGAGTGGGAATGTCTCCTTATAGTCCTATCCACTTGTTTATTGTTGGTGTAAGGCTGCATATTTTTCTAGGTTAATTTTGTATCACACTACTTTACTGAAACTCTTAATCATTTCTAGATATTTTTGGTGGAGTTTTTAGCATCCCTTAGGTAAACTATCATATCATCTGCAAAAAGAGATGGTTTAACTTTCTCTTTTCTGATTAGTAGTCTTTAAATTTCTTTCTGTTCTCTTATTGCCCTAGCAAGAGTTTCAAGCAGTATGTTGAAGAGGCATGGTGATACAGGGGTCAGCCTTGCTGGGTTCCCGCCTTTAAGGGAAATGGTTCCAATGTTTCCCCATTTAGGATGACGTTGGCAGTGGGTTTGCTGTACATGGCTTAGATCAAGGAACTGTTCCCTTCAGTCCAGTTCCTTCTAGAACTTTAAACATGGAAGGATGTTGCATCTCGTCAAAGGCTTTTTCTACATCAATTGATATGATCATATGGTTTTTGTCTTTCTGTCCATTTATGTGTTTTATGATAATTATTGATTTATGTATGTAGACCATCCCTGCATCTCTGGTATGAATCCGACTTGATCATGATGGATGATCTTTTTGATGTGAGTCTGTGTGTGATTTGCAAGTATTTTGCTGAGAATTTTTGCAACTATGTTCATTAATGAGGTAGGTCTTTAGTTTTCTTTTTGGTTGCATCATTGCCTGGTTTGGGTATTAGAGCAATGCTGGCTTCATAGAAGGAATTTGGGAGAATTCCCTCTGTTTGTATCCTTCTGAACGGTTTGAATAGTAATGGTCGTAAACCTTTTTAAATGTTTTATAGAATTCTGCTGTGAAACCATCTAGGCCTGGGCGTTTTTAGTTGGGAGGATTTTTATTACATCTTCAATTTCCTCAAATATTATGCATCTGTTAAAACTGTCAATCTCTTCTTAGTGAAGCTTTGTTGGTTTCCTGGATTACAGATATTCATCCATTTCTCTTAGGTTTTCACATTTAGAAGAGTATAGGTTTTTGAAGTATTCTCAGATGATTGTTTGGATCTTTTCTTTGTTGTGATGTTTCCCCTTTCATCACAAATACTATTGATTTGGAGTTGCTTTTTCTTTCTTTGGTTAACTGAGCTGGAGGTTTGTCTATTTTGTTTATCTTTTCAAAGAATAAGCTTTTGGATTCATTGATTCTTTGTATTGTTTTGTTTGTTTCTATTTTATTGATTTCTGCTCTGATTTTTGTTATTTCTTTTGTTCATTTGTTGTTGTCTCTCAAGTGTTTTTAGCTACAGTGTTAGATTGCTTATTTTTTCCCTTTCGGTTTTTTTGATGTGGGCACTTAGAACTAATAATTTTCCTCTTAAGATTGCTTTTTAAGTATCCCACAGGATTTGTTGTGCATTTCTTTCAGTTCCATGAATACTTTTATTTCACTCTTTATTTCTTCCCTGACCCATTCATTATTCATGATTGTATTGTTTAGTCTCCATGTGTTCTCGTAGCTAGTCTGGCTTATTCTGGTGTTAATCTATGAACTTTATTGCACTGTGGTCTGATAGAATGCATGAAATAATTTCAATCCTTTTGTATTTTTTGAGATTTCTTATGTATCTCAGTATGTGTTTGATTTTGGAGAATGTTCTGTGAGGTGCTGACTAGAAAGTATATTCTCTGTTGTTTGGGTGGGATATTCTGTAGATATCTGTGAGGTCAACTTGGTGTATTGAATTATACAGTTCTGATGTCTCTCTGTTTATGTTTTGTCCTGTTGATTTATCCAAATGGCTCAGTGGAGCACTGAAGTCCCCCACATTTAGTGTACTGGGATTAATCTGTGTCTTAACATCCTGCAGAGTAGTGTTTATACAGTTAGGTGCACCAGAGTTTAGCAAAAAAAAAAAAAAAAAAAAAAAAAAAAAAAAAAAAAAAAAAAAACATTTAGGATTGTGAAGTCTTCATGGTTAACAAGGAATTGTTCTTTTGACAAGGATGTGATGACCCTCTGTCTCTGTCTCGTGATTAATTTTACTCTGAGGTCTATTTTATCTGATATGCTTGTTTCTTGGTACCATTTGCTTGGACTATTTTTTCCATCCTTTCACTCTAAGGTCATGTCCTTGAGGGTGAGATGGGTATCTTGTAGACAGCACATGGATTCTGATTTGTAATCCATTCTCCTAGTCTATGTCTTTTGATTGGGGAGTTTAGGACATTAATATTTAAGGCTATTATTGAGAGATGTGTATGGCTTCCTTCCACCTAAATTTTGTTTGCATTCTTGGTCTAGGTTTGTATTTGCTCTGTTACGCTTTTGTTGATTTCTCTCTTTAATTGCTTAGGGATAGTTGCTCCTTTCCTCTGTTCTTTGGATTGCTTAGAGGACTTTTCTCAAGTTGCTTTTTTTTTGACATGTATTCTTTCATCTTGTTTATGTAATGAAAGATTTTCTTTCCCCTTCAACTATAAATGACATTTTTGCTGGGTATAGTAGTCTGGGTTGTCATCTAAAGTTGTTTACCACTGGGAATACTTTTGGTCCATGTTCATCAAGCTTTCATAGTTTGCACTTAGAAGTATGCTGTAATTCTGATGGGTTTCCCCTTATATGAATCTTCCTGTTATTCTCTTGTGCTTTTCATTATTTTGTCTTAGTTTTGAGCATATGGGGTTTTAACAATTATATGGTGTGGGGAATTTCTTTTCTGGTGTTCTCTATTTGGTGTTCTATGTGCTTCTTTATTTGTATGGGTTTGACTTTTTTCAGTTTGGGGAAATATTCTTCTATGATCTTGTTGAAAATCTGGTCAATAGTGTTATCTCAGGATTCTTCTCCTTCTTCTATTCCTATGATGCAGAGATTTGGTCTTTTCATAGGGTCCCACATTTCCTGGTTATTCCACTCATGTTTTTTTAAGATTTTCATAATCTTTACTTGATCATTCTAGTTGCTCTGTTTTATCCTGCTGGTCTGATATTCTTTTTCTGCTTCTTCCATTTTACTTCTTCGGCTTTTCCCATGTTTTCCTGTTGATTGGATGAGTGTTCAATTTCCTTTTTCATTTCATCCTATGATTTCTTTAGTATTTCCACTTCCTTCTGAAGCCTGTCATTCTAATCTTGCAGATCCTTGATTCTTTGTCAGTTTCTTTCTTTTTTTTTATTTTTTTTTTATTTTGGCCTGGGTTTTTTCAGCGTTTCCACTTCCTTCTGGAGTTTGTAATTTTCTCCCTTTAGTTCTCTGATTTGTTCTTTATATTCTTTGATTTCTTTGAATATGTCTACAATTGTTCTTCTAAGGTCTGTGTCTTGGTTTCCTTCCAGGGAGACCTCATTGTAGAAATCTTCTATAGGATTGGTAGAGTTTGCTGTCAATTTATTATGAGCTTTTCCCATGTTTTTTTTTTCCCCCTTTGGGTCCTTGGCTTGTGTGTATTTCTTTGTTTTTATTTATTTCTCTGTTTGTTTGGATTCTGGCACACAGACTAGAATCACTAATACTGTTCCTGCTAGATCTTCTGCACCACAGCTCCACCAGGTGGAGCATGGAGGGGGTGGAGGTGGGGGGTTGTATTTCTACTTTGGCCCACATACCAGCACCCTGCTGGCTTGCTGTCTGCAAGTCTATGACCACCTATGCCATGCACTGGAACCTGAAGGTGGGAGGCTTCAAAGTGGGGGGGTGCACAAAGCACCAAGGCAGGTGGACCTCACCTGGGCCCATGCTGGTGTTGTGTGGACCGTGAGTCTACATCTACTCACCCACTCACACTGTGTGCTGGGCACATGCTGGTATTGTGCTGGCCATGAGCCTACCCAATTTTGGTCTTAAAGAAGTTTCTATCCATGTTTAAGCTAGAAAGTAAAACAAAACATGTGGTCGTGTCGTGGGTTAGGGTTGTGAGTGGTTTATTTTGTTTGTTTAATTGTTCATTGATGGTTGTGCATTTTTACATCATTTTCTACAATTCAGATAAGGCATATTTCCCTTTTTTCCCTGCCCCCCTCCCACCCCCACACCCCCTCCTCCCATTGCTCATGTTTCTGCCATACTGTCCTGAATCTTTCAGGTTTATTTTTTTCATTTTTTCAGCTATAAGTGATCTAATTCCTCATGGTATAAGCATCCTTCGTGCCAAACCCATCTATAGACTGTTGTTGCCCAAATCCCCACAGTCCCACCATTCCGTGGAGGTTGACAGGTTGTTTGTTCAATAAAGTTGATCAAATTAGTGTCCCGACTATATTGCTATAGTTTCCCCCGTTCGCCCCGATCGCAGCCTTACATTCTACAGCCCCCTCTTCCGGCACGGATTGTTCCTAGGCTTAGAAAACGGGGTGCCCAGGTGGATGAAAAGTAAAACTGTCCTCTCTCTTGAGCTGTTGACTTGGATTCTTGTCAATTCTGGCCGTTTCCTTTCATGGGTTGACAGTTTGTTCAGGCGTAACCTTTCGATCCTACTAATGAAGCACAAAGCCAATTAGATATATTGGTATTTAAGCAGCACTAATAGTTATGGTAGTTTACTTTGATAGACACATTCTGTTTGGATGATATGTTAATTCATGAAATACATTTTCTTCTGTTAAGTAAAAAAAGTATGACAGGGTCTTACTATGGCTTATAACATCTCCTAAACTGTAGAGGATGTAGGCTTGTGGAATCAGCCATGGATTATTCCTACAAGGATGCGAGCCAAACAGCCAATTAGATTTGGATATACAGGCACATGGCTGCCTTCTGCTGCCAAGTATTTCCAGGCAGGTGATGGAAGTGTACTGTTGCTGATTGGTGGATTAGTCTTGCTTGACTCAGGGAACCCGTTCATTTGCTTTATTGGTTTATGGCCTTTGGGAACACTCTCTGGCATTTCCAGAGGCCTACTGTCCCTTGCATGTGCGGTCTCAATACACCCTCCCATGTTAACGTCAGGTCTTCGGGAGCAGGGTCTATTGCCTCTCCTCCTGCAGGTACCCCAACTTAGGGGCAAGGAGCCCTTAACTTTTGTGGGGCCTTGGATCCCTGCCAACATCCCCCTGGTAGAAACAATTCCTTGCTGATGTCAGAGCTCCGCATTAATATACTTTGCCTAAATGCATAGCCCAAGGACTTTAGTATTATATTGGTCCTGAAAAGAGTATAATCCTCTTCACAGTTCTTATGTCCATCAGTAATTAAAGAAGGCATTCTTTACTGGTTTTATTAAGAGATTACCTCTATAATGTTGTCTCCAATTTATCGTTGGAGAAATGACCATCATTCATCGCATATTCTCCGCCTGTTTCCTCATGGGGGGGCGGAGTCAAGAAGAAAGTCATATCAAACCTTTGTTGCACCTATAAGGTATAAGTTTCTAATTAGGACTCATTATAGAGAGTTGTTACATGTAGGATCCACAGAAGGGTTAGATGTTTATGGCACCATTGAGGCTTTTATTCCTTTCAGTGTTCAAGACGGGTAACTTCAGTTTGCCACTTTTGGCCTACTTCCATCCTACTCAATATAAAGCTGTATCTTTTCTTTCTCAGCCGTTAAGTGGATGACATTTTGTCTGTTTGAACAAAACAAATTCTCTTCCCTTAGTTAGTTTTAAGATTTGAATTGCAAGGTATTTCTTGCCTAGAAGGTTCATTCTGTCCCTTGTCTACCGCCCCCCCCTTTTTTTTTTTTAACCCCATGGAGTCTCCAGAGACAGTTGTATTACACATAGCTATAGGGTGGATGGGACATCAAGGCACAGAATTTTATCAAAATCTCCACCATTGCTTCTCTTGTTTTGGGGGACTATATTTGATTAACTTGGGAAACAAAAACTTAATTTTTTGCTTTTTTAAATCATATTAAGAGCATGCTACAAGGTGTTACTGACAACCGAGAAATTCTTAGACGAATCATTTGTATGTGCCACATTCCAACGTTATTGCTCTCGAGATTTGTGTAAAAAACAAATTGTGGGACAACAGCAAATTATATCTACATTTAAATCCGATGCATTACCGTTTTTTTATCAGAAGTCTGCCTAAACCAATCGTTGTTTTAATCTACACCATATTTATCTTTTCCTAAGCCTAAAAACCATGTGATCTGTTAACAGTGTCTAGGTGAAACTGGTACTTGCTGAGCTCACGTCAACTACATTAAAAGCCATGCCTTGATTGAATATATATCTGTGTCCCTCTCCCACCCCATCCCACCCATCCCAAATTCACCATTCAGTCAATTTTCTTGCTGCAGTCCTTCTGTTGTTGTTCTTTACTCTGCATCCCTCTCCATGACGAAGAAATATTTATCTCTGGGTTTTTGGTACTAGCCATCAACATATGAGGGGACACCATTTGTCGTTTGTTTTTTTTCTGGGGCCGTGTTACTTAACTTAACATAATGTCTTCCAGCTCCACGTACATTTACCTGCACAGTTCATGTGCCTTATGTTGTACCTCTTTACTGCTGCATAGAATCCTATGTATACATACCACATTTTCTCTATCAAGTCATCAGTTGAGGGGCACATGGGCTGGTTTTTCCAGTTTTTGCTATTGTGAACCCAGAGCCTTCCGCAAAAACATACGCTTGTGCATGTCATCTTGCAGAGTAAGTGTGTATTGTGGGTATATACCCAGGCGAGGTATGACTGGGTCAAATAGAAAGCTCATTTTGAGTCTTTCCTTAAGGGTTTATCAACCACTGTTTGCCATAGTGGTTGTTCTAGTTTACATTCCCACCAGCAATGGATGAGTGTTACCCTTCCCCAAATCCTCTCCAGCACTTGGTAACCATTCGTTGTCCTGATCCTAGCCAGTCTTTTGGAGTAAGGTGATATCTCAAAGTGTTTCTAATTTGCAATTCTCTTAATTATCAGAGATTTTGAACAGTTCTTAAGATGTCTTATTCAGACACTTAACTTTCATCATCTGTGAGGTCTCTATTCAGATCTTTGTCCATATTTTGATGATTCATTTGTTTTTCTTTCTCTTTGTTTTTTGAGTTAATTGTATATTCTGGGTATTAATACTCTTTGTCCGAGTATATGCTGTGAGGTTTTTCCTCCCAATCTGTGGGTCTTCTCCTCATTCCTGTATTGCCTTCCTTTGTTACAGAAGCTTTTGAGTTTAATGAGGTCCCATTTGTCAATTGTCGATCTTATTTCTTGTGCAGCTGCTGTCTGATTTAGGAAGTCTTTTCCTACACCTATGTCTTGTAGTCTGCTGCCAAGCTTCTCTTCTATCACCTCCAGAGTTTGGGGTTTCACATTGAGGTCTTTGGTCCATCTGGAGTTGACCTTTGTACAAGGTGAGAGGTAGGGGTTTAATTTCATTCTTCTACAAGTGGTGATCCAGTTTTGCCAACACCACTTGCTGAAGATGCTGTCTTTCCTCCATTGTGTATTCTTGGCCCCCTTGTCAAATATGAGGTGGCTGAAATTGTATGAGCTCAGGTTTGGATCTTCAGTTTTATTCCATTGGTCAACTGGTCTGTTTTTGTGCCAGTACCAAGCTGTTTTTATGACTATAGCCCTGTAGTATAGTTTGATGTCTGGTATAGCGATCCCCCCTGTATTGCTCTTTTCACTCAGGATTGCTTTGGCTATTCGGGGTCTTTTGTTTTTCCAAATGAAATTGAGGATTTTTTTTTCCAAGCCTGTGAAGAAACTCTTGGGGATTTTGATTGGGATTGCATTAAATCTGTACACTAGTTTGGGTAGGATGGACATTTTTACTATATTTATTTTCCCAATCCATGAGCATGGGAGGTTTGTCCATCTTCTGATGTCTTCCTCAATTTCCTTTTTCAGGGGTTTAAAATTTTTGTTGTAGAGATCCTTGGTGTCTTTGGTTAGGTTTGTTCCTAGGTATTTTATTGTTTTTGAGGCTATTGTGAGTGGGAAGGTCTCCTTGTAGTCCTTCTTCAGTTGCTTGTTGTTGGTGTAAAGAAAGGCTACTGATTTTTCTAGATTTATTTTGTATCCTGCCACTTTACCAAAGCTCTTAATCATTTCTAGGAGTTTTCTGGTGGAGTTCTTAGCATCCCTTAGGTAGACAATCATATCATCAGCAAAAAGGGATAGCTTGATTTCTTCTTTTCCAATTAGAACTCCTTTAATTTCCTTTTCTTGCCTTATTGCCCTTGCAAGGGTTTCCAGCACTATATTGAAGAGGAACATTTTTCTGAAAGTCATTTCTTACACCTTGTTGTAAGGAAGTCTTGAGCAACTAGGCAGGTGACTTTCTCTCCCCTGGAACTGTGTCCCAGCAGCCATACTTCTACTTGGACTCATCTCAAACCAATGCTTTCTATAGCTGACTCTCTGGGCTCTTGATGATTCCTTGGTTCCTTCACATGGTTCCTGGGTAGAGAATCTGAGGTAATTTTCTTTCTTGGTTTCTCACACCAACAGAATTTCCCAATGTGTGTTAGCTCCACTATACAAAAATGAATGAAACCATTACCAGGCATGGAGGGGTATTGCATAAATTTCTTTTCTTCTCATTTTCATTCAGTTTCTTCAAACAGTAATCACATCATCAAAAGCACCATGCTATTCTTGTTCTCATTTTTGTCTCCTTTTCTCCTTACCTATTTCACTTGAAAGCACCATAAAATATCTCAACCTTTACAAGGACAGAAAATGACAGACACCATACTTTTCATAATAACTGTTCTTTCATGCTATGATCCATTCCATCATAACAAATGATATAGGCTCTTATGAGTTGGCTTTTTCAGCTTTTTCTATGCAACACTGCCAAGAGATCTTTAAGAATAGAATACCATAGACGAGTATTTCAGAGGCAGAGTTGGTAGAAACACGTGTGTATTTTAATAAGTTTGATTTTGTAGTAGAAATTATCTTAGAATCCATATTGCTTCCTTCTTCCTGAATGTCAGTAATCTCAAAATGCATGGACAATTAATATTTTTAGCCAGATCCATGACCATGACTGCATTTTACTGGAAATTTATCATATTAATTTGCTAACAATCCTGTGCTTGATCTGGGAAGCTAACTATGGATTTTCATTTAGTTTTTCCATGAAGTAGCACTGCAAATTCTTCCTAGGCCAGCTCCCATTCACACACTCCTTCCTAAAGGTGTGCACTGAAAATGTTCTCCCTTTTTCTTGGGGGGGGGGAACAGAGGTGCAGTTTGTCACTATGCCAAATTTTCTTAGAAAAAGTAGTTTAAAGGTGAAAAGACTTATGACTCTTCATTCAAAATCTTCGATTCAGGCACAGCAATCTATTCTATGGACCTTTAGTTGAAAGAGAGTATCTTGTGGCAAGGGCATAATCTAGGGTATACCAGATCATAGCTACTCATTTCATGGTGTCAAGCAGAAGCTGCAAGTGGCCATGGTAATATACACCTTTGAATGAAAGCTTTCAGTGACCTGCTTCCACCAATTTGTCTCCATCTTGTAACAGTCCATCCAGATAATAACTCATGAATTAATTATAGCATTTCAGAAGTCAGAACTCATGATCCAATCACCTTTCAAGCATTAGGTCTTCAACACATGAGTCTTTTATGGGATAATTTATACACAATCCAATACACATTGGATGGATGGATTAAATAACATTGACTAGTAATCACATGTTATGATTATAGTTATGCTTATTAATAGAATATACACATCTGACCAATCTGACAAGCTAAAATGAATATTGATTTAACCAAATAAATAATTCTGTATTGTACTTAAAAATGTCAGCATCCACAAGATCTCAAAAAAGCTCTGGATAAATGGGCTAGGCCTAAGGCATTGAAAACATATTTGTAATTATATTGACTTTGAGATGATCATAGATTTGAATGAAGTTATGGGAAAAGAAGTATGAAAGAATTCCTTAAGCTCTTTGCCCACAATTCCACCATGGTAATATTTTGAAATGATATAAAGAGGCCATTGTGTGATTCAATTTGCAATATTATTTAAACTTCCCAATATTTAAATGTATAAGTTTTGTGTATGCCTGTGTGTTTGTGTGTCCGTGTGTGAATTTGTGTGTTTGTGTGTGTATGTGTGTATGTGTGTGTGTGTGTGTGAGAGAGAGAGAGAGAGAGAGAGAGAGAGAGAGAGAGAGAAAGAGAGACTGGGTACTCACAGTTTACAGTTCCATAGCCTGTGTATGTTTAGTACCTGGAATGAATTACCATTATCAGTAATTCACTCATAGTTTTATAATCCAACCAATTTTTTTGCAGTTCCTATAAACATGAATATGATGTCTGATGTCTGTTATTTTCGTCTTTTCAACACAAAGAATCCCTGTAGCCACAGCTGTCCTGGAACTCACTATATAACCAAGGCTTACAGAGATCCACTGCCCTCTTCCTCCTGAGTGCTAGGATTAAAGGCATGAGCCACAATGGCCATCCTCATGTCCATTTTTAAACTGTTTTTTCCATTAAATTTTATGCAAGATTTTCTTGTTAAATTTAGATTCATTAAAGTGTTGGCATGCATCAGTAGCCAATTCAGTTTTTATTCATTACTGAGTAATATGCCGTATTGTGAATGTAATATATTTAGTGGTTAACCTACTAAGAAATATTGAGACCACTTACAGCTTGAAACTATGACAAATAATTCTTGTTTAGATATGTTTTAACAGTTTTATATGCATGTAACTTTCTATTCCTTTGGCATGAATGGAATGCAATTTTTTGGGTCTTATAATTGTGTGGGTTTATTAATTGTTTGTTTTTTTACAAGAGACACCTAAATTCCCACAATTTGGACATTAGTAGCATATGACCCAATTCAATGAATTTTTTAGAGATTTAGTTCAACAAATATCTTTCACTAATGTACAACTTGAGATCAATTTTAGTCATAACACATATTTACTCTTCTATAGTTTTATGAAATTTCCAGTGTCAAAGTAAAATTCTGGGATGAGAATCACAGTAAGTTATCAGATGTTCATATGCACTTTTGTTGAAAATAAGAATTTTATTTAAACTTTCACTAATTCTATTATTTTGTGTAGAATCTGGCAAAGACACAGAGTAAGCCTTATTCAAAATTGTGTCTGTATGTCATCAGAGAAATACAAACTTTGTAGTTGAACAGATATTTGTTCCTAAATCTTTACTACAATTTACAATTTAAAATGATCACCTTTCCAATTTCAAAAGCAGATAAAAATATCATTAAGGCTCCCCTGACCTTCATTGTGGAAATATTTTCATTGATACATAATTCAAATCAGTATGTAGAAATTTTCTGTTAATATGTCATATATGATTGGATGATTCATAAATTGCAATACATGAGTAAATGAGAACAGTCACATACTAATTCTAAACTGAAGTTGAATAACATAATAGATGGATGTCATATTGTACTTAGAATAAATTTCACCTGAGAATAACTTCAGCCTAATTAAGATTTTATATATACATGCATGTGTATATATAAAATAAATTCTTCAAAATATAAGCAAAAGAAAATCAGGATAATACATTGTTGCTGAAAATATACTATGTTAATCTTCATGAATTATTTCACATTTCTTGCTAATGAAAAACATAATATTGTCCCTATTTTAGAAAGATAAATATATTAATACTAATCACATGTCTCAAAAATATACACAAAAATAATGTGTACAAATCACTTTAGGGCAATAGTTTTAGATGCATTAATAGTCTGGGGAAAATGAGTGAGAAACCACAAATGATGTAAAGTATGATGAACAGACTAATTGATGCCACTGATAATTAATATCAATTTTCCTATCTTCTCAACTTAATCATCTACTATTCCACCTAGTATTCAGAATAGTAATGGAGTATACAGTTCTTTGTACTCTCAATTTATCTGGAGTCAATATTGCTTTGATTTTTGAGCTTGAAGTTCAAACTGGTTATCATCATCAACACAACCTTTGCCTACATTGTGAGCATGGAAAGAAAGCGAGCTATATATCTGAGAGAACAAAACCGAAGATTAAATTTCAGGTGGCTTGAGAGATACTTCAATAGTTAAGACCAACTAATTACTCAGAGGATCCAAGTGTTGTTCCTGGTACTCCGGTATCAAATGGCTCACAAGTACCTTCTATTGGCCTCACACATGTGCTCACACATGCTCATACTCCATCCATATATAACTTATTACAAATAAAAATAAATCTGAAAGAATAAAATTTCATAGGATGCATCCATTTTGGTACAATAGAACTTGTTAAGTAATCCCATGTAATGTGTTCAAATGCGTCATGTGCTGGCTGCCATCGCACACTAAAATCTGTTTTCCTGAATGCACAGGTACCTCTGTTCTACAGGTGACAGCTACGGATGCGGACGACCCCACCTATGGAAACAGTGCGCGGGTAGTTTACAGTATCCTCCAAGGACAACCTTACTTCTCCGTAGATCCTAAAACAGGTTAGTGTATTTATATATATTGTTTGTGCAAGGGCTTCATGAAATAAAATCAATGCTTTTTATTTGGTTGAACTCTTCTTTATTACATATTGCCATTTTGGCACCCACAACAGAACAATGGAGGTGATATAGACAGTTGTTTGTGTATTATAAATCTATATTCATAAGATATTTTGCCATCGAATATTAGTGGAGCATTTAAACAAATGCTTGTATGAAAGAAAATATACGATATTAGATTCATTGTTTAAAATTTAAATCATAAATTGCTTTAAACCTTAAATATCAGTTTTAATTGTCTTATAAGGTCAGAAATGATTCAAAAGGATTTTCAGCACTCTCTTTGAATTTGTTTGTTAACTATATTTTAAGTTGTGAACTCAAGCAAACATGCATGCCCTTGAGTATTATATATATATATATATATCCATGAAACATTAAATTAAGGGACTTCTATGTATTTAAGTTGGATTTTTTCTGAAAGAGAAATTAATTTTGCCATCTAATAATGTATATCTGAAAGAAAGTAAGAGAAATATCTAAAGACATAATACCCAGTCAGGTAAATTACAAATTCTGCTCTCCTTTTGTCTTTCATTCAGGCAAACAGCAGTATAGTATACCATGACAAAATGTGAATGAACATTGCTCAGTTGCATATGACATACAAACCATAAAACACAAACCACAAAACATCCCGAGTGATGCTTTTCATAAAAAAGATGAAATACCTATTTATAAGTTAAGCAAATGTTTAGTAATAAACCATTATAATTTTTTTTTGTCTTTTTGAGACAGGGTCTCCCTGTAGCCCCAGCTCTCCTGGAAGTCGCTCTGTAGACCAGACTGGCCTTGAACTCACAAAGATCCGCCTGCCTCTGACTCCTGAGTCCTAGGATTAAAGGCGTGCACCACCACGCCCGGCAACTATTATAAATTTTAGAGCTACAGGCAATCGAAAGATGATCAGAGATCAAGATTCCATTTTCTAAGGGACAGGTAGTCCCAAGGGGGCAGCCTCTGAAAGACATAAGCTGGAGCACCATTAAACAGATTTAGTGAATATATATATATATATATATATATATATATACATATATATATGTATATATATATAGTGTTTATACATATGTATGAGATATATAGATATATTTTATAAATATGTGTATGTATGTATAGGAAACGTTAATAATTATAGAAAAGGACAAGAAACTGTGAAGGAGCAGGTGCCCATGGAGGAACTGGAGGGATACTGGTGGGACTGGAAATATGCAAATAACAAAACCAATATTCATGTATGAAACTTTTGACAAAGTAAATAAATGTTTCCAAATTAATAAAATGCATTTTAAAGTATATCAAAACATGGTTATAATCAAAGACAGATTGAGGAGTGTCTGCCAGGCCTCTGGTTTCTGTGTGATCAAATTGACTCTGAATCCATTAGTATGAAACCTTCATAAAGAGTTCACAGTCCTGTTACCATCAATCTGTGCTCAACATCTCCTTTCACACATATCATTACATGACCTCTATCTAATTTTTAAATGCATTTTGCATATGCTCCATGGTTCCAAACTAGGTTTGTTCTAAACTAAATTAAGTATAACCCATTAAGAAGATTTAGTTCATAGATACACTTTCATTATCTAATGTGACTAGATTTCATGTGGGTGTTTTGTTATTATTTTTATAAGAATATTTGTCTAGGTACTTACCTGATTTATTTACTTGAAGTGTTCCAACATTAAAGTTTACTAACGAGAATAAACCCTAATCATATTGAGTAATTCTCTATTTCCCACAAAACAATGCAGACCACTTATTGTTAGAGAGAGGTGAAAGACATAGGCACGTAAGTATGTAAGTATACTAATCCATATACTCATAAAGTATAGGATAGATTGCAGTAGTTCATCAATGTAGAAAAAAAGGATATGACAAATAACACGTGATATCCAGTTATTTGTATTCTAACCTATTACTAAATAATTAGAAAATTATTTATTAGCCTATTAATCAGTGTGATGGAACCAAATTATATAGAGATGGTGTCCATGTTATTTGTCAGGTAGAATGATTGAGAATTTGTTAAAAGCCAAAATTAATTACTTTTAATATTGTGTTAAATGAAATAGAAGTACCTTTTCATTTTAATTGCTTAACTCTCTAGAAGAAAGAAATGAGGAGACCAATTGTACCAATTACTGTTTTGTACTCTTTGTCACATTTTTGTGTATGAATACTTATACTCTCAAACAAATCTTTAGGCCATTAATATACCTTATACGTAACCACGTGTTTATTTCTAAGCAAATGTCATATTTACTTGATTCTTGGTAAAGTGAAATCTTAAAGAAACATCTTTGAAATTTTAGCTTTCTAGTTACAGATGTTATTAGCTAATATACAAAAATTTTGTTTGTGTATTTTAGTGTGTAAGTGAGTGTTTCTATATATTTATGCAAAAGTACATGCACATGTTCTAATATAAACTACAGGGATGGAAGCAGGCTTTTGGTGGTGATGTTTGTCTAAGTTTGTATGCTGCTCTAGTTTTTTTTGTTTTTTTTTTTTTTTGTATGTGTATGAATGTACTGTCTGCATGTAGGTCTGTGCACCCGTGTAGTGCAATGCCCTGGAGGTCAGAAGAGGGTCTCGGATCCTCTGGAACTAAGATTCTCCTGGAACTGGAGTTACAGACGTTTTACCTCATTGTGGTGCGGTTTGAACCTGGTCCTCTGCAAGAGCAGTCAGTGCTCTTAACTGCTAGGCTATCTCCAGATCCCAAGTTGTGTTTATTTTATTTATTTATTTATTTATTTATTTATTTATTTATTGATACTTATTTTTTTTTTTTTGGTCTTTCTAGACAGGGTCTCCCTGTAGCCCTAGCTGTCCTGGAACTCACTCTGTAGACCAGGCTGGCCTTGAACTCACAAAGCTCCACCTGCCTCTGCTCCCCAAGTGCTAGGATTAAAGGCGTGCCCACCACGCCCGGCATCAAGTTTGTGTTTATATATAATTATATATATATATATATATATATATATATATATGTAACATAATTTAAATAAAATTATCATTGGAATGCATGTGTGTCTACTACTGCAAGGCAAATACTTGGTAACACAGATTTCCTTGAAGCATAAATGGACTATTATTGTTTTTCTGAAGTATGGAATTCTATTTTCAATTCTCTTCTCTTTTATCTAAATTGTATAATGAATTGAATAAAATGCATTCCTCCTTATTATTGACATTATTATCAGTATCTTATTGGCTTAAACATTATAGGACCTGTTGATATGCTCTGCATATACTGTGTCATTAAAAGAAGAAAGGATTTTTAAAGATGCATTAAGTAGCCGGGCATGGTGGCGCACACCTTTAATCCTAGCACTTGGGAGGCAAAGGCAGGTGGATCTCTGTGAGTTCAAGGCCAGCCTGGTCTACAGAGTGAGTTCCAGGACAGCTGGTGCTACAGGGAGACCCTGTCTCAAAAAGACAAAAAAAAAAAAAAAAGATGCATTAAGTAGGTAAATGGAAAATTATTTTAAAAGTGCTAAGAGGAGTTCTAAGAGAAGTGCTTATTATTCTCTTCAAAGCCAAGACATTTTGACAATTTGTGCTTAAGGACCTGTTAATGTGCAATTAAGTATGCTTAGAAGTAATGAATTTATTTATAAATGTTCATCAAAATTTATAGGAATATCATCTAAACACAAAGTGTGAATTAAATAATCAGTTTTTTGGGGCGGGATGTTATGTAAGAAATGTGGGGATACTAGTAATTTATAAACGTATGTTTTAATGGAATAACTTAATTCCATGCCTGTAATTTAATGAGTCCATCTCAACATGTTTCCAATTATCTTCACAGAAGAACAATTATAACTTTTGCCCCCAAATACAGAAGACATTTGAGTGCTTATTGTTAAAATTAGTATTTGTATTCGTATTTTCTTTCTTTACAATACGTTAAAAGGCACATTGGTATTCACCTTGATTTTCTAATAATGTATTTCTACAGAGAATATCTATAATATAAACTGTATGTTAAAATGTGTCCTCAGATACAAACTACGTAACCACTGAGTTGCCATAATATATTCATGACTTTTTACACTGAAATCCCATTAATATTATAGTAAACCAAAATTATTGTAAGTAATAAAATATCTAACTTTTGTTGTAGACAATATGACTCAGTGTATAAGACAAATAAGGAAGCCTGGAGTGTTAGTGCATGCCTTTAATCCCATCCATCACTCAGGAGGCAGAAACAGTCAGATGTCTGTGAGATTGACTACAGTAAGAGCAATAGCAGATTGGTCGGTTTGTTTGACATAGGACCCAGATTTTTTCTTGGATTTTTTTTGGGGGGGATAATTTTTGAGACAGGGTCTCCCTTTTATTCTCAGCTGGCCTGGAGCTTGCGTTGTAGGCCCAGCTGGCCTTGAACTCAGAGATCCGCCTGCCTCTGCCTCTTGAGTGCTGGGATGAAAGGCGTGCGCCACCATGCCCGACAGGACTTAGGGTTTTTTATTATTTATTTATTTATTTATTTATTTATTTATTTATTTATTTATTTTTATCTTAACTCAAAGAGCAGTAAATTCAGGAGACATTATTCGGGTGTCTTAAGAAGATCGGGCTGGAGAGATGTCCTAGGGGTTAAGAGCGCTGACTGCTCTTACAGAGAACCCGGGTTCGATCCCTAGCACCCACATGGCAGCTGAGAACTGAACTGTCTGAAACTCCAATTCCAGGAGAACTCCAGTTCCAGGGGAATCCAACACCCTCTTCTGACCTCCGCGGCATTGCACGACACGGGTGCACAAACCTGCATGCAGACAGTACATTCATACACATGCAGAAATAAATAAAATAAAATAAATTAAATAAACTTTCTCTCTAAAAAAAAAGAAGATAATTATGGATTTTGTAGAATACCTATGTGCAGTTTTTAATTGGAAATGAAAATCTGTTTAATGGTCCTTACTTTGGTAGGTATCTTCATGCTGCTTCATTGTCAATACTACACAGGGTCATTTGTTGCGTATTTTCATTTGTCTTTCAAAAATCCATATCCATATTCTACTTATTTATTTAAATTAATTTTATTGAAATTTTGAGGGTTATTTTATTAGTATGACTTTATGGTGTTTAGATCCCCTACCTTAACTACACTTCTCCTTATTCTTCAATGACCAATTTAAGGTAATGTATATATATATTATATATATAATATATATATATATATATTATATAATATATATATATATGAATACATATGAGTACATATATATATATATATGAATTCTATGTTCTTATATATATATGTATCCTATAGAGTCTAATTTGTGTCATGTTATTTTTTACTAAGCATACAAAGTATCAATCTGCATACTTCATACACATACATTCTATTTTCCTGATGATCAATTCAGGAATATTAAAAATCTAGATGGAAATTAGATGTCAGGAAAAATAGAAATATATAAGAATTATATACTCTCTGGGTGTGGTGGCACACACCTTTAATCCCAGCACTCAGGAGGCAGAAGCAGGAAGATCTCTGTGAGTTCAAGGCCAGCCTGGTCTACAGAGTGAGTTCCAGGCCAGCCTGGAATAAAGGGAGACCCTGTCTCAAAAAATGCCCCCCCAAAAGAATTATATACTCGCTATATATTTCCTATATCCTAGCAAATCGCTATTTAAACTTGATTAAAATGTGAATATCGACTACTTTTTCTATGATTAATATGATATACATTAAATTTTGGCATCTAATTATACTGTCTGTATGTTTACATAAACTGTTTTGACACATAATAGTATTGTTGAGTCATTACTCCAGTTTAATCTTTATTTTATGTTATTGCTTTTATATGTTTATAACATTTTCATAATCTTTATATATAATCACTAATGGAAACATTAAAATTTATCATCTGAAAATATTGCATTAATAAATATTAATTTTCAAGTATATGAAAATACTAAAACTGTAATAATACATTTTAATTTTATACAAACCACTGATACTATATGCTTGCTGTACTCCTAGCACATTTTAGCACTTGAATGCTGTTTGCTCCAGGATAGTAAAAAGACATGGCAATGAGCTTCGAACTTCTATTCAGTCACATCCTCCAGCCTGAATGCCAGTCAACTCACAGCATTAAGGCAATCTCATTCAGTGTGATACCTTCTATTCTAGGAGGACTCAGAATTCTAACATGCAAGTCATATCACTAATGATTTTTATAGAATACTATACATGTAGTCATCTCCTTTATTCATTAAAAATTATTAAACATGTGCCATGGAACTACATGCTTAAACCACCAAACATTATTTTCCTGGAGGAAATATTCCAGATTTTTCTAAATGGCAGTTTCTATACTGTTCTAAGATGAAATGTTCTACAATTATAAAATAAACATCATAGATACCTAGTAGTAATCTATGTTCAAAATTCCCCCACTATGTTTACAAAACCATCTACGCAGTGCTTTAGTAATCCCAGGGGTACACTCTTTTGCCACTTAATTTCTGATTCTTCCTGGCTATTCTTTCCCTGCTGGCTCTTCTTAGCAAATTTCTACTTCTGCTACTAATTCCCTGAACACTAACTTGAACTAATATTTTTTTTTATCTTTGAGTGACTTGTTTCACTTCCTCACAAAAGGTAACTAGTTTTCATTTATTCTAAGTGCTAATTCTTCTCTTCACTAAGAGCTTCTTAAGGCTATCAGCACAGCCATGTTATCATCACCCCATACAGGGGGTACTCAGCATGCTTTGCATGCAGCATCGCTCTCATAATTCTCCTATTGTAGGGATGTATTATAAATATCTGACTTGAAACTCAGTTAATATGTGTTCTATAGAAAAAATAATGGCTTACCATCAGAGAAGGTTTTCTTTACAAGATAACTTTCTTTATTCTGCATTATATTTTCATTGCCTTTGTTCTCCTATAAGGATTTGCTTTATTTTTTTATTTTTTTTATTTTTCTTTTAGCCACACAACCTTAGAGCATAGAGCTATGTTCTTATAATTGCTGGAAAATTAGTACTAAAAAGTTGTTATTAAACTGTTTGCAATATCAAAGTAAGTTAAAATTCATCATTGAGTTATAAACCCACAATGAAAACTATGCCTGATAAAACTATGTGGTTTAAGCATGTTCATCTGAAAATAGATTCCTATGTTGGAAATTCCCTAAAATATTTTATTCCTAATTTTCATATCTTGCATAGTGATTATTAGATTATTTAAAATATAAAAGACACCAGTGTCTACTTTCATAGAAATATCAGATCCAGTATTTCAGATACAGCATTTCAAAACAGGCACTATGTATTTACTTTCCATAATCATATTAGCTTTCAAAATGTCTCAGATATTTTCATCCTAAACTTTGAATAAAAAAGGAAAGATCTAGCCAGGCGTGGTGGAGTGCACACCTTAAATCCTAGCACTTGGGAGGCAGAGGCAGGCAGATCTTTGTGAGTTCAAGGCCAGCCTGCCTACAGTGTAAGTTCCAGGACAGTTGGGGCTACAGGGAGACCCTGTCTCAAAAAGACCAAAAAAAAAAAGGAAAGATCAAAGTACAGCTTTGAAAGTATTATTATTATTATTATTATTATTATTATTATTATTGTTGTTGTTGTTATTATTGTGGTCTTTTTGAGAAAGGGTCTCCCTGTAGCCCCAGCTATCCTGGAATTCCCTATGTAGAACAGGTTGGCCTTGAACTCACAGAAATCAGCCTGTCTATGCCTCCTGAGCACTGGATTAAAGGCTTATGCCACCTCGCCTGGCCTCTGAAAGTATTATTTTTAAATTTAAAATTTTTGTTTTATTTTCATTTCTTTGCTCTTTTATGACCAATGGTTTCTACTTTTATTTATTTATTTATTTATTTATTTATTTATTTATTTATTTATTTATTTATTTTTGGTCTTTTTGAGACAGGGTATCTCTGTAGCCCCAGGTGTTCTGAAACTCACTCTGTAGACCAGGCTTGTCTTGAACTCACAAAGATACACCTGCCTCTACCTCCCAAGTGCTAGGATTAAAGGAGTGTGCCAACATGACGGACTTCTATTTTTTAAAGAATAAACCGATCCTTTATATACTAAGAAATCCCTGAGGTTCAAGCTCCATGCACTGTAGTGTGAACAGGCTTTGGAGTATCTGATTCCCTGAATATTTGGTGTCTCAGAAGAACAAGGAAGAGGAAGATTTCTCACTGATTCTCAGTAGTAGCCACTAATTTTTGTTTTAAGAGCTTGTCCTTCTGGACAAAGTTCATTTCTGCTTAATTTCCCAAAACACAGTTAACAATACCAGACAATGAGGAGGATGTTTGTTTTTTTCTACAGTTGAAAGAATATAGGATATAATTACATACCTTTAAAAGACTCAACCTGAAATATAAATTTAAAAATGTCCAGTTGTTCTCATCTTTGTCACTGAGCTGTGAACTGATATTGTTATTTCACAGGGGATCCATCTCCCTCAAACTGCGGCCCATATTTCATTGTCTCTGTTTTGTGAATATGTTGAAGAGGGTGCCACAGAAACTCAGATCGCACTATATGGAGACAATATATTTGGCTTCAGATTTTTTCACTGATGAAAACAATGGAATTGCTTCACATCTGCAGATACTTGGAGTAGATATTTATTGTAAAAAAGGAATCCGGGCATGGTGGCACACGCTTTTAATCCTAGCACTTGGGAGGCAGAGGCAGGCGGATCTTTGTGAGTTCAAGGCCAGCCTGGTCTACAGAGTGAGTTCCAGGACAGCTGGGGCTACAGGGAGACATATTCTGTGTTATATACAGTAAGCTTCAATTTTAAACTTCCAGTGAGGAAGAAATTTAGATATTAGAAAGGAGTGTTAGAAATGGAATCCAATGGGGTTAAGTGGATCAAGTACAAACCATACTACAAACATGGAGAGAAAAATTCATATCTACAGAAACTGTGTAAGTACCAGGAGGACATGGAAGCCCACCTGTAATTTCAGAACTAATATAGCAAAGAAAGGAGATACCTGGAGGAAGCTGGCCAGCTAGCTTAGATATGTAGGCAATTTATGGGTTAAACCAATGTATCATACCTTAATGAATAAGAAAGAGAGCAATAAGTGAATAGCAACATTGTCAACCTCTGACTTCCACTTGCATGTCCACACTTATAGATGTATTTGAATACCCATGCACACCCAAAATATGAACATGCATACAAATACGTCACACATACATATGCATTCTCAATAAAAGAGAGGCAGTGCAGGCCTTGTGGTGCACACCTTTAATGCCAGTACTTGAGCTGTGGAGCAGGAGGAAATCTGTAAGTTCAAGAACAGCCTAGTCTACATACTTCCAGGAGAGCTAGGGCTTCAGGGATATCCTGTCTCAAAAAAAAAAAAAAAGAGGTGGAATGGAGGTTCAGGCATTCTATATATTAACAAGAATGCAATATATAAGTCTTAAGAGCACTAATTTTTTTCAAAGGAAGAAAAGAGTCAGGAAATCATCATTTTGAACCAAGAGATAAATATGTATATCTAATATAATGGGATTTATTTCTTCATATACTTATCTGGCACTGATTAATTTTACCCTTTAAAATATTAACAAGATTTGAAATAATGAACTAATTACTTCCAATAATAAAAAGTCATAATAAATTTTCTAACAAATTCTATTAAAATTTCCATTTAATTTTATGATTATAAGTTGTCTTAGCATGATAATACTTCTAAAAAATTCATCATTTAAAACATTAGTTTTGCAGCTGGGCATGGTGGTGCATGCCTTTAATCCTAGCAGTCGGGAGGCAGAGGCAGGTGGATCATTGTGAGTTCAAGGCCAGCCTTGTCTACAGAGTGACTTCCAGGACAGCTGGTGCTACAGGGAGACCCTGTCTCGAAAAGACCAAAAAAAAAAAAAAAGGAATCAATCTTCCTTCACAGAACTATCTGGAAAAAAAAAATAGATCACTACCTGAAGATTCTTCTTCTAAATACAGTTTTCCACTTACCTATAGGACTTAAAATTTGAATTATTAAAGCCTGATTTCTCATCCATAAGTGTCTTCATCACCCAAAAAACCTTATTATTTAGAACAATGCTTGTCTTCTTAATTGGGATAATTTTACTGATCATAATCACAATTTTTCTGTTCTAGATTCCTTTACTATTATCTTTTTAATTTATTCCTGTTTTTGACACTGTTTCCCTACTGTTATTACTTGATTTTATTTTTAAGACTGCTACTAGGTAGATCATGGATAAATAGGTAGACAAATCAGTCAGGGGCACAGATCAAGGGAAGAGTGCCTGCCTAGAAATTGTGCGGTCCTAGGTTCCATGCCTCACACTGCAAAGAATGTTTCATATTTTTCATAATATTTCCTCTGGATGTGATTACTAAGGACATTCACAGGTTGTAAGTTATAAGGTAACATTTTGCATAGTACCCATGCCAATGGAATAGTATGCTTAAGAAAAATCCATTCTTTCCCATTGAGAATATTCAGGACACAAATTCATGTACAAGCCCAAGAGTCTCTGAAATGCATTGACAGGCAAGCGTTTCTCTAGGTGTGCCCATTCTTGCAAAAGACCCACTTGAGACTGCCATTCTAGTTTGTGAAGCATTTATCCAAAGCAAGAATAACTTCTGTATTAAGAGATGAGGGTTTTCTGGTCCCAAAGCTTCTCTGTATAGTGATGTACCTGAAAACCTAAGAAAATTAAAGGAAAAGTGAGCAACCTATTTAAAGCTTTTAAAATCCTGGGTTTAATGTATGCTTATTAATGTATCAAAAGTCTACATACCTGTATGTGCAGATGTAGATACGTGTTGTATGGAAATGTCATAACACACTTATGGACTGCAATTGACATTTGTTCCACATTCTTGAAGCATTTATTCATGCGTTTATTCCTGGAATAAATATTTATGATGCTTTATATGTGGCATTTCCTCTGAGAACTGTTTATGGTGCTGTTTTACTGTTACAGCCTCTACAGACTCACAGTGATCCAATTCCTTCTATTATTATCCTTAGCAAATAAATTGAGCATCAGTCTGATGACTGTCAAAATGGCTCATTTTTGCTAACATCCCCTCTGTCCTAAACAGTTCTGAGCTCTTTTCTCCAGGTGACTGGGTGATTGACTAGCGCAGGCAGCTGATTGATAGAGCCTGCAAACCCAAAGGAATGTTTTTATTTCTCTCTCTCTCTATGGCTGGCTACATGTAAACAGTTCAGGATGTTAACTGCTTACACCTTTTCTCCTTTGCTTAGATAAAATGCAGTAGAGCTCATATTGATCATATGTTAAAATTTTTATAACAAATAGTTTTTGATGCAATAATTTTTAGTATATATCATTCTGTCCTGTTGTTAATCTTTATTCTGGCTAAAGATATCTTGATATTCACATTTGCAGCATATTCTCAGCAAAATTAAATGTGATTATTATAAATGAACACGTAGAACATATTGGAGAATGGGGACATTAGGGAACAAGTAATGTACTGAAATGCCTGGAGGAATGACCTCACTTTTCTTCAATTTATTTTTTACCCTTATTTCAACCAACCATTCTGATATTTATTTATGTTTTATGCAATTAAATGAAAGGTTTACTAACAACTTTACATGTGTGTTGCTTAGATAAAAGAGTATATGTTTGTACATAAGAAAAGTTGTTCATGGGGGCCAGAGAAATAGCTCAGGATCACTGGCTGCTCTGGCAGAGGAATTGGATTCGATTCCTGCCACCCACATGGCAGCTAACAACTGTCTATAACTCTAGTTCCATGGTTTTCAATACCCTCTTTTGCCTCCATAGGCATTGCATGACATGAGTGAACTTAGAAGCATGCAATAAATATACACTCATACACAGAAATAAAAATAAATGTAATGTTTTAAAAAACATTCATTTTCTTGAGTGTCTGCCACATCTATGAAATGGGAGATGGGGCTGGAGAGATGGCCTAGCGGTAAAGAGAGCCGACCGCTCTTGCAGAGGACCCGGGTTCGATCCCCAGCACCCACATGGCGGCTGAGAACCGTCTGAAGCTCCAATTCCAGGAGAACTCCAGTTCCAGGGGAATCCGAGACCCTCTTCTGACCTCTGCGGCATTGCACGACACGGGTGCACAGACTTGCATGCAGACAGTACATTCATACACATAAATAAATAAAATTAATAAAAAATAAAAAAAATTATAAAAAAAAGAAGAAATGGGAGAACCAATAGCCCCTCACATGATTACTATGGGAATTAAAGATAACATAAACAAACTCCCATGTTATTTCCTGACATTTGCTTAATAGTCATTATTTACATATCCATCCTGACTGACATTTACATCTCTAAAATATCAACCTGAATAAACTGAATTCATGCTCATGAGAGTGAGCATGAATATTTTGCTTTGCTGATTCTTAAATTTCAGTTTATATTATCAGATTAGTATAAGTAACTAAAGGACTGTTTCTTACATAATGCTGCTTTTTCTCAAAAATTAAAAAAAAAAAAAGTAATGGAAAATACTTACTGCTTGATTAGTGGTTAAGAGAACTGGCTGCTCCTGCAGAGGACCTGGGTTCAATTCCAGCACCCACATGATGGCTAACTACCATCCACAACTGCAGTTGCAGGGATCTGATGCCCTCCTTTGAAGCCATTGGGCATTGCAGGAAAGAAATGTACTTACATACAGGTAGGCAATAAATTCATACACATAAAATAAAATAATAAGTTAAATATTTGTACATTTATCACATCCACAAATTTTGTATGCTGATGGAATGATTTTTATATAATTATGCATGATTTTTTATTATATTTATACCTCCCTTGAACATAGTGGTATTGTTTGCTCCATAAAAAATACATCAGAGGTACCCAGAGAAAACAAAATCAGCTTGACTCGAGATTTGCTAGGTTTTGGATCTTATAAAAAAGCTTATTTATTGAAGGCTTGGTAAGAGATGTGGCAATATTCATAGGTGTACCATTGTAAGATGATTGGACCATGGGTGCTCAAATATTCTGAAAGATTCATTCATTCACTTAAGAGCTTCAGAGCTCAGGGTGTTCTTTGGAAGGAAGGCTTTTGTTCCAAGAAGTGACCAGCTATATCTGCCATATTCACTCACCATAGCAATCTGACTTTTCAGAGACACTTGTTAATGGACTAAAACTCTGAAAATATAGACCAAAATAAACCTTTCATCCCTGTAAGCTGATTATGTCAAGTATGTTATCACAGCAAAGGGAAGCTCAGGAATATAAAGTGCTTGTACATATGATGTGACAAAGATTAATGAGCCACACAAAAACCTAGGACAAACCTGGGGAAATGGCAGCAAGCCTCAACCATATCCAAAGGAAAATTGGCAAGTGATTATTGCCAGGTAAAGGAGAGTTCAACTTCTTTAAGGGACTGACTTTCAATATTCTGATTAGACTCCAGTGGATGAACTCGCACCAAGGCTCATCTGGGTATAAGCACTTGAACAAATAGGACATAATGTATAGCAAAAGGTACCTGAAATCTGGTGGAGGGGACTGCTGTGTATGTGGATGGGGAGGGGATCTAAATTTGATTAAGATCCAGTCTATGAAATGCACACACAATATATATATATATATATATATATATATATATATATATATTAGTGAGATGGAAAGATGGCTCAGTGATTAAGTACACTGGCTGCTCTTGCAGAGGACCCTAATTTGATTGCCAACACCTACATAGAGGCTAACAGCTATCCATAAGTACCATTCCAGGGGAACCCAATGACCTCTTCTGACCTCTGTGGGATTTCCAATACATGGGTGCACTTACAAACATGCAGGCAATACATTCATACACACAGAGTAAAAGGTAATAAATAAAATATACATAAAAAGATTGTTGTGTTCACTACCTTGCTGAGCAAGCATGAGGATATGCGTTTTGATGTCAAGGCTGTCCTCTTGGTCTGTGTCTGTAAACTCTGGTCTGGGAGAACAGGGACCTGCAGGTTTCACTGGTTAGCCATCCTTGTTAAATGAATGACCTCCAGATTCACTGGCAGATGCTGCTTAGAAATAGGGTAAAACGTGACTGAGAAAGACACTTAGTGGTGACCTCTGGTCTCCGTACTTGTATACATATGCATTTGCACTTTTATGCACGAGTGCATACACATTTTAACCAATATACCACATACATTATAATCTAATACAAATGCACACACACACAATCTATAAAAGTGCATTAAATTATATCCCTATAAATTAAAAGTGAAAAAATAACTAATTATTTTGTTGGTTTGGGCAGCTGTTCAAGACATTAGATCGAGTGGTTTAACAATAAGGATTTATTTTTCAGTTATGGAGGCTGATAGTTTGAGATGAAGGTACCAAAATGTGGGTGTTCCCAAGGCTTTCTTCTAGGTTTACGATTTGATATATTCTTGCAGTTTCTATGTTAGATTGGATACTTTATCTCATGTCCCATCTTACAAGGGCTCAAGCTCAACAGGTTCTTCTCCCGTGACTGAATGGCTCTCACATTATTCCTCTCTATCATTTTGAATAAAATTTCAAGTTTTGCAATTTGAGGGGTTGGCATAAACATAGGTGTATGTAAAGAAATTTCTTTAGAATATAGACTCTGCTGGGGCTGGAGAGATGGCCTAGAAGTTAAGAGTGCCGACTGCTCTTGCAGAGGACCCGGGTTCAATTCCCAGTGCCCACATGGTGGCTAAGAACCATCTTTAACTCCAGTTCCAGAGGAATCTGACTCCTTCTGACGTCCGTGGCATTGCACGACACAGGTGCACCAATCTATATGCAGAGAGTACACTCATACATATAAAAAATAAAAAAGAATATAGACTCTGCTATATAATGTTAAAAAAGAAATACACAAGTCCAACTTATTATATTGAATTTAGATTAGAAAAGTTAAATACATTTTCATAAATTCATATCAAGTTTGACAGAGAACTGAATAAAGCAGCTTAGATGATAACATAAACCTCAAATTGAGTGCAATATGTGCATAAAGATGTGCACCTCTTCAGTGTGGATGATTGACCTTCCTTTTAAAATAAATATATAATGAAATAACCTATTAAATACAAACAGCAATTCTTTAAAACTTCTGTAGTAGAAAAATACAGGAAATACATTGGAATAGAGCATATAATATTTCAGAGCAGAAGTAGTGGGTAGTTTCCAGCTTATGCCTTGCTGCTTTGTAAAAGGGTTCTCAGTCTGAGAACTTACAGAGGATGAAGCACAGAGAGATGTGAGTCTTGGGGAAGGCTGAAGAAGAAGACTGTCCTGTAATATGATGCTGAAAATGTACATTTAGCAATCAAACTTGAAATGTAGGGAGGAGTGTTGATCATTCTTGAAGTCAGAGTGAAGTCATCAATCATGATCACTCTAGGACATATCACCTTGGCTTAGAAATTACGTCCTTCCAAATGAGTGAGTACTGTAGATATATTAATCAATTTTATTTCATACAAAGATGTTTAAATTATTTCAGTCTGATGAGTAGAAATTTTGGTCTTATCAATTTTTATTAAAGTATTTCTTATTTACAACATATCACCAATTCATTTCTTGACTTTGGTTTCAATGTATGTTGGGGCAGTTTCAGTTTTCTTTCTTTTGTATATTTTATTGAATTTTTGAGTATTTCATACAAGATATCTGACTCATCTTTGTAACCCTCCCCCAGCTGCACCCTCCAAAAGCCTCACACTGGATTTCATACAGTCTGTCATTTGTCTTAAGACCTGTCAAGTCAAGGTTAGTGTGCCCAGATGTCCCTGAATGCAAGTTCCTTCACTGGGATCTAGTCAGCCTATCTAAAGTCCTTTAAAGTCAATCATCTCTCCCTCAGCTGCCAGTAATTATATGCCTAAGGTTGGGCCTGCTGCCCATTTCCCCAGTTTTGTGTTGGGTTTCTCTCTGGTACAGTATGTGTGGGTCTTGGGCATGCTGACACTATTGCTGTAGGTTCATATGAGAGAGGTCCCAACAGCTTGTAAGAATCTCCATATAGTCATGCACCTACTCTCCTGGCTCTTACAATCTTTCTGGCCCCTCTTCTGCAATAATCACTGAACTCTGGGAGGGCGAAGCTTAATATATGAGTACTGTCTAGGGACCCATACTCTGAAGATTCTTACTTTCTACACTTTGCCGATTTGTGGCCTTTTCTGTTCCTTGCCTTCTGTTGTGTGAGGGAGCTTAATTGATGAGAAGTGAGAGATGAGTTAGTATACCTCTTATTTCATAAAGTTCCATGAGCCTTAGTTGGAGAGGTGCATTGTATACATGCAACTTAGAGTTGTGGTCTCACAGACACGTTCTTTGTGTGTGACCAGTTGTAGAACTCTGTAATATACTCCATCTGTTGCAAAAGAAACTTCTTTGATGAGTAGTGACTTGCATATTGTCTGTAAAAACTTATTTAGCATATACTAAGAAATTACGTTACTCTAAGGATGTGACAGGCCTAAAGTTATCTCTAAGGTCTATGACATCAATAGCCATGTATATGTATCTGTGTTTAGTTTATCAGAAATACATTCTCGCCCATTGAGTGGGGTTGAAATCCAGTTACATAGCTGTTTTTTAACCCCAAGTTAAAGTGCCACCACTGCACCAGTATCTTTGCTATGCTGGTCACCACTGTGGTTCTTAAGACTAAAGCTGGTGTAGTACCATCAATTGACTTTCTTACTTACAAGCTTGCAGAGTGTCCTCCAAATCTGTGAGAATTAGCCTTCAGGGAGGTGACACCCATGTCAGTTTCAGCTCTATTGCTCCAAGTGGTATGTTCTTACCTTCAAGTTCTAGGACACAATCGAGGACTCTAGCAAAACTGTATCATCTGGAGAGGCTCTGGAACTATCAAGACCAACAACATGAAGGAATGGTTCTCCTGTCTCGAAATGTTTTCTGTTGTATATACTTCAGCTGTATTCATGGACTCATGTAGAGATATATGTGTAATTTTTCAGTAAGCTTTTCAACCAATACATTTCTTTCTGCTTATTTTTCACAGCAGCGAAACATTCTCTGTCTCTCTGTCTCTCTCTCTCATGCACACACACACACACACACACACACACACACACACACACACACTCTTTCTCTCTGACTTTATATCTCCCTCCCCTGTTCAAGAAGCAACATTTTCCACTTTTCTCCATTGAGAATACCTGTCTCCTACCATTCCCCTTCTCTTGAGCTCCTTCTTGCCCTTTACCCCTCTGTTCCTTCTGCAAACATCTCTCTCTCTCTCTCTCTTACAGTTAAATACCCTAATTTTACCAATTACCCATTGGTATCACCTCTCTCTTACTGTTCCTTTCTCTCAAGCTCCATCTTTCCCTTACTTCCTCAGTTCCTTTCCATTTTTGAGCTTCCTGCTGTTACATCAGGCTGTACACTCAAATAAAAGGACTTGGTGCTAAGATCCACAGATGAGGGAGAACATAAGTGGTTTGTTTTGCTTAGTCATGATATTTCACTTGTATAACAATTTCTAGTTCCGTCCATTTACCTGAAAATTTCATATTGCCTTTCCTTAATGCTGAGTAGAACTCCAATGTGCAAATGAACTAAATTTCATTATCCACTTGTCAGTTGAGGGACACTTAGGTTGATCCCTTTTCTAAGATACTGTGAAAAAAGCAGCAGCAAACATGGATACATAAAATTTTCCAAAATAGTATGAATCATTTGAGCATATGAGTGGTATAACCATATCATATGGCTAATTCATTTTAGTTGTTTTTTTAATGAGTTCTACACACTGCTTTCCATAGTGGTTGCAGGAGTTCACAATCCCAACAGCAGTGAATGAGTGTTCTCCCACATCCTCTCCAGCATTTGGTATCATTTGATCGGATTTTAGCCAGTCTAATAGGGGAAAAATAATATGTTTAGTGTTTTTTTTTAATTACATGTCCTTAATTATCAAGGATGTTGAATATGTTAAGGTGTTTATCAGCCATCTTTATTTCTTCTTTTGAGAACTCTTCTGTGAACCATACTGGTACTTTAATTGGGTCATTTGTTTTCTTAATTCAGTTTTTTTTTTTAAGAAATTCTGGATATTAATCCTCTGTCAAATGTGTAGCTGCTGAACATTTTCTCCCACTGTATGGGTTTTCTCTTTACTTCCTTGGTTGTTTCTTTTGTTGTACAGAAGCATTTTATTTTAATAATGTCCCACTTGTTGATTGTTGACCTTAATTCTTATGCAACTGATCTCCTATATACAGTATACTTTCATGAGTCCATGTTTTTCAGGTCTTGTAGAGTACTGCCTGTGTTTTCTTCTAATATTTTCAGATTTCATATTGAGATCCTTAATCAATTTGGACTAACTTTCATGAGGGGTGAACTACAGGGGACAGGTTTCATTGTTACACACAGGTGGACATCCACGTTTGTGGAAGATACTGTCTTCATTCCTCCAGTGTGTGTTCTTGGGACTTTGGCAAATGTCAAGTGGCTGAAATTGCATGCACTCGTTTGTGGGTCTTCAATTATGTTCTAAATATCTATGTGTCTGCCTTGTGCCAATACCATGCTGTTTTCATGACTATAGCTACATAATACAGTTTGAGATCTGAATCGGCAATTATCCCAGCCTTAGTCTTTGTGCTTAAAATTGCTTTGACTGTCTGGGTCCTTTGTGATTCCATATGAATTTTAGGAAAGAGTTTTCTAATGCTGTGAAAAAAATGTCATATGGATACTTACTGGAACTTCATCAAATCTATAGCCAGCTTTTTTGTAGTGTGGTCATTTTCACATTATTCCTTTTCCAATCCATTAGCACTGGAGAGCCTTCTAATTCCTGGTGTCTTTGTCTATCACCTTCTTCAATGATGTAAAATTTTCATTTGACAGTTCTGTATTGTCTTTGGTCAATTTGTTTCCTAGATACATTTTCATACTGTTCAGAATGGGAGGGTTTCTTTGTACTCTTTCTCCAATTGTTTGCTATTGGTATATAGAAAAACTGATATTTGTTGATTGTTTTTGTAACCTGCCACTTTGCTCAAAGTGGTGTTTCTAAGAGATTTCTGGTGAAATTTTTGTGAGCTCTTACATATCATACCATATCATATCAAATATAAGTAGAGATAACTGGAAATATTATTTCCAATTAGTGCTCCTTAATTTCCTCCACTTGTCTTATTAAAGTACTGTATTGAAAAGGAATAGAGACAGTAGATAGCCTTGTCTGGTTCCTGATTTTTAATGGGAATGCTTCTTGGATTTCTCCATTTAGAATGAAGTTGGCCACGGGCTTCTTTTGGATAGGATTAATCATGTTTATTTATGTTCTCTCCAGGGCAGATCAAGATTAATGGGACACAGAGTCCACTCTGCTGATTCCCAAACCCTCGACAATCATGTGACACTTTAGGAATGTACCACACATAACTGATTAAGCAATATTTCACAGAACTTGATCAATACCACCCCTCCCTTGCCCTCTGCCTCCAAGCATGCTCCTTAGAGTAGTACAGGCAGGGAGGACCTAACTATTGGGAGGAAACCCTAACACGTTTCCAGGATTCTGGCAAGTCCAAAGCAGCAGCGTTTGTTTGAAGCAAAGCAAATTCAGCTACACGAGCTGCACGGTTGAATGGAGGAGGAGTTCCACCAATTGCTCCAATTCCTTCCATTGTAGCAGCTTGGCCAAAACATTCAGTTGTTGGTGAGGTCAGTCCCAAGGTTCCATCCTGCATCATGGTGGCAGGTCATAGAGGAGCTGGGGTACCAGCTGGCACAGGAGCAAGGGGCATGGTGCCTCTGTTGTTTATGCCCAAAGCACCTCCCGTAGCCATTTGATCCATCCTTATCTCTTGCTCCCTCGCATCGGGAAAGGTTCCTTTGAACCTCCTGCTGTCACCACGTCATCTCTTCTTGTTGCCGCCACATTTCTTTTTTTTTTTTTTTTCTTTTCTTTTTGGTTTTATCCTTTCTTTGGTATTATTGAGACAGGGTGTCCCTTTTAGTACCAGCTGTCCTGGAGCTCGCTCTGTAGACCAGGCTGGTCTTGAACCCACAGAGATCCGCCTACCTCTGCCTCCCAAGTGCTGGCGCCACAATTCTTCTTCAAGGCGCCTGCATTCCTTCTCCTGCCTGAGCTCTAGCTGCTTTCGTTTTAGAACCTCTTGGCTGTGCGACTCTTCCATTCTACGAGGGTCTTCTTCGTGCCTCATCAAGTCCCGCCTCATTAGCATGACCTGGCGAGCTGCCTCCATCTCAATCTCCAGCTTCACGAGCCTCCTTGATGTTGGGGTCCTCTTTGTCCTGCTGCTTCTCCGTCCCAATGAGTGCCTTCCAGCACACGGCATATTCATCTCAAAGGAACCGGGTTGTGCAAACCTGGGAGGCTTCTCTCGTGTCTTATGAAATAGCTGGTTTTTTATAACCAGCTTCTCTGGAAGTCCCTCTTCATCATCGTTTCCTCAGCTCCATAGGCCAAGGAAACGTGGTTAGAAAAAAGGAGCCTTCACTGCATCTTTCCCAGAGCTTTCTGAGCAGCTGGCTTCCCTGAGAACTCAACAATGCCTTTTCCTGAGGCTGAAGAGATGACCTAGCGGTTAAGAGCACTGACTGCTCTTGCAGAGGACCTGGGTTCGAATCCCAGTACCCACATGGTGGCTGAGAACCGTCTTTGACTCCAGTTCCAGGGAATCTGCCCTCTTCTGACCTCCGCGGCATTGCATGACACCGATGCACAGACCTGCATGCAGACAGTATATTCATACACATAAACGAAATAAATAAAATAAAATAAAATGCATTTTCCTGAGGGCCTTCCTCGGTCATTCACGATGATTATGGCCCTCTCCACCTGGCCAAACGCAGAAAAGGCTTCCTCCAGCAGTTCACTGGACACGTACTGAGGAAGGTTGCAAATTATAAGGGATACACTATGACAAGCAAAGTGCACACGCAGCTGTTACCCACGGAGTGGCATATTATCCAGCTCCACTTTGGCAATTTCCACTAGGGTTCGTGTTTCCAAGCGGATAAAGCCAAAACCTTTATCCTCATGAATGAAAACTTCGCCTGCTTTCCCATATTTCTCAAAAAGTTTCCTCATTTCCTCCTCAGTGATGTCAGGGGGAAGATTGCCGACAAAGAGACGACTACGTTGGGTGAAAGTCTTCTCTCTTGGTTTCCTAGCATTCTTCAGGTCAATAGTCAAACCTTTATTTTGGCTGCTGACCTGTTGCCCTTTTGCAGGTATTGGTGGTGATGGTAGCTGCTGCTGGTGGTGATGTTGATGCTTTCTTGGAGTATGATTCTGCTTCTCCAGGTTAACGATTTTATTGCTCTGCATTTTTACACCCTTCGCTTCCACTCAATGCACCCAAGTGTCTCTAGTCCTCTCTAACCTCAACTTCCAGTGCATTCAATTCTTTGCTCAGAATAACGGCAACGCTGCTGGGCCTCCACCCTCTTTCTGATATCTTTAAATCAAGACACTTAGAGCTATATCTTTCCCTCTTAGATTTGCTTTTAGAGTGTCCCGGAGGTTTTGTTATATTGTATTATCTTTTTCGTTTACTGGTAAGAATTCTTTTCTTTTTTTCTTAATTTCTTCTGAGGCTTCATCATTCAGCAGTGTGTTGTTTAACCTCCATGAGTCTGAGTAGACACTAAAGCTTCTTTCTGTATTGATGTTACTGTGCTGTGGCCTGATAGAAGGCATGAGATTATTTCAAAATTTTGTATTTGTTAAGGTTTGTTTTGTGCCCCAGTATAATTTCAGTTTTAGAGAATGGTCCATGGGCTGCTGAATAGAAAGAATGTTCTTTGGTGCTTGTGTGGAATACTCAGTAGATGACTGTTAGGTCCATTTGATGTATGGTATAAATTAGTTCACATGTCTTCCTGTTTATCCTTTGTCCAGTTGACAAGTCTATTATAGGTAGTGGGATACTGTAGTCCCTACTATTACTGAGTTGTGGTTAATCTGTGTCTTAAAGACTTGTAGTACTCTTCATATGATATTGGATGCATCAGAGTCTTCTTGGTCACTTTTCTTTTAATCAGAATAAAGTGAGCCTGTTATCTCTTATGATTCATTGTAGTTTGAGGTCTAATTTGTCCAATATTAGAAGTTCAATCTGTGTTTAATGCTTAGTACCATTTTCTTGGATTGTTTTTTTCCATCCTTTAAGTTTAGTAGTGGTTATCTTGAAAGTAGATGGGTTTCTTGCAGGTAACAAAAATATTTTTTCTTAGTCCACTCTACTAGTCTGTGATTTTGACTGGTGAATTCAGGCAAGTGATATTTTGAGTTATTAATAAAATATTTCTGACCAACATCATAATTTATCTTTGCATTCTTGGACTAATTTTATGTTTCCACAATTATACCTTCATTTATTTTCTTTGTATTGTTTCTTGGGTATAATCGAAAAATAATAGCACACCTTAGGTCTCAATGTGAAAATTATAAAAGTATAATTATCATCATAGAATAATAATTAAACTACAGCAAACTTTTGACCAATATAACTTCATTCTGAAAACTAGGACTCATAATGATTGAACACAGGGTACAGCCTCTTACATAACTGTTTATAGATTAGAAAACAAAATGGTTCTGAAATTGATGATAAAAATAAAGAAGGCATAGGCATAATTAACTACAGCATTTACAGTTTTCAGGTGTGAAATTTGCAAGAATCATAAGGAAGTGTCTATGTGAATATACATGCACATCTGACAAAGACATTGAGAACAAGCAATAGAGATTGGTCTCTGTTAAGTAACCAGTGTTCTTCCAGGAAGACAGAGCTAATTCTGTAAGAAGGGATGAGGGACACAAAGACAGAACTTGCTACATTTTCTCCCCAAAAGAAGCCTAGACTGTCTTTGTAGCTGTTTTTTTCCTCCTCCTCCTCCTCCTCCTCCTCCTCCTCCTCCTCCTCCTCTTCCTTCTCTTCCTCCTCTTCCTCCTCCTCCTCCTCCTCTTCCTTCTCTTCCTCCTCTTCTTCCTCCTTCTCCCCCTCCTCCTCTTCCTCATCTTCCTCCCCTTCCTCCTCCTCCTCTTCCTCCTCTTCCTCCTCCTTCACCACCTCCTCCTCCTTGTTCTCCTCTTCCTCCTCCTCCTTCTCCTCTTCCTCCTCCTCCTTCTCCTCTTCCTCCTCCTCCTCCTCCTCTTCCTTCTCTTCCTCCTCTTCTTCCTCCTCCTCCTCCTCCTCCTCTTCCTTCTCTTCCTCCTCTTCTTCCTCCTCCTCCTCCTCTTCCTCCTCTTCCTCCTCTTCTTCCTCCTTCTCCTCCTCCTCCTCCTCCTCCTCTTCCTCCCCTTCCTCCTCCTCCTCTTCCCCCTCTTCCTCCAGTTCCCTGTTCTATCATCATTTTCATAGCATATGCTTCCTTGACCATACATGTCCTTGTCCATACTAAGTCAACTTACTATTTTAAAAGTTTTCTTAGCATTGTATACATTTTCTGCCACTGAAAATATACAATTAAGGCAGTGGAGATGTTTCAGCAGGTAAAGGCCCTCCCATCAACCCTGAGAACTTTGATCTCCAGGACCACATAGTGAAAGGAGAGAATCCACTCCTGCAACCCTCATATGCACACCAGGGCACGTGCATGCCCACATGCGAACACACACACACTCACAGATGCACACATTAACATGCACCCATAAGCATGCTCAATAAGTAAATAAATAAATCTATTAAGATTTTAGAGAAATATACAATTATTTTTGTGTTTTTAAATTTTTATTTATATTTTTATGTCTATGAGTATATTGCCTGCATTTCAGCAAGTGCATCTGTGTCCTACAATGCCTGAGGTCAGAAGAGGATGTGAAAATCCCCTGAAATGGGAGTTACACTTGATTGTTGGCCAACATGCAGGTGCTAGGAACTGAACCAGGGTCCTCTGCAAAAGCAGACAGTGCTCTTAAACACTGAGCAATCTCTCCAGCCACATGTGACTTTTTAAAAATAGGATCTCGGGGGCTGGAGAGATAGCCTAGAGGTTAAGAGCACCGACTGCTCTTGCAGAGGACCCGGGTTCAATCCCCAGCACCCACATGGCGGCTGAGAACTGTCTGTAACTCCAATTCCAGGAGAACTCCAGTTCCAGGGGAATCCGAGACCCTCTTCTGACCTCCGAGGCATTGCACTACACAGGTGCACAAACCTACATGCAGACAGTACATTCATACACATACAAAAATAAAATTTAAAAAATAAATAAATAAAATAGGATCTCATGAAGCAGCTGGCCCTGAACCGGATATATATAGCCAATGATGGTGAACTCCTGACCTTCCTGCCTCTAACTTCTGGGTCCTAGGATGAAGGGCATGAACCACCACATACAGTTTATGTGATTCTATGGA
>VZQC01000855.1:445144-461847 GCA_009823505.1 Rhizomys pruinosus | reverse complement strand
TCCTCATCTTCCTCCCCTTCCTCCTCCTCCTCCTCCTCTTCCTTCTCTTCCTCCTCTTCTTCCTCCTTCTCCTCCTCCTCTTCCTCATCTTCCTCCCCTTCCTCCTCCTCCTCTTCCTCCTCTTCCTCCTCCTTCACCACCTCCTCCTCCTTGTTCTCCTCTTCCTCCTCCTCCTTCTCCTCTTCCTCCTCCTCCTCCTCTTCCTCCTCCTTCTTCTCCTCCTCCTCTTCCTTCCCCTCCTGCTTTTTCTCCTTTTGTTACTATACTGGTGTGTGTGTTTCTTATTTATAAAGGAAGAGCTTCACTCTTCTTGAAAATTTCACAAAGTCCATTCATTCTGAGATCCTTAAACTGCAAAAATGTGCCTTCTACTTAGTAAATAGACTATAGTCATGTTTCTTCCATAGAGGAGAAAAATGTGTTGATTGTTATCAGAAATATTTTTTCTAAGTGACAAGTCCATTTAGTCTTAATGGTAAGGAGGGAAGCGCCTGCAATCATTTCATGGAGTGCATAGTATGCTCATATCAGGGCTCAGCTAAAAATGTCCTTAGTGAGGCCTGCTTGTAGACAAAGCAGACTTCTCTGTCAGTAAATTTTATGCGGATTAGACAAAAATCTATAAACTTATAAATGCCAGAGCAAATCTTCACAGATAAATATTATGACATAATTCTTCCAAGATGCACTTTGAATATATAATTTTAACCTCCAATACTGAATACAAGTAGAAAAAAATTATTGTTTTATTTACATGAAAAACTTAGTGTTGTAAAAAAGTTTTTAAAAACCATCTTTAATTAAATTATTCAATTAAAAATTGATTAAATTTTGTGAAATGTAATCTCAATAAAGGAAGAGTTTCTAGTCCAAAATTATTTTTGTACATGGTTACCAGCAGGAATAATCGTTACTGCAGTGAGACTTAACTAAATGTTTCCATCTATGAAATTAAGTTTTCAGATTAGTTTGATAATTAAATGGCATCTTCCATGGGAACAATATCAAAGTTTATTGGTCAGGAAAGCAATCCAAATTATAATGAAAATGTGTTTAAAGTTGTTTCCAAGTTTCACTGTTAAAATTGGAGTTACTTAAATGTTATTTACTGATGACACACATTATTTCAAATGCAGAATACAGTTAGAGAGGAAAGAAGAAAGAAAAGATAGAAAGAAAGATAAAGCAAAAGAAAGAGAGGAAGAAAGAAAGAAAGAAAGAAAGAAAGAAAGAAAGAAAGAAAGAAAGAAAGAAAGAAAGAAAGAAAGAAAGAAAGAAAGAAAGAAAGAAAGAAAGAAAGCGAGCAGGAGGAAGAGGTGGAAGAGGTGGCAAGGAGAGAGGGAGGGAAAAAAAGAAAGACCAAATGAATGATGTAGTTGTATCTGAGCTCTGAGAAGTAGGAATTCATGTTTAATAGAACCCAGCTTCTAAATTCAATGATAGCCTTGCATCCTTATTGATCCCCGAATAATAAGTATTTCACATGGTCTAACTAAGTTAACTCATGAGCCTGAGATTTCATTTTCTCCGATAATTTAGGAATAAAAATTATTGCCTAATTCTTGATATTAGAATTAGGGGTTCAATCCTCAGCATAAATAAATAAGTACATAAAATAAATAAATATTCTCAATTTCTGATTAGATTTGGCATGATTATTTACAGATTATACATAAGCATAAAATATTCAAATTCCCAAACACTGAAACACATATGACACTCTGAGTGAAATAATGGACTAACATTGCTCAATTTAATTAAGACAGAAAAATGTTATACTATAAAGTATAAAGAAGAGAATACCATTGAAATCTGTCATATTATTAGGTAATCATCAAAGGGAGCAGTGTAATCATCCTTATTATGGTAGCAAAGTTTGCTATCCACTGCAGTAGCAATGAACTCTGATTGATGCTGTGAGCTAATGGCATCCAAAATATGAGCTCCTACGGACAGACTAGCTCCTGAGTGCGGCGGCGCTACAGGACACTGATTGCACTAAAGAAACCTGTGCATGGGACGGTCCCTATGTCAGTGTCAGTAATTGTAAATTTATGACTATATCTGACTGTGAGACAAAAAATCTGAAGTATATGCTTAGACTTTAATATCTTCTAAATATAACCTGGTATAGAAGGACAATTTCTATTGTGTAAGTTGACTGCTAATCATGAAGTTATTCTCACTGAGAACCAGGTTGATATTTAGCATTCAGGAACACTATATCTTTAGACTTAACATTGCAGAGGTATTTTTAAAAATTATCTTTTATAGCAAAGATACAATATAGCCGCAATTTATGTCCTTAATATGCACTTGTTCAATAAACAAAGCATTAGTTTAGTGGCAGAAGTTCAATACAGAAAATAATATAAATGTGTGCTTTCAGCAGATTGCTGCATTTTCATCTGGGCACACACAGAGATGCCAACAGTTGTAATTTCATGTTCCATAGTCCCTTTTACAGAGTCACTCTCTCGCTACCCTTAATCATGATGTATGAAAGTGGTTTAATTTTCAATCCTAGGTTACCGAGTGGAATAGAAAGTAAGGACTGCAGTAGTTGTTATTTGGTCAGAAGCACACAATGTGCTTACAGAGGACCCAAGTTCAGTTCCCAGTGTGCACGGCTAAGAGGGTCCCAACCACCTCTAAATCCAGCTCCAAGGGGATCTGATGCTTCTGCCCTCTTCCAGCACCTGCTCTACATAGAAACACACAAACACAAATTATTCAAATAAATATTTTCTAAAAATAAATGAGTAAAGCTTTTAGGTAATTCATACTATTTAACTTTCTCCACTGTTTCAGGCAGTTTCTTAGGCACAGGTCCCCAGCTATTCCAACATCTCTTCTTCTCAATGCCATTGCTCTCTTAGATAGCATTCATGACCTGTCTTATGTTATTGAACTGCATAATTTATTATAGTTCCCCTTTAATTCACAGTTCAACATTTTTAATTGCATATATATTTGTGATACACATGTCTATGTATGAATGTCTACAAGTGTAAAGGCACCTGTGTGTGTGTGTGTTTGTGTGTGTGTGTATGTGTGTGTGTGTGTGTGTGAATTTTGGGGATCCAATATCTGGTCTTCATTTTATAAAGTATAATAATGCTGTTCAAAATTTTAGTTAGCATTCAACAAACAATTATGCTTCTCCTGTAAAGAACAGGAAGGTCTGATAGGTAATATACTTAGTAAATAAAATAATTCCCCAAATCGGGTATAGAGGCACAAGGCTGTGGTATAGGACAGCCTGGGCTCCTGAGTTACAAATTAAATTCAGGGTCAGTGTAAAGAAGTCAGTGATATCCTATCTCAAAGTGAAAATGAAAATGAAAACATGGACATGTGATACACCTAAATGCTAAAATGTTTGCCTATCATGTGTGATGTCCTGGGTTCTATATCCAGTATAAAATAATTAGATCATGATAGACACTACAGAGCTTAGTGTTGAGCTGCATTCCTTTGGGAATCTATAGAAGTATGATGGGTAAATAATGCCATAATGGATACTTATTAAATGTTTTGTTCAGTGACTTAAATATCATTTTGGAAGTCTATTTACTTGTTGTCTTTATGATGTTAAGGCACCAATGCTCTGCATACACTTCAGAGTAGGGGAAAATTGTGGGGAAGTATGCAACTTATGCAAAGAGCAAAGAGAGTCTTACCTGTGTCTATACCTTTATATAAGTTACTGAGACACTAGAGGCTACTCACTAACTAGAGAAATTTGGCCAGATCTATGATAGAGCTTTGGCAACCTCATCCCTTGTATTAGCTTGTCTACTTTGAAACATAAAATACTAAGACACTTTCATGGATATGATATGTGAACAAGGACATGAACAAGGGCTCCAACATGAGCTGGATTAGATAAAATGTGTACTGGAAATGAAGCCACACACTAGAAATTCAAGCTTTCTGGTGTCATTTCCCAGAAGAGCCAACCTTGTTGGAAATTACTTGGAACGTTTTATTTCGTTAGTAACTTGTGAGCATAACTTGGAAAGGATTGAAATAAGATAAGAAAACTGGTACGTGCCTATTATTGCGGTGACACTGAATGCCATGGAAGGAGGGTCATGAGTTGACAACCTCCCCAAATTAAGCCTGAGTTTGAGGACATCCTGGGGAACATTGTGAGACTCAGTCTCAAAGTAACAAGTAAAATCAAAGCTGGAACTAGTCCTTTTTCTATGTCTAAGGCCCGAGAATCACTATCCATTGTGTGAAGTTTCAGGACTTTGTATGGACATAGGTAAAATTGCTGATATAAGGAAAAAATAAGGGGCTGGAGAGATGGCTCACAGTTAGAGCAATGACTCCAGTGCCAGGGAATCCAATTCCATCTGCTGGCTGCTGTAGGCATTTCATGTCGTGGATGCACTTGCAAACATACAAGCAAAACATAGATACATATAAAATAAAATAAAAAAATTAAGAAACCAAAAAAAAAAAATAAAACAATAACATTTCCCCAAATTGGAGCATCCTTTAATAATTTCCCTTGGCATTAATACTTTATTTTTGTATTTCCCTATTTATATTTATGACTTGTAAACATTTCTTCATTTGAGAACTCTCTGTTCAGGTCTATAGCTCATATTTTTATGGGCTTGTTTATTTACTTATGTCTTTGTGTATTCTGGATATAATCCTCTGTGAAAGGTGGTTTTCTTCTTCATTGATTACAGCTGGCTGAGGGAAAGCAGACACTCCTTAAGATCTCTAGATAGTCTGAATGTACTCCCCACTGTGTGAACTTGGATTGAGACATCCGGGTAAAATGCTTGAGTGAATGGTACTTAGTATGCATGGCAGAGCTCATGAGACCCAGATGGGGGCTTGCGGGTGCACAGATGAGGGAGGGGGTCTAAATTTGATTAAGATATATTGTATGAAATGTACAAAAGCTCAATAAAATATTTTTAAATGTGTAAATATGTTTGCCACTTGAAATTTAAAAAAATCTATATTTTACTAATTTTGAGTGGAGATTCAAGAATGAAAATTTCCTAATAGAAATTTTGTCTTCAACTTAATTAAATTTTCTTAATCTTAACTTTAAATATTTATGTAATGAAAAATCTATGAAATATAAATATAAGCCAAGTGTTTTAAAATAGGTATTGTCGTATTATTTCTTCATATTCTTAAAGAATTATAAGTGCTGAGACAGTCTCTACTACCCAAAAATCTGAATATTAACATGTATCTGAAAGTCTTGAAAAAGAGGTATTCAACTTATCCTTCAACATTCCAGTCATAATATATTAGCTTAAATGAATTTTTAAAAGCATTTTATATTTGCATTAATATTTGAGAATTTTATACAATATTTTTATTTTTAAATGCTACTTTTGTCTTTTCTTTATTTTTTAATATTATTTATGTATGTATTTTTAATTTTTTGTCAGCATACACAAGTCCTTTGCAAGCTCAAACCAGACAAAATTCCAGCATAGACATGAGCAAGTGGGCATGAAATCCCAACTAACCTAAGGAACCGATGTCTGCTGAGAGGGGGAAAGATAGTGTGTTATAGGGATGTGACTATTTTTGTGCCCAGTTGATGGAACTACACTTATAAACACTTAAGGAGTCAAATCACAGTCCTTTTAAATTGCATGTGTATGAGTGTATTGCCTGAATGGACGTGAGTACACCAATGTCAGGCAATGCCCAAGAAAAGGGCATCAGACTGAGTTACACATAGTTGTTAGCCGTCATCTGGGTGCTGAGAATGGAACCAGGGTCCTCTTCAAGACCAACTAGTGCTCTTAACCACTGGGCCATCACTCTCACCCTTTAATTCTTTATATTCTTTATACATGTATAAGCACAAAACATTTCTTTAAAATTATATAGTAATCCAGATAGTGAACTTTAATGCATATATATATATATATATATATATATATGTTTATTAACTTTCTAGTTAGCTTTCAATTGCTATGACAAAGCCCTTGACCAATACCAATTAGGGTGGAAAGGGTTTATTCAGCTTACATTTCCTGGAGATGAAGCAAAAGTCATGGAAAAATACTGCTTACTGCTTATCCCTCCTGGCCCATACCCAGCCTGTTTTCTTATACAATACAGAACAAGCTACCCAGAGGTAGCACTATATACAGTGGACTAGTCCTTCCCACATCATTCAATAATCAAGCTATACCCCACAGTCCAGTTCAGTGGAGGCAATTACCCAATTGAGGCCCAACCCACAAGTTTGTCAAGTTGATGCTAAAGCTATCCAGCATTATAATAAGTATATATATATATATATATATATATACATATATATTTCGGCTTGATTTGCTCCTCGTGTCGAGGGGAGCATTTTTAGTATTGCTCCCTGTGATTAGAATGCCTTTGTTTCACTGAACATATGAAAGCCACTGGTTTTGTCAACCAGAAGTACAGTAAGCTTTGCTGGAAATATTCTTAAATACAACTCTATCTCAACATGATTGATGCAGTGATGAATTTTGCATAATCCCACTTCTAGGTATCACATTGTCACAAGACATTTTAGGCTAAGCACACTATTTTCTTCTTTGTAGTACGTGTAAAATTTCACTTACACTTTTGCTGTCAGTTTGTGTCTGTTTTACAAATGTAAGGATAAAAAACTATCTATGAATCTTTTTCAAGGGGGACTTAAAATTCCTTGTATGGAATTCCAGACATCTATCTTCACTGTGATTTTTCAGTGTCCAGACAATGAATGTCTTCCTTCAAACATCATGATTCTGAACAATTGCTTCCACAGATGATGTAGCAGATTCAAGGCCAACCAGGTCACCATGATTCTGGAGAGAGGAGTGAGGCCCATAGCAAGGCAGAACATGCCTCTCCTGCAGCCTGCAAAGCAGAGAATTAGTAATGGGAGTTAAGCTGTGCTAGACTGGGGATGGGTAAATTCACTGATGGACAAAGAGGAAACTATCAAGGAAGAGAGAGATGAGGAGCAAAACCATGATTATCAGGGATCTGCCATAAGTGTCCAGAAGTCAAAAGATGAGAGGAGATGAAAAGAACTTTGTCATGACAGCAACCACAGTAAAGAAAAATAGGACATATAGAAGAAGACAGCAAGAGTGTGACCTGCAGTGTGTGACACAGGACAATATGTCCCATGATATATAGTTATTTAATGAATAAAGATATGTCCTTCTCGTTTTGGAGAAAAGGTGCTCCAACTAGATCTCTGCCAGCACCAAACTGACCAAGGAAAAGAAGCTGGGAATTTAAGATGCTAAAGTTTTGGGAGTTTGATTCTCAGTTGATAGTTCTAGCTATGGAAATAGTTTATTTTCTCTGAAACTTTGTGTTTTCCCACAGTAGTAAAGGTGTTTGCTACCAAATGGGACTACCTTCCTTTTGATTCTACAGGTGAAAACACAGAGGCAGTGATGCAGACAGTGTTTTTCTTGAACTGAGCGAATCAGTAATTTTATGGCAGGAACAAGTCACATAGTAAAAGCCAATAAAAATCTCATATCTGCTCCTATAAAGATATTTATTTTCAATTTTTAATTGAAATCTGTCTCCTGTTGGAGACTTTGGGCAGCTATATACCAACCACAAGACAGATGGCTGCTATAATGTGGCAACAAAAGGATAGGAGGCAGTTACAAGTTCCTACCTTCTGCCATTTAAATTATGAGGGAGAAAACAGTAATCTATCCTTTAAAGTAAGATTATTTCTTTTATCATTTGATCTTTATTTCATGTTATAATCTTAAACTACAGATTTTAAGTACTTAATTAAAAATATTGCTGTCATATGTAGCATAGAGCAAAAAAATCATTTGCCTAAAGATATGAGAGACAGGGTTTTCTATTAAGTTATGACCTCTCAAGCCATGTGTATTTGACTGTATATTACAACATTGTAAATATAGCCAAATCAGTTCCCTCCAATTACATAGTGGTTGATTACCCCCTATATGAAAGTGCTACTACTTCTGCACCAATATAACTAATTTACTGTGTCTGTCATTTTGGTAATTAGGCTTTATACCTGGGTTGGACTAATGGTTGAATTTTTTTTTTCACTTAGAAGTTTGGGTAACATCTGTAGAACTATGGGAGGTAGTCTTCAGGGAGGAAGCTTCCAGCTCAGTTCCAGTGGCTTTGCCCCAAATCCTATGTCCAAAGTATGTCCTGTCTTCAAGTTTTGTGATGTACTCAAAAGCTATGTCAATAGTCTGTCTTATTTTGTGAGTCTCTTTAACTACCATGACCAACAACACAAAAGGAAATATCTCTTGTATAGTACTGTGTTTCTTGTTATGTGTCCTTCAGATATAAACTTGCACTCATGTTCAGATATCATATGCATATTTCCCTCTGGCTTGTCATATCACCTAAGCTTTATTTAATCTCCTGCCTCTCTTTCTATATCCTCCATCCTCAATCTCCAATTAAGGAACCCCTATTTTCTGCTTGATAACACCTCTTTCCGGTTATCCCCCCTCTCTGGAGTTCCTTCTTCCTGTTTACCCCCATGTCCTCCCCCCCTTAATATCCTGTTTCCTCCATTTCCTTGTTGGTAACACCTACTTCCTACTTTCCCCCATTACATCCTCTTTCTTTTCCTTGAACTTCATTGTTATTTTCCATTTTTAAATAATTACTATGGTGTGAGAAAGAATAAACCTTCTTCAAGGGAGTGACTCTAGACAGCCTGACTAGATTCCTGTGGAAGAACTTGCACATATGGACATCTGTGTTCAAAATGTTTCACCAGGCCTTAACATGCATGATGGAATGCATGAAATCTGGTGGGGGCATGCTATAGATGTTGCAGGTGGAGGGTCTAAATTTGATTAATGTCTATTATATGAAATGCTTAAAAATAAAATATGCATTACAAATATTGCTCTCAAACTTGTGCTTTAGATTTATATGGGGAAAAAAGAACAGAATATTCAAAAGCATAAAATGCATCTTCTCAGAAGAAAAATAGTTTCTATAGTTCTATTACTCTTACTTATATATTTCTATATGTTACATACATATTAGATGTCTTAAAATGTTTATTATTTTTATGTGTAAGAATGTATTACCTGCATGCATTTAAGTGCATCCATGTCAGGCAATGTCCATGAAGCTCACAAGAGGGTGTTCAATCCCCTGGAACTGGAATTACAGACATTTGTTAGTTGCCATGTGGGTCTTGGGCCTGGAGCCCAGGTCATCTGAATGTGCAGTCAGTGTTTATTACTGCACGTCCTTCTCTCCAGCACTCCTGTATTAGTCAGTTTTCTGTTGCTGTGATAAAACACCAGACCAAGGAACTTATAAAAGGAAGAGTTTATTTGAGCTTACGATTGGCGGTTCCAGGGAATTAGAGTCTTTGTGGTGGGAGGTGTGTCGGCTGGATGAGGAGCAGAAAACTGAGGGTCACATCTTGCAAAGAGTACAGGAAACAGAGAGGAAGCAACTGTAGAGCATGAGGCTTGCTAAGCTCACTAAGCCTGCCCCCAGTGACATACTTCCTGCAGCATGGCCACACACCCCAAGACCTCCTAAAACAGCGCCACCAACTGGAGACAAACGTCTGAATACCTAGAGCCTATGGGGGACACACATTCAAACCACCACATTCCACTCCCTGGCCCCCATAGGCTCCTGACCATATAAAATGCAAAATGCATTTAGTCCAACCTTAAAAGTCCCCACAGTCTTTACCAGTCTCAATGCCATTCAAAAGTCCACAGCCCAAAGTCTCTTCTGAGACTCAGGCCAATCTCTTAAACTGTAAGCTCCTGTAAAATCAAAAGACAAATTACAAACTCCCAACCTACAGTGGAACTGAATACACATTCCCATTCCAAAAGGAAGGAATAGAGGCATAGTGAGGAAATACTGGACCAAAACAAGACCGAAAACCAGCAGGGCAAACATGAAGTCCTGTAACTCCACATGCAACTTCTGAGACTTGACTTCCAAAGGGCTTAGATGGCTCAGCTCTTCCAGCTTTGCTTGCAACATACATCTCTTTCTTAGGCTGGTACCACTCCCTGTATGCAGCTCTCCTTGGTAAATATCTCACAGGTCTGGCATCTCGAAAGTCTTCTTGGGGTCTCTGCTGCCAACCAGGCTTCACATTCACAGCTTCACGCAATGACCTCTCAGGGCCTTCTTTATTCAGGGACACCCCTGCTGCACTCTGCCTGACCTTGGCAGTTCTCTGAAACCGTGGAGGAAGAACTGATGACCCCTTCACTCTTGCAAACTTCATACCTCTAACACCAGCACCACGTGAATGAAACTGACGAGTTTGGCTGCAAGTTCGGGATGGAATCTCTCCTAGTTTAACCACATTTGCAATTTTTCTCTGCCCTGGACTTGCTGGAGGATTAGCTGGGTGTGGTCTTGCCCTGAAGGTACTGATTCTTTTGTTTGCTTGTAAATCTCAAGGCCCTTCCTTAATCACTTCAATCTCCTTATCAAAAGGAAACTCTCCTTCACATGCCTTGGCCCCACCTTTAATCTTCCTAGTGCAGTTATCAGATCCAAACTATACATTCTGTATTTCTTTCTTCCCCATCTGCTCTTCTTCACTGTAGATCTGCACAATATTCACCATTAAAAGCCATGCCACCATTTCCACACTAAGCTGTCTTGAAATATCCTCCACCAAAGACATCAGTCCACCGCTTTTCAACTTAGCATCAGGCAAGCATTTGGGCTGTGGGCAAACTGCTGCCAGACTCTTTATCAAAATATCCCAGTTGCTGCCTAAGTCTTTATTTTCCCCTGGAACCACCTCTTTTGCAGCCATGCTTTCTTCCAGGCCTCCACTAGAATGGCCCTTTAAGCTCTGCTTACAATAGTCAACAGCCTTTCCAGCCCAAAGTTCCAAAGTCTTCCACACTTCTCCAAACATACACATGGTCAGGTTCTTCACAGCCAACAGCCCACTCTCTGGTACCAATAAGTGTATTAGTCAGTTTTCTGTTGCTGTGATAAAACACCAGACCAAGGAACTTATAAAAGGAAGAGTTTATTTGAGCTTACGATTGGTGGTTCCAGGGAATTAGAGTCCATTGTGGCGGGAGGCGTGGTGGCTGGATGAGGAGCAGCAAACCAAGGGTCACATCTGGCAAAGAGTACAGGAAACAGAGAGGAAGCAACTGTAGAGCACGAGGCTTGTTAAGCTCACTAAGCCTGCCCCCAGTGACACACTTCCTGCAGCATGGCCACACACCCCCAGACCTCCAAAAACAGCGCCATCAACTGGAGACAAATGTCTGAATACCTAGAGCCTATGGGGGATACACATTCAAACCAGCACAACTCCATATTATTTATATATAGAACTATAATTCATTTTATTATAGAAAGTATGATTTCTTCTATTAATGACATTTTCCTTGGCTCTCAATATGATTTAAAATAATATATCAACATTAAATATACATTATTGTTTTCTTAAAATATAAATTTATTTGCTCACAAGTTTCTACTTTAAAGGTAATCATGCATTTTCTAGTTTTAAAACACTAAGCTGGGGACTATAGTGATGGTGCAGTAACTAAGTTGGAACTGCTTTTCTGAGAGGACTAGAGTTTGGTTCTCAGCACCCATATCTGTAGCTCTGGATCTCCTCTTCCTACAACTCCAGGGAATCTGATGCCCTCTGGACCCTGAGGACACTTGCAAGCACTTGCTCATATTCATACACATGTATAAATACAATTAAAAATAAAATAAATCTTAAAAACCAAAGATGGCTTTTATATAAAATTCTAGGTGGTTTCTAGCCTTATTTTTCATGAGCATAAGGAAATATATCAGGGTAATAACTCCATAGTTTTACTAAGAAGATGTAAAAAGTTTTTCTGCTGTTAGGAAAATTATTTTAAACAAGGAAGTCAAGAGCTCCCTGTATTCCCAGCTCATCTGGGGCTTGTTATGTAGACTAGGCTAGCCTCAATCTCATGTATATTAGTGTGCCTCCACTTCATTAGGGCTCTTAGTAAAATTCTGCAGCACCATGCTTGTTAAGTAAATGTTTTTGTTTGTTGGGTTATGTTTATGACTGTTTTGCCTTCATGCCATGAAATGCCCATGGGAGCCATAAGAGGGTGGCAGATCCAGTGGAACTGAAGCCTTAGATAGTTGTTAGCTGACATGTGGGGCTGGGAACCAAATTGGGGTTTTCTATAAGAACAGCCAATGTTCTCAACCATTGAACCTTCTTTCCAGCCCCTAAAGATGTAGCACAGCTAGCCTCCTACTCATGATCCTGCAGCCTCACCATTTTCATCACAACCAACTGTTGAGTGCCACCACAGCCAGCCTAAGTAAAGTTTTAAGGCCTGTGGACCAGGAAACTTTTCTCAAAGATAATATTTTAAGTCCAAAGCTGAGAGTCTGGTAAAATGATACTGAGTAGTCCAATGTTTCTAAATTGACAATCTAATAACTATGTCCCATTCTAACCCTAACATGTGCCCACTTCATCCCAAACATTTAATATGTCTTTTTTTGTTCCCTTTAATTTTGTATTAGTCCAAAATATTCATATATACATTACACACATATACCAAAATTACAAAGACTGAAAATAAACTATAGGTTTGTTCCAGAACACATTTAGGGATTCACAGTTTAACAGCAAATTTTCTTTTTTTTTTTAATTACTTCTTTTTTTTTTCATTTTTTAACAATAAGTAATAATTTATGAGTACAAGCATCCTTCATGTAAAATCAATTTGTAAGCAGTTGTGCCCAAACCCACACAGCCTAAAGGTCCCACCATCCAGCTGGGGGGGCTTGTATGTTCAATCAAGTTGATCAAATAAGTGTCACCTGCCTGGAAATACTGTGCAGCAGTGGCAGCCATATGCCTGTATATCCCAAATCTAATTGGTTATTAGCTCTCTCCTTGGAGGAATAACCCACGGCTGATGCCACAAGCTTACATCCTCTAGTGGTTAGGAGATGTTATAAGCCACAGTAAGACCCTGTCATATTTTACAGAAAAAACACAATTCATGGATTAACATACCATCCAAACATCTGTGTCTATACCAAAGTAACCTACCATAACAATTAGTACTGTTTAAATACCTGTATATCTAATTGCTTGTGCTTCATTAGTAGGATTGAAAGGTTATTCCTGGACAAACTGTCAGCCCATGAAAGGAAACAGCCAGAACTGACCAGAGTCCAAAACAACAGCTCCAGAGAAAGTAGACTGTTTTGCTTCTCGTGTACCTGTGCCCCTTTTCTAAGCCTAGGGAACAATCTGCAGAAGAGGGGTCATGGTAGAATGTAAGGGCTGCGATTGGGGTGAATGGTGAAACTACAGCAATATAGTCTGAACATTTAATATTTCTAAGAGTCCTATGAGCTAGGATAAATACCTGGTTACTGTGAGAGATTCTAAGATTCAAAGAGTTTTGTTGAGGATCTAATAAATTAAAATTTACTTAATTTTTAAATCTCAAAACTAACAATATTGAACAGGAATTCAAGAACAATTTAACCAATCATGAATCTGTGGTAAAGCCACAGATTCTACTCTCTTCTTAACCTTGGGCCTTGTGTCCATCACAATCACGACCTAGCAATGGAAGAAGAGGAACAGCAAGCTCCGTCACAGGTTTAAGACTTTGTATATATCTATAAAACTGCACAACTAACTACATGGATAGAAATAGTGACCAGATATCTGAGAGTTCCCACACATGGTGGGGAAATAACATATAAAAATATGAGCGCAATAATAAAAAATAAAAAATAAAAAAAAAGGGGGGGGGCTGGAGAGATGGCCTAGCGGTTAAGAGCGCCGACCGCTCTTACAGAGGACCCGGGTTCGATCCTCAGCACCCACATGGCGGCCGAGAGCCGTCTGAAACTCCAATTCCAGGAGAACTCCAGCTCCAGGGGAATCCGAGACCCTCTTCTGACCTCCGCGGCATTGCACGACACGGGTGCACAGACCTGCATGCAGACAGTACATTGATACACATACAGAAATAATAATAAATAAAAAAAAAAAATATGAGCTAAATTGTTTGATTATAAGAAATGTATATAACCATTAAATAGCTATAAGTAATAATGGGTCATGATCCTTTTTGCCAAATAATAAATGATTAACACACACAATAAGCTAAGATTAACATGTATACGAAAATAAGCCCATCAACAGAAGAAAATGTGTTTATGTAACTATATTGTTCAGATATCTAAAAGGGAAATGGCTTTGTAAGTGGTAGAGTATTGGAAGAAAGGTGATTAGTTCCAGATCTGATAAAACTCTTGCAGGGACTTTTTCTCTTTGGGGATAGATCCCTTTTCATGCACATAATCATGATCATTTTCCCTGTCAATATAGTTAACATGACACTGCTCAAGAAGGTTTGACAAAATTCACACCTCTTGTCCTGCTTTCCTAAAAAGTGTTGACATCAACACCTTGTCATTAAAATGTTATCCCACTGGTTATTTTAACACAGAAAAAGGAAGATAAAAAATTTGTCAAAGGTGTTTTAGGAAACTGCAAAGAAAAAAAATGTAGACACTGAATACAGCAGAGAGACCTGGAAGGCAGTGTTCCTTTGTCTCTGTCCTTCCCAGGGATGGTGAACAAAGAGACAAATGAAAATACAGGGAGGTAAACACTTAGAGGACTCTGGATGCCCAGACATGGGGAAAGGATGTGTGGTGGATGTTAGGTTATTGGGCACTCCCCCAGACAAATAAGAAACAGCAAGTTTTAGGGACTGGGTATAGAGTTTACTTCAGGGTAGCTGGAACTAAACTCAAAGGAAAAATAGAGCCAGCACTGAATGGCATCTGACCTGGGAATTCAAGGGAGGAATTAGGGTGGGGGCTCAGGTAGGAGGTGGGGGGTAGGGCATTTAGCAGGAGTTCTGGCTTTTCAAAGGGGCAGAAGATTCCTGAGTATTCTGTGTTGACCCGCTTTTCTATAACCTAAGGCAGGCCGGTAGAGCCGGTCCCTCAGGGCCACTGTCCTTGGATGTCTCTACATTTCAAATGGACTCCAGGTCTTCTCACAATCCACATCCTGACAGTGGTCAATAAATCAAGCTGATGGAGGCATCACTAATTCTTGCAAACAGGGTGTGGTTACATGTGCCTCCAAGAAGCAGTAAAGCCAAACTGTGCTCATGTTTCTAAATGGGTCAGACAGTAATCTTGCAAGAATGCCAAAGAGTGGAAAAAAAAAAAAAAAAAGGAGGGACAGAACATGGTATTCTAGGCAGCTAAGGGCTCATGCTGAGTCTCCCCCCTCCTCCCTTGCCTTCCTCCTGTGCCTCCATGTGCTACAGGAAGAGGGAATATTGTCAATGGAGATTTGTGGTTGGAAGAATGTGAGACTTAGTCTCAGGAATCAAAATAAAAATACAAGTGAAAATGAGTAGTTATTGAGACTAAGAAAATGCATTTCAAAATAGCCACATATTTCAAAGGTTTTATATCCTTGTGTAACTTATTTAACCAGAAACTTGGGCAAAGAATTAGAAGTTTGAAAAATTTGAACAAGTTTACTTTTAGAAGTATTAGGTAAAAGAGCAAAGACTTGAAAACTTATGTAAATATTTAAGAAAATGGGAGGAGTGAATGACATATCATAATCTTATGTAACAGAATGATAGCTTAACTATGATTGCAAAATTCATTTTTAATGACACCCAAAATAATAGAGTGGTAGATAACTTAAGGTCCATGTTCAAGTGATCTATCACAGACATTTCATGTATACTAGATAATTTCTCTTATGAAAAACCCTAGCTTGTACGAGTTGAAGAAGTTATCGCCTAGTGATCTTTGGTCTTATATTTTCACATTCCAACACTCCTTTCAGTTAAGAGTGACTTGTCTGGTCTGCAATCCAACTGTTGACAAATGATTGATGTGACATTCTGGAAATGTAGCTAAATTTTAACTGGCTTTAAGATATTGCCATTGCTGGGTGTGGTGGCACACACCTTTAATCCTAGCACTTGGGAGGCAGAGGCAGGTGGATCTCTGTGAGTTGAAGGCCAGCCTCTTCTACAGAGTGAATTCTAGGACAGCAAGAGCTATAGGGAGACCCTGCCAAAAGACCAGAAAAAGCCAGGCATGGTGGCACACGACTTTAATCCTAGCAGATTGGGAAGCAGAGGCAGGCATATCTTGTTGAGTTCAAGGCCAGCCTGGTCTACAGAGTGAGTTCCAGGACAGCTGGAACTACAGGGAAACCCTGTCTCAAAAAAGACCAAAATAAAAAAAGATATTGCCGTCACATGGTAGGTGGTTCATGCCTTTCAACCATAGCACTCTGGGAGGTTGAAGCAAGAACATGAGCTCAAGGTGAACCTAGTCTACATATCAAGTTCATGCCCTGCTAGGATGTGTGAGACCTTGCCTCACAAAGCATGCACACACACACACACACACACACACACACACATTCACACGTAATTAACTTATACAGACCATGACAATTGTAATGTGAAAGGAGAGCACATTGGCAGGAAAACTCTTCTACTGAAGTGATAGATTTGTGCCCTGAAGTGCCTAAAGCCTGGAAGGATGTCTTTCCAAATGTATGTTTTTGCTGACAAATATAATATTTAGGAATGTTCTGTACTTTGCCAATTATTGGCAACCTTTATTTACATATAATTTTACATCATTATATATATATATATATA
>VZQC01000855.1:398086-445082 GCA_009823505.1 Rhizomys pruinosus | reverse complement strand
TATATATGTGTGTGTGTGTGTGTGTGTGTGTGTGTGTGTGTGTGTGTGTGTAAAGATTATGCTTAGCTCACAATCAACCAGTAAAATTATACTTAACATTCATAAGAGACACTGGACTAGCCACCTCTAAACGCAATGTAGTTAAAAAGTTAAAAATACAAGTAAAATTACAATCAAAATGTGAATCAGACAATTTTGAGGAAAATCTGAACATGAAAGAGATAAGAGAGAGAGAGAGAGAAAGAGAGAGAGAGAGAGAGAGAGAGAGAGAGAGAGAGAGAGAGAGAGAGATCATACAGTTCATTATAGAAACCAAGATTTTAGAAGTTTTGGATGAATATCAAATGGTGGTTTTCTTCCTCCCTTTGAATCTTGTATTTGTGGTAATTTCCAAATCTATTCTTTAAACCTTTAGGAGATGACAATCAGCTTTAATATAGCTCCTTATTATGCAGCCAATATTTAAACCTCATATTTGTACATCATTATATTTTTTATTTTCAACTAATTAAATCTAGTTCTATGTTCCTTTCCAAATTCATTATGATATAAACTTACTTTTAACATGTAATATTGTTGCTCCTACTGTTATTTCAAGGTAGCAAAAAAATGGGAATTGGAACTAGAATTTTTACCCCTCCTCCATTTCCTTTCAGTTTGTGAAGATCCATGAAATCTTATATGTTGAAATGTGCTTCTCCTTAAAGATGTAATTTGTATAATAGTTGTGAGGTCAAACTGCTTGGAATCTTCCTGGTTTCATATTTTCTAGATGGGAGTTTGGGAATATTATCTAATTTCCAATTCAAAACACCAATTTTCTTTGTAAAACTGAGGACATAATAGCAGTTCTCTTTGTTGTGCAAATTAGATATGTTCATTGTTATAAAATTTATGGTAAAGTAAAATAACCTCATTTTAAACATTTTTCTCCTTGCAGAATGAAGATACACTTGTGAGATTTAAGCAATGAAAATGTCAAAGAAAGAAAGATGATTAAATTATTTGAGTCAATTAAAATACCACCTATGACCTTATTGTATTTGAATACAGTATCAGGAAATCGTCAATAGGTTTTATCTCTTAACAAAATTCTGACTTACCAAAATTTAGTTTGACATGGACCAAGAAATACTATAATTACCAAAATTCGTTACATATTTTATAAGTTTATGTGATCTCTATACTGTAACCATCTACATTTAGTAATAAATTGAAGACTCTCTCAGGATTAGGACTCTTTGCCCCAGTCACCCAAATAAGTCAAAACTAACACATTAGTGGAAAATAATACCATTTTCTTTTGAAAGTTTAAGCCCTGACTACATATAAGCTGAATTCAGATGGACCTCGACTGAAAATATTTCTAATTTGATTACATCTCAACAAATTGTACTTAATAATAGATATATCCTTTTAAATAACTTTTTCTTTATACTTTATTCCATATATAGAAACTTCTGATCTGCTCACAAAAGGGTGTCACCAAACATTGTGGGAATAATATTTCCCATTTTTAAATTTTATATATACATTACTTTTTTTTTTTTTTTTTTTTTGAGACAGGGTCTCCCTGTAGCCCCAGCTGTCCTGGAAGTCACTCTGTAGACCAGGCTGGCCTTGAACTCATAGAGATCCGCCTGCCTCTGCCTCCCAAGTGCTAGGATTAAAGGCGTGCGCCATCACTCCCGGCATATACATTACTTTTTAATATAGGTGTGAAGGAATATTTCTGAGACCTCATATTCCTGTCAGATAATGACTTCATTATTATCATATTGCTTTTTCCTCCTGATCCCAACAATCCGGGGGATTAATTTTTCATAAGTGCTCTTGAGTTTAGAAAGGATACTTGGGAGTTCAATACCACTGCTTGTTGTAGGGAACTTTATTCAATTATTTGATCTTTTGCTATAATTCCAGATTATTCTACTGCTTATAGAATTTATATGGGGAAAAAATCCAAGAGAATGAATTCCTTTATTTTAGAGATTGTGAAGTTCAGATATATGGAAATAATGAGACTGCTCAGAACTAAAGACATCAGCAGGATTATACTTGAAATCTGCCATTCTCTGGAGTAAAAATCAAATTATCAGTTGTTTAATAATTACATTTCCAAGTGGTTGAGAGTTGTGTGGGGACTCTCAAGCGAGGGTCTCATCACTCTCTCTGCCCATCCCTTTGCTGAGGCATTAATGCTAAAGGAGTTCAGCTGTTAGAACTTAGTCAAAATGGTGCAGGCAAGCTTGAGAAGATGACATCTTTCTGTGGGAAGACAGAAACATCCCACACAACATCTGCAAATAAGAATATTTGTACTTTTTTATTTTCAATCTGTGTTCCTATTGCCTCTACTTGGATATAGTGGACATCCTGATTATGTCTCAGATTATAGTAGAAATGTTTTGAACGTTTCTCCATTTAGCATGATGTTAACTCTGGACTTGTTTATTGACCTTATTATGTGGATATAAGTCCATTGTATACTAAGATTTTCTATGGTTTTTATCCAGAATGGAAGTTGAAGACCCTGCATCCTGTCTGACCAGAAAGGAGTAAAGTTGAATATCAATAGTAACAGAAACTATACAAAACACAAAAAACACATGGAAAGTAAACTGTACACTATTAAATGAAAACTGGGTCAAGAAAGAAATCAAAATTAAATTTAAAAGTCATGGGCTTGAATGATAAAGAAAACACTACATACCCTCATCTGCGGAACACTTTGAAAAGAGTACCAAGAAGAACATTCCTATATTTGTTAAAATTTGTTTTGTGACCTAATAAGTGATTGATTTTTTAAGAACTTCAAAGGACTGATGAGAATATGCATTCTTCAACACTTAGGTGAAATATTCTGTAGATATCTATTTGTTCATTTGCTTAATAATGTCAGTTAACACCTGCTTTTGTTGCTGTTGTTTCATGGTTTTTGATGACATATCTATTGGTTACAATGGATGTTGAAGTCACCCACTATCACTGTGTGTGACTAATGTGTAACTTTAGATCTAATGATATTTTAAAATTATCATTATGGGACTTGATGTACCTGTGTTCATGCTCCTATGACTAGTATTATAATTTCCTGCTGGTGCACTTTTCCCTTAATGAGTATGAAATTTCCGTGCTTATCTTGTCTGTCTTGTTTTGGTTTTAGTCTATTTTTCAGATCTGAAAACAGCTACATCTGCTTTTCTCTTAGTTCCATGTGTTCGTAATTACTTATTCCATCCTTATACTCTAAGGTGGTATCTATCCTTGCTTGGGAGGTGTGTTTCTTCAAGGCAGCAAGGAGATGGTTCCTGCTTTCTATTCCAATATGTTAATCTGTGTCTCTTTCTTGGGGGGAATTGTGGCCATAAATATTCAGGTTATTAAATTTTGTGACTTTTTTCATTTGGTCATTGTTCTGTTTTTCTCTGATATCTCTCTCTCTCTCTCTCTCTCTCTCTCTCTCTCTCTCTCTCTCTCTCTCTCTTTGGACTTTTTAACACAGGGTCTCCCTGTAGCCCCAGCTGGTCTGGAACTTACTCTGGAGCTCAGGCTGGCCTCGAACTCATAGAGATCCGCCTGTCTTTGATTCCCAAGTGCTAGGATTAAAGGCATGTTCCAACAGACCTGGCCTCTGATCTTTTTATTTTTTTTAATTAACTGTCCTAACATGGATTGATTTTTTTTTTTTTTTTTGACTATTTGAGTGCTTGTATTCTTCTGGTCAAATTGAAGTATCCCTTCCAATATCCACTATAGAGACAACATAGTAATAATAAATTCCTTTAATATGTCTCCATCATAAAAAGTTTTCATTTCTCCTCCAGTTATGGTAGAGCATTTTCCTGGGTACACTAGTCCGGACGCTCATGGTCTTTCGGTTCTTGGAGCACATCTTTCCAGGCCCTTTTGCCTTAGAAGTTTTGATTGAATAATCGGGAGTTATTATAATAGGTTTGCCTTTGTAAATGTCTTGACCTTTCTCTCTCTTGCAAATTTCTGTTCTGTTTTTAATGTTTTAGCTATAATATTTCCTGGAGAATTTTTTCTGGTCTTGTCTACTCGATGTTCTTTATGACCCTTGCACCTGGATGGGCATCCCACTCTCTAGGTTTGAGAGATGTTCTGTAAATTTACTGAAGATAATTTCCTTTTATTCACTATGGTAGGTAAAATTGTATGCACACAATTCGAAGATTATGTATTTCTTCATTTCACCTTTGTCTTTGCTGTCTTTGAGTTTTTGGACCATAGCTATGATCATTTTTTTTATTTCTTTGTATCTTCTTCCACGTCATTTTCATGGGGGGGGGCATTATTATGGGATTTGTAATATTTGGAGGAGAAATGTTATTTATTTTTTATTTTATTTTATTTTATTTCCAAGTATGTTGTTTCACATTGAGATTTGCACATCTGAGTTTATTTTTTCCACACCTTCTTTCAGTATGATGTTTATATTGTTCTGTATGAGGCTAGCTCCTAGCAGCACTGGGATATTGATGCCATCTTTTCAAATGGTATTTAGGGCTACACATTGTATCTTAGGTCTTTTGGATGTAGCTTATTCAAGGAACTTGGGACAGGTTTCCCTGCAGAGTACATACTGATCCTTTATCTCAGGGTAAGACAGAACAACTTGAGACTCTAGTTCAGTAGCTGCCAGGGTTCGGCTGAGTTGTGAAAGGAGGGTTTTGCCAGAGTATCCAGGAAGTTGGAAGAGTTCTTGATGGGGTTTAGACTTCAGTCAGGCAAATCCAAAAGGCAGGTAGATACACCAGGAGAATGTCCCTGACAAACAGCTATGGTGGAAGCTTGGAGAGGATGGCAAGAAGTGAAGGCAGCTGGCCTCAGTATCTTGGTCATTGGGTGACTGTGAGTCCCTGATGTGGATTCTGTTTGGCTCTGGAGAGCCCCAGAGCACAAATGTAGTCACAACTGAGTCTGTGCTGATGCCCAGACTCCACATCCCCAACTTTGCTGAGGAGTGTAGGACTGGAAGCAAGGGCAGGTAAGGTTCTGTATAACTGACCAAACTGGGCTGGTGTGAAGCTAGACCTGAGAGTGGGAGAAAGCATGGAGAATACCGAGGGCATGAAACTCAGAATCTGGCAGGTGCGCTTGGGTGTGCAACCCTAGCTACTGTCAGGAGCTGGCATGATGCACAGCAAAGGCTGAGGTTGGAGAACTCACACGTTCACAGGTCTGAACTCACTGAGTCAGTCTGGAGAGCTGGAAGTTGGCCAGGTAATGCTAGGCTTGGGAAACTCACAGGTCTAGCAGAACTAATAGGCCTGGCATGGTCACTGAACTGTGACCCTGGAGCTGGACTGAGTGATGATATGGAAGATGGGATATCGGTGCTTATTAATCATTTTCTACTGTAGCCAGTAAAGCTGATTCTACACAAATAGTCTAATATTTGATAAAACAAAATTACAAAAGGTTAGGTTGAGACTTGAGAACACATAAATTCTCAACAGATTTATCTTTAACTGAGTGCACGGTCCATGAACATTAACTTCCTCTCGCTTTGATGAATTACTTGAACAACATTTTTTAAACAGATCCTGTCTTATAAATCTCTTATTGAATTCAGAGGGGTGTATCTGAGTTCTGCCAGGTGACACAACCTTGATATCAAAAACCACCAGAATAAAAGACATGCTTTAGTTTGGATGTGCTGTGTAAGCAATTATGCTTACACACTATCTTTTATACTTTGTTATCTTCCATATAATTGTTTTAGCTATACAATAATCCAAATATTGTTTTAGATTATTGACTTTATTATACTACATTATATTTCATCTATCATCATTAAATATTACAATCTCTGAAATACATTTCAACACTCACATTTCATTATTTCTCCTTTATAGTAGGTAAAATATCAGTTTTTTTAAATTTTATTTGTTTATTCGAGAAAGGATCTCCCTGTAGCCTCAGGTGGCTTAAAACTCCCTATATACTTAGGGTCAGCTTAGATCTCACAGAGCTGAACCTGCGTCTGTATTCTGAGTGCTGAGATTAAAAGCCTGTACCACCATGCATAGAAAGTATTTTAGAATCCTTCAGTTGGAATTATTTTCACAATGCTTCTCCATACTTACACTTCTACATATGTGTTAAGCAGACATCTTGCATTCTACACACACACACACCACACATCTCTCTCTCTCTCTCTCTCTCTCTCTCTCTCTCTCTCTCTCTCTCTCTCTCACAAACACACACACACACAAACACACACAGAATTTTTCCTGTGTGGGTGTACATACCTGTAATCCTAGCACTCAGAAGAATAAAGTATGAGGAACATACATTCAAGGATAGTGTGGAGTACACAGTCCATTCAGGGTGAAATCAAGCTACAGAAGGAGGCCTTGTTTTTATAAAGTATATAAATTTTGGTCATAATTATCAACCTGTTAACACTTTGTTAATGCTTCTCTGTGGAGCCATACTGTTATCTAAGACAGAAATAATTTAAATCCACACACAGAAAATCTTCATATCAATTTATTTATTTTTTAAAGACTTTGGGAACTTTTTTACATTTTTATTTATTTTTTATGTGTATAAATGTACTGACTGCATGTAGGTTTGTGCATCCATGTTGAGCAATGCCTCAGAGGTCAGAAGAGGGTGTCGGATTCCCCTGGAACTGGAGTTCTCCTGGATTTGCCATGTGGGTGGTGGGGATCAAACCCGGGTCCTTTGCAAGAGCAGTCGGTGCTCTTAACCACTAGGCTATCTCTCCAGCCCCTATCAATTTATTTTCAATAGCAAAAGCTAAGCAAATATACTATTCTTTGGGAGAGAATTTATAAATCATCAGACATTGAAGTTATGGATAATTCACAGACTGCATCAAGCACTCACATAACTAATGTAAGTCATTTTATTCAGAGGCCAATGGAGACATCACCTAATCTCAATACCTGGTCCACCTGCCGTATTTCATATGTGATTGGTAAAGCTGTACTGAAAATGATAGCCTAGCATTTTCATCTTCTGGAAGAACAGAGTGTGCCTACTTGGAAACATTGCTGACAAAATTGATTGCATATTATAGCAGAGAAAAAGTAGGTGTGTAAGTTTGAAAAAATCCTTTAAAGTTTAAAAAAATGATAAAACAATTCTGGAAAAAAGTTCAGCTGATTGAAGAGAGGAGGAATAATGGGGCAACAATTATTTATGTACAAGTACTCAGAGACTGAAGAAAAATGCATATATTCAGTATGGGATAGGACATTAGAGATTAGCATTCTGAGGACTTTCTGAAATCTAAAGGATATGCATATTCTCTGGAAATTTGATTTTAAAATGTGTCACTTAATAGCTGTGAAATATTAAAGACCCCAACAAAGCCTCATTCTCATAAATGGCACTTTCCTCACAGAATCCAAGCCTTTCTATCCAATATACAATTTATTTTTGACTTTTTCAAGAGAGGGTCTCCCTGTAGCCCCAGCTGGCCTGGAACTCACTCTGTAGACCAGGCTGGCCTTGAACTCACAAAGATCTGCCTGCCTCTGCCTCCTGAGTGCTAGGATTAAAGGCATGCACCACCATGCCCGGCTCTATCCAATATAGTTTTACAGCTTTTCAAGATGCAAATTGTATTAGTCAAGGAGTTCTTCCCCTCCCCTCCGTATTACCATTTACAGACTTTGGCCCTTGTGAGTAGATTGCCTTAAATAGTCTCAGTCATTGGTAACAAGGCTGAGGAGATTGAGGGAGCATGCACAAATAATCAGTGCTGGGGGATGGGGGGGGCGGTGGCCTGCATGCGGCGTGGACTAACAATTGGCCTCAAACTATTTCAAAACACAGCTCATATGAGCATTAACAAATTAGAGTGGTGGAGGTCGGAAAATGTGTTTTTAAGATATTCATTTTGGAAATTTTGGCTATTGATGAGAACATTGCTTGCCCGTTATTTGTGATGTGTGCATCACTTTGTCCTCAGCATCACTAAGAACACCCAAGGTAAACCAAGGGAGGATCAAACCAATTTATCAACCCTGAATTTTTTGGTTCCCACAGTGGGCTTTAACTGCCTGAGCCAGGCCTGGTGCAGACCTGTTCTGTGGCCTTGAGGTGCAGCCTCAGTGGCTTGCTGTGCTTGGTTGATGTTGTAGATTCATAGTGTTGTTATTCCAAATGAACCAAAAGACACTAAGACCCAGAGATAATGACATCATTCTAACAATATTTTCTTTTCTTTTTTCCTTATTCCAATTTCATCTCTGATACTTACAGGTAAGACTTTCGATGGTCCCAAACAACAACCATTGCTTAGTATCCTAGAAATGAGTTTCTAGTGCATAAGAAGATATATTGTTCCAAATTATCATAGGTCAGAATGTAGCCCAAAGTGAGAAGCATTGCCTGGTAAAATCAAATTCTACAATACAATTTTTCATTATAGTGAGCTTTAAATATAAATAAATGTATCATGGTATGCACCTATTTGCAATTCTTATTATTCAATCCTTACATACCAAACTAAAGTTCCAGTTAGTCTGTGTGCCCTAGAACATACTTTTTTTTTTTTTTTTTTTGGCTTTTCATGACAGGGTCTCCTTGTAGCCCCAGCTGTCCTGGAACTCACTCTGTAGACCAGACTGGCCTTGAACTAACAAAGATCTGCCTGCTTCTGTCTCCCAAGTGCTAGGATTAAAGGCGTGCACCACCACGCCCAACCCTAGAACCTTCTTTAGCATTCCTTACTTCAGAACTCAGACTGTTCGTTTCCCTTCCCTATTAAAAACAACAACGAATTAAAAGCAGAAAAAAATAATAAATTCATTTGTTGTATACAGTCCTCAATCTCTGAAGTAAAGGTGTGAGTAACATAGGGTGTGAATGCTTTAACCAAGGGATTATTGGAAGTAAGAAAAGTGGCAGTGATCATTGAATTACTGCCATCCATCATTTGGGCCTGTTGTTTGTATAGTAAAGATTATTTTTTCCAAAAAGGTTACACTCTGTTAACTTCCGGCGAGCCATCAGCATGAGCTCTACTGCCTAAAAATTATTTCATTTATTTATGTTTGAAAATCCATAAACATTTTTGTTTGCAAACTTGTTTCTTTTGTTATGTTTAAGTTTGAATATAATACTTTGATTGAAAGACTTTTGTCAAGTTATTTTCCTGTAAGTTTTCTTGATTTGTATATCATCTTGTCCTTCAATCCTGTACCCTAAAATGAGAAATACACCTTTGACAAAGGCTTAATGTTTTATCAAAAACAAACAAACAAATAAACAAACAAACAAAACAACCTGGGAATTCCTTAAAAGCTGTGCAGATAAGACAGTGATTTGGATATATTTTTCTCTTCTCACATACAGAATTTCCTTGGCTTAGAATTTCTTGATGGAAAGCATGCCTCATTTGTAACATTTATTCAACTTCATGAAGCAATTATTTCCATCTCTTTCTCAAAGATAATAGTTGTCAGTTTTAATAAATTCATTTCTGTATGGATTTTACCAGCATAGGCTCTTTCTGTCTCTCTAAGAACCCTTTTCACACAATTTCTTCCATGGTGTCTCTGTAAAGTCTTCTTCCTTGGAGAGAAGCTGGTGTGCACACAAATGCAGGGTTTGGCTCCCACCTTCGTGCTCCCCGTCTCGCCTCCAGTCTCCAGCTTCAGGCCCAGAGACAAACAGAGGAACAGAGACTCTAAAAACGTCTAAGGGAAGTTTAATGGCGTTTCCTATAGAGCAAATGGGAGGGTCTTCAATTACAGGCCCCGTAGGCGGTCTTCTCATGTTTATCCCAGGCTGCTGCCATACCCAGCAGTCTCCCACAATGTGGCCAAGAGGGATCCAAGAGCCCCACCTCTGCTTAGAAACCCTTGGTCCCTCCCACTACGTGGGCTACATGCGCTGGCTATTTGGAACAGGTCACTGAATCCTCATCTCCTTCAATAGTTCCATCTTCAGAAGCCTCTGATGTCCAGGTTCAGTATGTTGGATAGAAACTCTACATTATCCCACATATGGGTATTATTCCCTTGACCCATAGGACAATCTATCTTTTAATAATTTCCCCTAATCTACTGCCATTATTTCTTTGGATCACATTTCTTATTTTTAGTTATACATTTTTATTTATTTATTTATTTATATTTTGTGTGTCTGCATATTTGTACATTACGGTGCCACAATGTACTTGTGGAAGTCAGAGGACCACCTGTAGTGGGTCACAGGGATGAAACTGAGGTCTTCACCACAGAAGGTGCCATGACCTGCAGATAATCTTGCTGACCCAGTAACCCACATTTTAATGTGAATACCAATGTGCTCAGGTTTGCATATTACTCCTTGGTGAAGTTCAGACCCCTGGGACAGCTGTTATTTCATCATCTGGAGAATTGTTAGAAATAGTAAATTGTTAAGTCAACACTCAGTTCCTCACAAAACCATGAGATACTGAAGATAGAATATGACAGTGTTTCTCTTCCACTCATTTGTTGTTTCTGTTGCTGTTAACCACCATGTTTGACAGACTTATACAAGAGATGGTTACAGAAGTGGCACTCAGAGACTAGTGAATCATGAGTAAGAAGAAGAAATAACTTCTGTTTCCTTCTAGGCTTTCATCTTATGAACATCCTCTGTTCCTTTCATTGGATGGATGATAAAAATACAGTCCACCAGTGAGCCATTGAATCTCTTCCTCAGAAGCTGATAACAAAATAGATTGTATAAATAAAGCTCTAAACAATTATAATATTCAGAATGTTCAGCTACTTTATGGCATGAACATCTTTATAGATACAGAGTATGGGTTAACATCAAAGAATGGAAATTTGGCTAAGAACAGAACAAAATAATTTGAATGTTCTGGGTAATTGTGCTATTATTCACTTAATATATTATCACAACTTATGGGTTATCTTATCAAATAGAGCTAGTTGAAATCCAATGACATGCCACCTTGTTTAAGTGAGGTTAATAAAAGTCACATAAATTCAGGAGGAAATTAACACAGGTGATCTATGTTGCTTCACTGCTAGATGTCATCCATGCACAAGGCAGTGAAAATGCACCTAGCTCCCACCTTCATCTCTAATTTTGATCAATTATTAAGGGATATCATTTATTAAATACTATTAACTTAAAAAATCTCATCCACACATCCATTAAGCATATGGATAGCATTTGACTGCATCTTATTCATAACTGAACACACTGATATTGTTTTGACTCTCTATAATACTGACTCTATAATACTTTACCAGCAATCTTGAAATTAACTTATCTCTTGTTAATATAACAGAAACAATTTACATATAAATTTTGTTATTACTAATCTGTGGCCTAGAGGAATAGAGACACATACTAAGTATGCTGATAGATAACATGTTATTTGTTTTATTCTCAGTATTAATGAGATTCATGAAAACTAATAGACTACTAATGAGACATTATTTCAATTTTAAGCCCAGATAAAAATAAGTCTGTAATATGATTCAAGGGCTTCATTTGATTTTTTTCAATATTGCACATGTGCTGATACACAGGAAGTTTCTGAGTGTTGGCTCACAAAGAACATTAAAATTAACATGAATTTACAAAATGAAGGGTACTTAATTTTAACTACCCACATAGTTATTTAAGATAATTTATTCCCTTTTAAGAATGTGGATTTATATTTTTTGTGGTGGAAAATACTTTACTAGTAATGCAATATACTCCTAAGCACCAGCAATGGTTTTAAGAGAAGTTTTTCAACTGATTAACATTTAATAACTTTATTACCACAGAAAAATGAGATATCTGAAAGTATACCTGAGTGTAAGAAAATCATTGGGCACTGCACATAGATAAGTGTGGTGTCATTCTGCCACATGTAGAGGTGGATGCTGGAACCCCATCCATTGGATTACAGGGAAAAGGGAAGACGCAAGACAGCCACCAGCAGCTGTCCTAATCTGTGGGGCCAAAGGCTGACAAGCTCTCCACTGCCCCCCTGTCTTATCTAACATCTATACCAGGCAACGCCCTATTGGCACTCCCAGATCCTCTAGGCTGCTGCCTGATTGGTACTCTATAGCCTAATGCCAGGCTGCTAATGATTGGCACTCTAGAGTCTAATTCCTGCCCGGGCACTCACCACACATCACAGCTGGCGACCTGATAGGTTTCCTTCCAGCCCCACACCAGCTTCCCAGGTTGGTGGTCTGATTGACCGCTGCCCAGTCCACTGGTCATTGCTACACAAGCCTCTTCTTTTTATTCACAGCATTCTGTTTTTATACCCAGAGTGACATCATATCTTAGGACCTGGTTTCAGACCCCATGCCTTATGTTCCATAACATCAATAGTACTAGCATCAGGAGTAGAAGAACTAGCAAGTGCCTTTGATCTTAATGTGTCACAGGCTTGATAATGCACATGCAAATCCTGCCTTAGGCCAGGTTTGAGGGTAAACAGACAAGCAGGTAATTGTGCACAAAAGAAGCCACAGGTGGCTTCCTTTTTCCTTACTGATGGGGAATAAGGAAGCTCATTACCATATTTGCTCAGCATAGTTAGCAAGTTTCTATGGTAAATGATATGGCTATAGCTCCTGATTACATCTAAAAATGAGACAAGTGTGATAAAGTGGATCTTAATACAAATAGTTCACTGCACAAAATGAAAATATATAAAAGTACATATTGGAAAATGTGTGTGTAAATGACATTTAGAAATTTTCATATTAAAATGTACAATTTGGGGCTGGAGAGATGGCCTAGAGGTTAAGAGCGCCGACCGCTCTTACAGAGGACCTGGGTTCGATCCCCAGCACCCACATGGCGGCCGAGAACCGTCTGAAATTCCAATTCCAGGAGAACTCCAGTTCCAAGGGAATCCGAGACCCTCTTCTGACCTCCGCGGCATTGCACGACACGGGTGCACAGACTTGCATGCAGACAGTACATTCGTACACATACAGAAATAAATAAAAAATAAAATGTACAATTTGAACATTTACTAAATTTCTGTACAGAATATATATATATATATATATATATATATATATAATCTCAATATACTATATGTATTTATTTGTAAATTATTCTCTATATGTACATACAAATTTTATATAATGGTTATCCTAACATAATTAGAATATTTGAACTGATTATTTCACTGCTTTTTAAAAATATTTTAAATATTTTTATGTGAATGAGTGTATTGCCTGCATGCACATGAGTGCACCTTTGTGGTATAATGCAAATGGAGGTCAGAAGAGGGCATCACATCTCCTGAAACTGGGATTTTGGACAGTCGTTAGCTGCCATGTGAGTGCTGGGACTTTAACCCAGCTCCTCTGCAGGAGTAGCCACTGATCATAAGAGCTGAACCTGTATTTCACTATTTTAATGCTACACCTGTGTTTTTGCTACTTGAGATTAGTGAACATATATTTGTTTATGCCTGAATCATAATACTGTTGAGATTTCATAGGATAGCTAAACTAAATTGTCACCCCTAACCATAAATACATATGAATAAACCTATATGCGTGTGTGTGTGTGTGTGTGTAATAACAGTTTAAGAAAATGTCATTAGACCAAGAAAGTAAGTGGGAATGCAAGGTCTTCGAAGGAAGAGAACAGAAATTATGCTAAAAACACCTTAAAAGATGTTATAAAGAATTTCTTAGACTCAGTCACTATTTTTTTTTTCAGTATTTCAAGACATACTATAATCAAATTAGCAAGCCAAGACCCGTGATGGTAGCCAACATAATTCACAAAGTTTAATGGATTTCTCCAAAATATCATTATAGTATTTAGCAATTTACTCTGCTATATTATATAGAGCCATTCCCGTCTCTGTCTCTTATTTTTATGTAAAATATTTCCTATAAATAATTTCTTAAATTTGCAATTATCTTATGATAGTGGAATGTTGGAATTTTTCTAGCTTTGGACTATGTTATTCTACCTCCTAAAAGGAGCAAATACAGTATGTGAGATACAATATTCTCAATAGACTTCATGGACCCTATTTATACATTCATTAAAATTAAAGCCAGGTGTGGTGGCACATGCCCTTAATCCTAGCACTTGGGTGGCAGAGACAGGCAGATTTTTGTGAGTTCAAGCCCAGCCTGGTCTACAGAGTGAGTTCCAGGACAGCTGGGGCTACAGTGAGACCCTGTCTCAAAAAGACCAGAAAAAAAAAAGAAAATTAAAAATGTTTGTATTGATCAAATAATTTGTGAATTAAAGGTTAAGCAGCAGTGGATAATTTAATTTTCAGAGGAGAATTTTTCAGTGTGTGTAGATTGCATTTCAAGTGAAATACTCAAATAGGAAATAGAATTTCTATTTCTTACTTACTGAACATATGATAAGCTTTCTTTCAGAGATTATTTCTAATGATATGTTTTCTTGAAATTGACTCAGAAATTCAGGCTTAAGAGAGTCTTAAATTAAAGCTGTCCCCAAACTTCTTCCTCGGAGTAAAAATTGATAATGTATATGTAGATAAACTCAACAAATCAGAACATCCTTCATTTTCCATACTGTGAAAAAGATTAAATATTTTCACTAAAATTTTACAGTAAAAATGAAGTTATTTCATTTGTACAAATAATAAATCAAAAAATATTATGTTAAGTAAAATAAGGCAGACCTGCTAAATGCGGGTGGGTGGGGGAGGTAGCAGGAACTTGAACAGTAGTTACCAGAATATTGTTAATTAAAAGGAATAATTACAGAATACTGTAGCATAAGGAGGTAATTGCAGTGTATAGAACCTCATTTTATTTTTTTATTGAGCACTTGTATATTTTATAAATGGTTCCTAATCAAATTTAGACCCATCCCATGCTCCAACCGCCTCCCCCCATCCCCATCATAACATCTAAGTTAAGTCCTATCCAGTCAAGGTTTGAACCTGGATGTGATTTAGTACAAATTCATCTACTGGCATCTAGTAAGCACATCTAAAAATATTAAGAAAGGCATACTCTTCCTCACTCAGCAGCCATCGGTCTTCAGTAGTTCTCATGAGGTTTCCTTACACAGTAGAGTGCAATGCAAACAGTAGGCGACAACTGGACAAGTTTTAAAGACTGGGAGCCTCCAGTGTGTGTGGCCGTGGATAGTTGAGGAAGAGGGGGCTAAAAGACGGTAACAGCCAGGGCTGGTGCATAAACTTTGGGAAGCAGAGGCTTACAAATGACTAGAACCCCATTTTATACTTCATGAAGAACTAGAAGTGTTTGAAGTGCCCAAAACAAATAAATGATAACACAAATTTGAATACTACATGCATGTAATAAGCATTCTATAGCCATAAATATAGGCAAATATTCATATTAAAAAGGAATATTTGAAAGCACTAGAAAAATATATTTTCCGATATAATTGTAAACAGCACTAATCACTTGTATATGCTGTGTATACTTTGTAAATGTTAAGAATAATAATTTGATGCACCAATTACCTAATTGTATGACATACTGAGTAACATCAATGCTATCTGCAAACAACTGTGTCATTATATTGTAGAATCCCTTAAAAATCAAAAGAAATTAAATTAAAAAAAGAATAATAATTTGAAATATACCTTTTTCTTTTTTTTTTTTTTTTTGTTCTTTTTGAGACAGGGTCTCCCTGTAGCCCTAGAACTTGCTCTGTTGGCCTTGCACTCACAGAGATTCGCCTGCCTCTGCCTCTTGAGTGCTGGGATTAAATGTGTGCACCACCAAGCCGGGCTGAATTATACCTTTATCAAGACAAGAGAACAGTTCTTTCTCACTGAGGCATATTCATAAGATCAAATTCTGTCATTACCTGAAAGGCATCCAAAATACACAATGCAATTAACACATACAGGGAAAATTTCTGTAAGCTTTACTTTTGTCAATGTTATTGCAGTTGCATTACTGAACTATTTAAATATCCAGAAAAACTCAACTCTGTTAAATGAGTTCTCAGTTTCATGTGGCCTTTATCCTCTGTTACAAGAAAATAAGAAATTTAATTTTATACATGCGTTCTGCTAAACATTTCTAAAGGGTCCCCAACATTCTCTATTTTTTTTCATTGTTTCTAAAAGAATTCTTACAACCTTAGGTCACTTACTTTTGTTTGTTATGAAAATGAAAGCATAGGTTCTGAGTTCTATTATTGACACCCAGCTATGTATTGTTTTGCTCTTCATGGATTTGCATAATATTACATACCATAGAGGGCATGAGTTAAACAAAATTCATAATTGATGCATAGATAGATAAAATAAGAGTATGATTTCCACTTTCTTGATTCAATCCAATGCTATGAATTATATAGCAATTGTAGAAAAGGTAGTTAGGTACAAGTCATTTTTAATCACTTTATCAAATAGAATAGGGAAACCAAAGCTGCTACAACTAAAATATAAAGACATTACAAATTGTCCAATTATGTGCTTTACAACTGACAAACTACAGTATATGTCAGTGAAGCATAAAGTCACAGCAAGAGTTCTCATAGGATGATCTTTGCCTCTATTTTGCACAGCAAGAAATAGCACTCTTGGAGACAAGATGGCTCATTTGTTCTTTTCTCCTCCAAACTATTTATGTGGCATTTCATCAGAACACTGTTCCCATGGAGTATCTGCCAGCTTAAAATAAATATGAACATATTAACATAAATTCTAAGGTTGTGATGGTCACATCCTGTGCTTTCAGAGCAAATGTGTGCATTTGCATTTTAAAGTGCTCATGACCAAATATAAGATGTGAGTGCATACTTGTTATGACTAAATCAATGTCTAATGGCTAAGGACACATCTGTGGTAGGGAACTCTATAAGATTAGCATAAGGCCATGGGATTGATTTCCAGTTCCTGACCAACCCCAATATTTGTACATGTGCTGGATATTAAAAACGAAAAAGTTAAAAAATTAACAAAAAAAATCAGTGAAAATTGCGAACCAATGTAGTGAATGGATTTTAATGGATGTCATATATTGTTATTAAGTAGTCCTATGATTATAAAGGTCTCAAGAAAGAAGGATTTGAGTTTGAGTTGACATATTCTTGTTAAGATACACTTTTTTCTACTAACGGAACTAAATAGAAAGGCTTGCATCTCACATTTTCCTCTCTGATTTGTCTTGAGAAACCTGAATATTAGGTCTCTTCTATGTGCATGGCAACACATGATATGGACTCTAAAATCAAGCATGACTCACAGAGAATGAGATCCATCATTCACTGTTTCATCTGACTTTCAATGGTTTTATGTGAATCTGGCTGTTTAGAGAAGGGTCAGCTCTCACTATAGCACAATTTTATTTCCATTATAGTATCACATTTAATAAGATGACTGTCTTATATAACTTAACTACAGTTATTTTTATTTAATTTATTTATTTGCTTATTTATTTATTTATTTATTTATTTATTTATCTATATGTGCCATGGGATACCTATGTAAGTTTAAGGAGAACATTGGAAGTTAGTTCCATCATGTAATTCCCAGGGATTGAATTCATGTTTTCAGGCTTGGTAGCAAACATATTTAATTGCTGAGCTATCTCTCTGACCCATTTTCCACATTTTTAATATATATATTTTATTGAATTTTGGGGCATTTCATACAAAATATCTTAATCAACTTTATAGCTCCTCCCACATCTGTACCCAGCTATAGACAACCCACTTCCCGTGAGATTTCATGCATTTTGTCTTACATTTTAAGGCCTATAGGGTCAATCTTGTGTACTCAGGTATCCCTCAGTGCAGGTTCATCCACTGGATGCTACTCAGCCTATTGAGAGTCTCTCAATTAAAGAAAATCAACACTCCTTCACCCAGAAATACTCATTTTAAGAGACATCACAATTCCTTTTGCACATTGTATTGAACTTTCTTTTACAATGTTGGGGTTTTACAAAGCTGCTACCAACAGTAGAATTTGCATTTGAACATCACTAATCACTTTCCTTTTAATCTGTCCTCACTCTAATTTTATTTAGAGATAGTATATTTAACTATATTTCTATTTCAAAGGGTAATACACACGGTCTATGAGATGCCTTTACTAAACTTAATATATGTCCATGTTCTTTGGTGCAGAAATTCAAATGTCCATGAAATTGAACCTGACTTCACAAACAATTGGGGTCAGGGTGGTGGCTGCCAGGCTTTACGTGGAAGCTCTACAGACCAGCTTGCAAACCCATTCTATGTAGTTTCAGAGCTGTGATCCCCAGGACTTGCAGGCTTTGAGTAAGGCATGGCCAGTTGTCCTCAAAGGCTGCCCTCAGGCTCTCTCCAGATGGGAGCCCTGCTCTACAAATCCCAAAACAGAAAAACTATCTCCTCTTTCATGTTTACTATACTTAAAAACTCCTGAATTGAACCATGCCTACCAGCAGAAGAAAGCTCTGAGATTTTAAAATGCTCTGGGAAAAAAAAAGTATCAAATTCCTGGCATGGTATTCTTCGAGATCCACTGAAAATCAACCAGTATTGACAGGAAAGAAGGGTCTAGTGCTGTCATTCTCCTAAAGGGACATAGAATTAAGCTCATCTCTAATGACTTATCCTTATACACATGGAAGAGTACATCTCTCAATCCTCATCATAGAAGCTTATATTGGTAGTATATGGAGATTAACACAGAGACCCACAACTAACCAAGGTGCAGAGAATATGTGTGACAAGTTCTCAGAACTAAATGGAGCAACTCTATTATTGCCATTCTTCCCAAGGATTAGGGAACCTTGAGGGAGGAGTGGACTTTGGAGGAATGAAGGGAGTGTGAATATTATCAAACTACATTTTCTGGCATTCTCAAAGAACTAATAACGATGAGGAAGAAAAATAGTGAATAAAATAAGGAGATCTTTGAATAGATTAGGATAATTTTTTCTGTTTGAAGATCAAGTAAATACTGCCTCACTCACATCTGACTATACTATAAATAACTAATTTCACAGAAACAGCAACATTCCTTTTCAATTCTAGTCTTTTGCCATCTTATCATGTGTTATTTTCTTTTAATTTAAAGGTCTATAATATATCACTGTCCTGATTATTGAAAAATAAGTGTTAAAAATATCTGAGATTTTTATATGTCCAGATATTTTAAGCAATATTTTTAGAGTATTTTCTAATTAGTGCATAAAATTTAGGCAAATAGATGTGATGAAAAGGTATGTTTTGAAAACTACATCATAACAAAATTAGCAGTAGCAGAGGGAGAGCCACAGGGCCAAGCTGTTGCTTCAGTGGCCTCAAGATCCCCCTTGTCATTTTGAGACCTACATTAAAGTAAAGCTGAAACCTTGGTTTTACCACAAAAGTATTTCAGCAAGAGCCTTTAGGAAACACAGTTGGAGTTAATTTATTTTTATTATATGTATTAACTATGTTTTAATGAATCATGAATCATAAACTATTTAATTTTAATTTTCATTATTAATTTATCCGTGGCAGTTTCAGCCATTTATATAACATATTTGGGTCACACTCATGCTCCAGGTACTTTTATTCCCTTCTCAACTCCAACAACCTCCCCTTCCTCTAACAAGTCTCTCTCCCACTATAAAGCCTTTTTAAAAAGGTTGTTTCCTGACCCACTGAGTTTACCCTGGGCCATGCCCCATTGATATGTAATATGGAGCTATTACTGGACTGTAGCTAACTCACCAGTTCTTATATCAGTGAAGACAAGACTCTAGGCCACAGTAGCTATAAACTGCCAATGGCTCAGACCCCACCTGTCCCTCTTCTATAACTCTATGTTGAGATGCCCAGACTTTTAACAGATTTTGAGAGAAGTTCAGAGAGAGAGAGAAGGCACATAAGTATGGGCTTCTCAAAAGAGGCTATTCTCTTGTCTTCACAATTTCTGAGTAATTAATTTTGATGGATTTTGAAGGTTTTATCTTTATAGGGTTGCTGTACAATTTAAATGTGTTCTTAGGAGGGTCTCTATTCATGTAGGGAAGGATTACATTTGATAAAAGATTGAACCACAGAGATTCAGGAAGTTATTAAAACAAAAATTATTAGCTTTTGTTATGAGAGACCCAGAGAAAATCTAGAAGAAGAGTAAGTGTTGACAAAGGTCATCAACATGCAAATGTACATTTTGCTGGAATTATTTTTATTACTTTTCATTTATGGATATTTTTTGTGTTACCTGTACAGCAAGTGATATTTCAGGTGACAGACTTACTATGATAAACTCATGGACAAAAGTACTAGTGACCTTGTAAAGGTAGGAAGAAAAACATTAGCAGAGGAACATGGGCAAAATTTATAGAATACTAGATTAGAAGTTCTGTCAACCACTGAGGACAGGGAGAGAGGGGGAAAGGGCTCTGGGCACCTTCCAAAGTGATGTTAGAAACAATACCAGCTACCAACTCAGTGTGCTTACCTTCAATTCTTTCACGGAATTATTGAAAGATGTAAGTGAAGAAATATATTCCACCATAGAACCTGAAACTAAGTAGCAATAGATTTTCAGCTGTCAAGAGGGTTCTAGCAAGCTCTAGAGGGAGAGGATTTCAAATACTCACATGTCACACAATTTGATCTATCTTTTTATATTGCCTCAGATTTAGAATGCCCTGTGTCTCAACATGAATTATACATGTACACCTAAATATGTTTTATATATCATTTATGTTCAGTTGAATGATATTCCTCATTGTGGATACTTCTAAAGATTTGTAGAGAATGTGCTGTCATGTTGCCAGTGACATGCTTGCAACAGAGAACTATCTCCCCTGGAAATCACCCACACCCACACCCACAAAATTAAAAAAAAATGCCACATCATCTGCTTTAGCAATCATTTATTTTGCATCTCCATGAGGTTTTGATTGTTTTTTGTTGTTGTTGTTGTTGTTTTGTTTTGTTTTGTTTGTGTGATTTTTATTTTGTACCATGCATCTCAGGGAGGGCACTGACTTGCTACTTAAGATGAATTTGAACCTCTGGTTTTCATCACTGAAGTGCTGGGATTATATGTCTTCTTGTTGGGTTTTGGAGAGCAAACCCAAGTCTCCAATGGTGCATACTCCGCTTCTGTTATCCAGTTATCTAAATCTCAGCTTTTCTGTAGGTTATTTTTTTTCCTTTCCACAATGTTATATAATAAGTTAATTTTGTACACACTTGATTTTTCTGTTTTAAAACATTGGATTGAGTTGTTCCTTTTGTTTTTGATTTTATTTTTCAATATTGATAATGTTATGGCTTCAGGATATCTTTATACACGTGTTTCAGTCAATCCTGCCTTCACTGCTGCCCCCTCACTCCTCCCCTATTCTCCCACCACTGCTCCTACCAACTTCCTGTGCATTTTAATAAAAAGCACCGCATCCACATACTGCTGCCTATATATTTCTTTATCTGTACTTATTTACCTTATGTTGTATTCACCTTTTGTTTTCCATTGGCATCTTAGATTTTTGTGATGAGCTATACATTCCTTTTGAATATCCATGGATTACCTAGCAAGCCTTTCTCTTTACAATGCTGTAGTTGCTATTCTCAGGTTTTTAAATATTTCATTTTCGTTCTGACTCATTTCAAATCATTATCTACCTTACCTTGTAGCTTTTATTTTAACCATGGGTTACTTACATGTCTGTGTTCTGACTTTCAAATGCTTAACACTGTTCACATTATTTTTGAGTTATTGGCTTTAACTTCATGTTGGTAGAGTTGCATACCATAGTAAATATGACTTCAATTTGTACATGTAATTACATTGTTATAACACAGCTGCGGTTTGCTATGTAAAAGTTTTATGTACACATCATAAGAACATGGGTTTTCTTTTACTGTGTAAAGAGCTCCATAAATACTAATTAGGTCAAATTAGTGGATAGAGAAATTTCAGCAGTTTAAATTTTGACTGGCACTCAGTTCCATTCCTTTCCATGATTACCTCATGAAAACCTAAGGTAACAGCTTAGGAATGAGAGAGATAAGGTTGTGTGTGTGTGTGTGTGTGTGTGTGTGTTTCTTTGTGTGTGTGTGTGTATTTCTATTTTCACTAGCAGTAGAAACAATCATTGCTTTGTTGATTATGCAAATGTTGCTGTTGATATTTTCCTTGTCTTCCTTATTGCTAGACTGCTAATAGTAGTGTCCTTTATAACTTTCTAAAATCTAAATGGAAGCTAGCAAATTCAATTGCATTTTTTGAGTAAAATTGAAAATAACTGTCATTTCTGTTGTCTGTTCCTTGACTTGATTGCTTATGTTGCATTTTTAGGAATACTTATCACCCACAGTAAGTATATCACTGCAAAATGAGGATAGGTGTTAATGAGAAGTATTCACTGTCCTTTCAAGCAATTTTCAGGCACTACTGTGGCGATCAGTCCCACTACTGCTGCAGTTCTCAGGCTTTATAGCTGGGTAAGACAGCTGGCAACTTTTCTTCCTAAGCAGCTTACATTAACCCTGCTGATGTGTGGAAGAGGCTTCCAGTTCAGCACTGGTTTGATTTCTCTAAAACCTGAAGCTGAAGAGTCATATTTTCATCAATAAATTGCACAACTTTAATCCTAGCACTTGGGAGGCAGAGGCAGGCAGATCTTTGTGAGTTAAAGGCCAGTCTGGTCTACAGAGTGAGTTCTAGGACAGCTGGGGCTACAGGGAGTCCCTGTCTCGAAAAGACCAACATAAATTGCTTTTATGTGGAGAGTGAGTCATATATGGATTGTGAAATACTCGCCAAGGTAGCAACAATTCAAAATAGAAGAATTGTGCTAAATCTAAGACAAAATTGAAAAAAAAATTGAAACTATAAATATTCTTCAGGTCAATCCACTGTCCCTTATTCACTGAGGTGACTCATGCATGTAACAAGAGCGATGTTTAGGGAAAGGGCTGTCCCTTCTCAAAATCTCAACAGGCTTGCTCAGTCCCTTAGAGTATTTTGCAAAGTTTCTGTGAAGAATAAGATGAGTCAAACACCTGTGAGGAAAATCACAGTTCTTCATCTAGTGCAGAAAACACTAGTTTCCCAAAAAAGACAAGAATTGTTAATCATTTTCATGTTGCTTCAAAGCTCATTTCTCCTGAGGCGAAAATGTTTTATTGAAATGAAAGTTATTTTGTTTTTTCCCTTGTGAAAATGTAGTTATCTATATCACCAAAACCTAAGAAAAGAGCCATTACATTTAAAGTATTCAACTTCACAAAATTTAAAAGAAATTAAAACACCAATATATATTTAGAGTGATTGTTTTTTCCACTAAAAGAATGTATTTTGATCTATTAATTAAAAGATAGTGAATGAGATAACTTTAAGATATATTTGAAATACTATTTTATAAACAAAATTTCTTTTAAAATATATGAATTCCTGGGCTGGAGAGATGGTCTAGTGGTTAAGAGCGCCGACTGCTCTTGCCGAGGACCTGGGTTCGATCCCCAGCACCCACATGGCAGCTGAGAACCGTCTGAAACTCCAATTCGAGGAGAACTCCAGTTCCAGGAGAATCCGACACCCTCTTCTGACCTCTGCGGCATTGCACGACATGGGTGTACAGACCTGCATGCAAACAGTACATTCATACATATAGAGAAAAATAAATAAAAAAATATGAATTCCCAACAGTATACATAAAAACATTTTCCTTAGTTTTGATAGTGGGATTTAAGTTTTATATTTTGTTAGAAAGCTTACATTTTTATCTTCCCCTATTCCTAATACTAATTTATTTGAAAACTTAAGATATTATTACTTACAAAGACAAATATCCATTTGCATTTCTTAAATTCTAAGTGAAAACTCATTTACAACAAATTTTGGCATTGTTAGATTACAAATACAGTGACAGCTCCTGCTGCAGACATTTGATGGCCCAGAATTTGTCTAATTTGAATATATCTAACCACATTAAAGTAAAAAATTAAAATAGTGCTTGTCTAACTAAATGAAAATGCGAACTGGTACAACAAAGGAAACAGCCAATCAAGTGAAAAGAAAGGAAACAGTCAATCCAGGGAAAAGCCCACAAATGGAAAAAAAAAAATCTATAACAGCTATACATGTGACAGAGAATTAATGCTCATAGTATACAAATAATTCAGAAAACATTCAAGAAAACAATTTAAAAATGTGATTGTGGGGACTGGAGAGATGGCTTAGTGGTTAAGAGCACCGACTGCTCTTACAGAGGACCCAGGTTCGATTCCCAGAACCCACATGGTGGCTAAGAACTGTCTTTAACTTCAGTTCCAGGGGAATCGGATACCCTCTTTTGACCTCTGCGGTGTTGCACGACACGGGTGCACCAACCTACATGCAGACAGTACATTCATACACATAAAATAATAAGTTTAAAAAATTTGATTGAACAAATTATTCTCAAAAGAAGAAATAAAGATAGCTGAGAAATATCTTTAATAGTGTTGAACATGCTTAGTACCAAAGAAAATTCAAATATAAACCACATTATAATCACAACTTATAGTTGTCAATGTGAGGAAGTACAAGCAAACAAATGACACCAAATGCTGGCATGTGGATGTAGGCTAGGGGGAGCACTCATTCACTGCCTGTGACATTACAAACTGGTGCAATCACTATGAAAATTAGTGTGGAAAAATCTTAGAGAATGAAACCAACCCTAACATAGGATCTGGTGATGGTACACTCTGGCATGTCCTCAAAGACTCAGTATTCTATTACAAAGATACTTCCACAGCCATGTTTGTTGTTGCTCTTTTCACAATTGCTAGGAAATGGAAAGAAATTAAATGTCATTCAAAACTGAATGGTTAATGAACAATGAAGTTCACAATTAAGTGGATGGAACTAGTTAGTGTTATACTAAGAAATAGCACAGACTCAGGAAAACAAGTATCAAATGCTCTGTCTCATTTGTGGATCCTAGTTCCAAATCCTTAGATTTCAGACTATATCCTTATAAGGACTGCATAAGCAAGGAAAACAGGAAGGATCCATGGAAGTAAAGGGATAGCAGGAGCTCAGAGTGGAATAATAGGAGACATGTGTTATCAAATAAGAAAGAGGGAAATGGGAGAGCACTATAACTGGGGAGGGGACAGAGGCAGATACACAGGGGGGAGAAGGAAGTTAAAGATTGGGTGGGAAAGCAGTGGCATGAAAAACCAGAGGGAAATGCATTCATTCAAAAGACAGATTTACACCCAATATGCATATGAATGCAGCTGAATAGCTGAAAACCACACAACAACAACAACAAAACCATGATTCCAGGCAGGAGGAAGGGGATACCTCCTGTATTAGTCACTTTTCTGTTGCTGTGATAAAGCACCATGACCAAGGAACTTATAAAAGGAAGAGTTTATTTGAGCTTACGATTGACGGTTCCAGGGATTTAAAGTCCATTGTGGTGGGAGGCATGGTGGCTGGAGACTGGAGCAGCAAACCGAGGGTCACATCTAGCAATGAGCACAGGAAGCAGAGAGAGCAACTGTAGACCACCACGAGGCTTGTTAAAACTCACTAAGCCTGCCCACAGTGACACACTTCCTCCAGCACGGCCACACACCCCAAGACCTCCAAAAACAGCGCCACCAACTGGAGACAAATGTCTGAATACCTAGAGCCTATGGGGGACACTCATCCAAACCACCACATTCCACTCCTTGGCCCCCATAGGCTCATGACCATATAAAATGCAAAATGCATTTAGTCCAACCTTAAAAGTCCCCATAGTCTTTACCAGTTTCAATGCCATTCAAAAGTCTAGAGTCCAAGTCTCTTCTGAGACTCAGGCCAATCTCTTAACTGTAAGCTCCAGTAAAATCAAAAGACAAATTCATAGTCCCAATGTACAGTGGAACCAAATACACATTCCCATTCCAAAAGAGAGGAATAGAGGCATAGTGAAGAAATACTGGACTAAAACAAGACTGAAAACCAGCAGGGCAAATGCCAAGTCCAGTAGCTCCACATGCAACCTCTGGGACTTGACTTCCAAAGGGCTTAGATGGCTCAGCTCTTCCAGCTTTGCTTGCAACATACATCTCTTTCTTAGGCTGGTACCACTCCCTGTATGCAGCTCTCCTTGGAAAATATCTCACAGGTCTGGCATCTCGAAAGTCTTCTCGGGGTCTCCGCTGCCAACCAGGCTTCACACTCACAGCTTCACACAATGGCCCAAAGACCAAAGACATCAGTCCATTGCTTTTCAACTTAGCTTCAGTCAAGCATTTGGGCTGTGGGCAAACTGCTGCCAGACTCTTTATCAAAATATCCCAGTTGCTGCCTAAGTCTTTATTTTCCCCTGGAACCACATCTTTTGCAGCCATGCTTTCTTCCAGGCCTCCACTAGAGTGGCCCTTTAAGCTCTGCTTACAGTAGTCAACAGCTTTTCTAGTCCAAAGTTCCACATGGTCATGTTCTTCACAGCCAACACTCCACTCCTGGTACCAAATTACTGTATTAATCACTTTTCTGTTGCTGTGATAAAGCACCATGACCAAGGAACTTATAAAAGGAAGAGTTTATTTGAGCTTACGATTGACTATTCCAGGGAATTAAAGTCCATTGTGGTGGGAGGCATGGTGGCTGGAGACTGGAGCAGCAAACTGAGGGTCACATCTCGCAATGAGCACAGGAAGCAGAGAGAGAGCAGCTGTAGACCATGAGGTTTGTTAAAACTCACTAAGCCTGCCCCCAGTGACACACTTCCTCCAGCACAGCCACACACCCCAAGACCTCCAAAAACAGCGCCACCAACTGGAGACAAACGTCTGAATACCTAGAGCCTATGGGGGACATTCATTCAAACCAACATGCCTCCCTTTGAGTTGTTGACCAGGTGACTCCCAAAAGAATCCAGACTATTGCTATTGCACTTGATTGCCTGCCAGAACTTGAAGGTAAGACCTTATTGGTAAGGACAATACATACTTCAGACACAGGATTTGGAACAATGGAAACTGAACTGACTTTTAAGTCTCCTCCCTGAAGACCAATTCCCATGGTATCAGAAGGTACTATGTAAATCTATGCAAGTTTCCAAGGGAGGAAGCAATCAATGATCCCATCCAGCTGTAAAGTCTATGTACCACAGCAAAAACCAGCCTGTCACATAATGTCTCAAAAGTGCAATTAGAGGAACTTTTAACTCTAGGGTAATCAACAGCTGTTTTAATCAAAATTAATGCCTCCTCAGTGAGAAGGAACCCATGAGTGTTGTTTTTAACTTATCAAAAACACATGGCTAGAGAGGTTGTAGTCTAAAGACAATCCCAGTTTGGCACATACCTACATCAATGTAATGTCTTGCTCTATTCTTAAAGTGCATGTTCATATACATAGACAAGAGTTCCTCTTACCATTCATCAATAAAGCTACTTTCTCCAGCAGATGGATACTATTACAAAGTGCTACAACTGACCAAATGCAGACAATATACATATGTGAGATTTCCATCCCTAAATGGCATATATACAATAGAACCTCTACATCCAAGGCTGCGAGGGGGTATATGTGAAAAGGGTGCAGAAAAATATGAAGGCACCTCTCAAATCTCACCACAGAAACTTCTTCATATACCAGATAATGATTAACCCATAAAGGCACAACTGGCCAAAATGCATAGAATTAGAAATTATGGGATACTTATCTCTGAATAGGACACATATATGGAAACTCTACCACTGAAGGCTCAGGGACCATTAGAGAAGTGGGGGGTCAGAATAGCCAGAGGAGGTTGATGGCCACAAGGAGCTAGGGTGTTCTCAGACAGCTGAGAATTTACACTTATGAACTTACAGCAGTGGTAAAAAGATTCACGAGACCCTTGTAACCTCAAAAGAGACACAATCCCAACATTGAAATGCTTAAGTGGGTAAGAAGCTGCAATCTTAGCTGAGGAAATATTGGCAACCCATAGGTACTGGCAGAGGTAAGGTAAAGTTTTTGTTTGTTTGTTTGTTTGTTTGGTTGATTTATTTATTTATTTATTTATTTTGGTCTTTTTGAGACAGGGTCTCCCTGTAGCCTCAGATGGCCTGAAACTTACTCTGAAGATCAGTCTAGCCTTGAACTCACAGAGATTCACCTGCATCTGTTTCCCCCCGAGTGCTAAGATTAAAAGCTCAAGCCACCACACACTTTCTTTGAGGGAGTGATGATAAATAAGTTAACCAGTCTCCAGCGGATGGGCCCACATCTAAGACATTTGGAAGCACTCATTTGGCTTGATAAGCCTAAATGTATACAGCAGAGCAGATGAATTCTGGTGGCGAGAGTGTCTATAAACTAGGTGCAGCCAGAGGAGGACATCTGAAGGCAGTCAAAATGTATGGCAAAACCTTTGAGAATTTTCAATAAAAAGTGATAAAAATACACACAAAAGACATAAGTCTAATATTATTTCCACCAACATCAAAATCCATTACGTTTCTATGGCTTCTGTAGCAGAGAATTTTTCTCCTCGAGGTGCCCGCGCAGATCACGTCCAGCCTTGCCGCTGCCATTATCATTCCCATGTTACTATGCAAAGCGAGGAACTGATTCTCCAATCTTACATTCAGGAAAGACTAGATCATTTATTAGGCTTGCCTACAAAGTGATGTAGGTAAGCATACACTCACTTGCTGAGCAGGGATTCCCCTTTTCCAACATAGCCACCCAAAGTTCTGGCATGAATTCCGTGTCCTCTTCCCATGATGGTGAAGTGGTGAGAGAGATCCCCAGCTGCAAGCACAGCTTTGCACCTAGCCCCTCCCTCCATGTAAACCAGACTCCATGTTTGTAGTTTGCAGCTTGTCCAATGGTAAATCCATTTCAAAGAAGATATTTTTTATCCCACCACTTCCTACCATTGTGTATGCATTTAGATAACACTTCACCTTGATAGTGCAAAGTCAAATCTCAGATTGTTTTCCTCCAACAATACACACAAATACACACACACACACACACACAGATACAGTCATACACACATGCATACAAACAGGTATGGACATAAATTCACATACTTACATAAGCATAGTCACAAACAAAATTACATGCATGCACACACATAAACACACATACAAACTTAAACACACATATACACAAACACACACCTATTCTCACATATGCACATATACTCGCAGACACAAACATAAACACATAAGCACATACACACATACACACTTAAACTTGCATATACACACTCACACATACACATGCTAGTGTAATATAACCTAGTACACATCTGTCTATATCGCCTAGCCATGTGAATTCCAGTTTTAACTCTACATATTTGTCAAAATAGTCACCATAATTACAGAAAATATTTTAACACATTTTTAAAAAATATATGACCCAATCAAAATAAGGAAAAAAGATCTGAACAGAGACTTCTCAAGAAAAGAAGTAAAAGTGATTGAGAAACATCTTAAAAAGTGTTAAGCAGTTTATTTTCAGATGACGTAAATTTAGTATATGTATGATACACTAAATATATATGCTAAAAATATAACTATGTATACATATTTTGGAGCATTACAAATTAGAGGGAACAACAACAAAAGGACTGGGACGAAGAACTGATGGAAACAGTTAAACTCGCATGTACACATGTACACTCACACATACACATGCTAGTGTAATATAACCTAATACACATCAGTCTATATCCCTTAGCCATGTGAATTTATTAGGCTAACAAAACAATAACCTTCTGAATAGAAAAACTTTAAAAAGACTGCGAAAAAAACTCAAGTGGGGGTGTGGGGCGTGGGGAAAGGGGGATGAATCTAAACTGAACTGAGAAATGTTATATGAAATGCACAAAACATAAATTAAAAAATAAATTCAAAAGTGTTCAACATCATTAGTAATTAAAGAAATGCAAAAATAAAACCACTTTAAGATTTAAACTTACCCCAGTGAAATTGGCTATGTTCAAGAAAAGAAATGATGCCAAATGTTGGAGAGGTTGTGGGGAGAGAAGAACACTCATCTGCTGCTGGTGGGAAATCAAACTCGTGCAACCCTTATAGAAAACAGTGTGGAGAACTCTTAAAAGGCTGAAAATGAATCTACCATTTGAACCAGTCATACCTCTCCTGGGTATGTACCCAAAGGATTCATCCTATTGCAGAGATGCATGCATAACCATGTTTATTGCTTCTCTTTTCACAATAGTGAAGAGCTGGAAGCAACCCAAGTGTCCCTCAACTGATGACTGGATAATGAAAATGTGGTACATTTATACGATGGAATTATATGCAGTGATAAAAAAAGACTACATCATTAAATTTGCATGTAAATGGATGGAGCTAGAAAGTATTATACCAAGTGAAGTAACAGTCTCCGAAAGACAAATGCCAAATGGTGTCCCTCATTTGTGTTTCCTAGCACCAATCTCTATTTTTAAGTCAAGGTAATTTGTTAGTAAAAATAATGCCACATTGACTGATATTACTACAGATACAGCTCAAAGTTTATGTCTCTATTTTCCTCAGTCCTATGATTTATGAGCAAGAATAAAACTGCTTTTAAAAAAATACATCAGCATTCTATGTCATTTAAGAATGTAAAGGTAAATGTCTTTTCACATGCATGCAAGCTTACTGTTAAACAATGAATCCCTAAATGTGTTTTTTAATGAATCTATAGTTTATCTTCAGAGTGGTATATGTGTAGACTGCATAGATGTATATTTTGGAGTAATATATGATTAAATGGGAACAATATTCTATAATGTTTATTTTCTATATGAATTATTTTCATCTTGGAAACATTTGGTCACTCTCACATGAAGTTTGCATAGTTCCATAGATTCAGGATATTTTAATTCACTTGAAATGATCCTCTGAAACGCATGTCCATGTCAGTACTAGTCAAAAAGACATAGAGAAATTATGATGTTGGCACACTCTTAAGAGTGAGACTTGGTAAGCTTCATTTGAATGTCAGCAACATTTTCATATAGTTTCTTGCAAATAACCTGTTTTCATTTTTAATATCTTCTTTAGCTCTTCAGTAATTATATTTCACAAAATGAAGAAATTTAAAGTTATAATTCTTAGTTTTCTTTATTCCTCTAAAAAGAAGACAAATTATGATTAGCAGTGGGTTTTGGAAGATATAGGAAAGTAAAGACTGGCCTATCTTAGCAGACATGTCAGTTAAAACTTTGGAATAGAGTTAACTTATTCCTTTTTATGGGCACAGAATAAGTTGCTCATAAATAAATTCCCTTCTCACTAGCAGAGAAAGAAACTCTAAGGGAAATTGCATTCACGTTGGCACTTCCTGAATATATGTCATAAGCAGAATTTCAATTACTAAGGACCTTACATTAGTGAAGCAAGAGAAATCTGTCAGTGGGGGGAAAGAAGCAGGAAACCTAAAACTGTCTTCTCTCGTGCTTTCTCTATATATGAGAAGAATCAATTTGCTTTTATCTTAATCCCAAATGGAAAGAGCAATTGACTTTGGGGAAATCCTGTAAAATTTATTGCTGACAGCATGTTAGAGAGTTCTTTCTAAGGATGACAGAACACATGAATTGATTTTGCTGCCAGAGACACTAGGATAACTGATTCTCTCAATCACAGAGCATCGCTCTAGGGTCTGTTGTCACTTTCCCCTGCAGTTTGAAAGGTTTGTTTCAAATATGTAGGAGGAAAACTTGAGAAGAGATATCCAATGTGGCATTTAATTAGTGGAACACATCCAATTGCCATTACCTGTGCATAGGTGATACTCCGAGAGTGACTGTCCCAGATACATAAGGAAATGCTGGCTTCAAAACAGCAAGATTACTTTAAAGCTCTTGACCTTGACCTAAAATTAAGTGAAAGTGGGCCTATAGCTTATTTCTCTTCTGACTAATAGGCATATTTTGCCTGCTTCTTTGCTATTCCTGATACCTTAGCTCAGTGTGCTCCATGGTCCTTTTCATCTATTTGTCATCTAAGTAATGTGAATTCTAGAATCTATATTCTACCCCTAGATAAGCTGGTGAATTGGGACTTTGGAGTTTGTCTTCTATAAAAATTTTCATTCTTTAAAATATCATTAATTTTTGACTTTTGTGTGCTTAGGTTTTGAGATAAGATTTTAATGTGTGGCCCTGGCTAACCTCAAAATTATAGTCCCCCAGCCTTAGACTCTCAAGTGGTAGGATTATAGTCATGTTCTACTATGGCTGGCAAAAATTTATATGTCCTTTATGTGGTATATAAAAGCACAAAATTGCATAATGTTAAGGGATATCATTTGATGTCTTTACACATACAAAAGTATACAACGTGCAAACCAGGGAAATGTATTTATTTTCTCAAATATTTATCATTTATCTCTGGTGAAGCCATTGAAAACCATATCGCTTAGCTTTTTCAAATAGACAATATTGTAACATTATGCATCCTCACCATAACAAGTAATAGCACACAAAACATTTTGCTTCTATCAAACTGCAACATAATACATACTGATAATTTTATTTTTTCTCTTTACTGACTTTTTAAGAATCACATACAATATATTTTCATTATATTTAGATTCCCTTCCGTATCTGCATCTCTCCTTACTATCTGCCACTCCATTCCATGTTCTCTCTCTCTCTCTCTCTCTCTCTCTATATATATATATATATATATATATATATATATACAAATAATAAATTAATATTTTACATGTGTAAATAAATTATAAAGCATGCTAAATGTAAGGCATAGGCCAGGCTGGACTTATACTCACATTTATGACTAACAATGATCTTGGCTTCCAGTACTACTGCCTACACCTCCCTTGTCCTAGGTATGTGGTATAAAAATCCATATTTTTCTATTCCAATCTGTTGCCTAAAATATGCTTGTTATCAAAATTAATTACATAACCTTATTTTTGTCAGAGAATAATTTAAAAGTGTGTTGATGGTCAACTTCAAAAGTTAAAGCAGATAAACCAAGGTTAAGGGAATAAGAAAAATGGTGAATAAGTATTCCATACTACAATGGCAGCTTGTAGCTCCTGGGTGGAATGCCTGCCTGGCATGCATGTAGCCCTGGGTGCCATCTCCAGAGCAGCATAATGTGGACATGGTGGCTCACGCCTGTAATCTCAGCAACTCAAGAGTTGGATGTAGGAATATCAGCCAATATGCAAATCAAATATGAGCCATTTTAAAGAATAAGAAATGCAGGTAGCCTCTAACAGCTTCACTATTTACCAGAAAATGTATACATTTAAATGATTAGTTTCAAGTATAAAATTTACAATTATAATAAAAGTTAATGACTACTGTTTGAGATGCCATCAAATAATATAGTCTCTTACTATTTGCTTATAGTATATATTATATATGTAATTATTAAGAAATATATATACATACTTGATTAAAAGTGAAGCAGTCCTTTACTTAAATAGATTTTGGTCATGAAATGAGTTGATTTTAAGGTTGCATTTATACCAAAGATGAAGAAATTAGGCTACTTCCATCTGTATAAATAGAATGAAATAATATATGATGACTCAATAGTGCAATCACCTTTTCATAATGTCAACCCTCAACCAAAGATATTTTACCTCAAATTTAATTGAGAATTGGAAATTGATTTTCATGTTTGTGGAAAAGTGAATACGAGGATATTAAACACAGAGGCACTATTTCCCACTGGCCACTGGCGGTCAAGGGGTAGAGTAACCTTGCAGGCACTAGCTCTATCCCTGAATGCAGCATACAATAATCTTCAAACTTCTCCCTCCCAGGGAATAAGGGATCACTGCCATGCAAAGAACGGGGTGTGGATTAAGATTTGAATAGCATACAGGCAGTGGTGAAAATAAAGAAAAGAACCCCAACCCCCAAGGCCAAATAGAGTCTTCCAACCTACAGTGATATCAAATATACTCATGAATGGAATCACGTGTAGCAATAATAATAAGACACCATTTAAGTTCTCATATAAACTTCAAAATGACAACAAAATCTCAGCATTAGATGTGGGTTAAAGAACAACACCAAAATCTTCTGAAAGAATTTTATTGGCAATGGCATGAGCCTATTTGAGGAAAGGAGCGCGAGAAAGTGAATAAACTTTCTGCCAAGGGTTCGGCTGAAACTTGTGCAGTGTAAACCCTGGCTCCAGAGAGCATGGGCCAACTCACATAGGACATTAGGGGGACAAACATTAGGTTCTCACATAGGCAATATATTTATTATTGTGCATCATATAATATAGGTTATATATTATTATATAATATGAGGTTATATGTGAGAAAAAGGAGACTAGATGAGAAGAGAGAACATGGAATGGAAGTGGCCAGATAGTTAAGGGCAGAGATGCAGATACGAGGGATATCTAGAATATAATGAAAATGATTATTGTTTAGTGAATTCTTAAAAGAGTCAGTAAAGAGAACAAAAATATAAAATTATCTAGTATGTATCTATGTTGCAGTTGAATGAGGAAGCAAAAACAATGTTTTGTGTGCTATAACTGTATGGTGAGGATGCAACTAACTGTACAATGATTGTCTATTGAAAAAAGGCTAAGCTATATTGGTTTTCAGATGGCTCACGCAGAGATAAAATGGATAATTACTTTTTGAGAAAAAATAAATACATTTCCCTGGTTTGCACGTTGTATACTTTTGTATGTGTAAAGACATCAAATGATATCCCTTAACATTATGCAATTTTGTGCTTTTATATACCACATAAAGGACATATAAATTTTTGCCAGCCATAGTAGAACATGACTATAATCCTACCACTTGAGAGTCTAAGGCTGGGGGACTATAATTTTGAGGTTAGCCAGGGCCACACATTAAAATCTTATCTCAAAACCTAAGCACACAAAAGTCAAAAATTAATGATATTTACAAGGGAATTGAAATTTTTATAGGAAGACAAACTCCAAAGTCCAATTCACCAGCTTATCTTTAGGTCGGGTAGAAATGTATAGATTCTAGAATTCACATTACTTAGATGACAAATAGATGAAAAGGACCATGGAGCACACTGAGCTAAGGTATCAGGAATAGCAAAGAAGCAGGCAAAATATGCCTATTAGTCAGAAGAGAAATAAGCTATAGGCCCACTTTCACTTAATTTTAGGTCAAGGTCAAGAGCTTTAAAGTAATCTTGCTGTTTTGAAGCCAGCATTTCCTTATGTATCTGGGACAGTCACTCTCGGAGTATCACCTATGCACAGGTAATGGCAATTGGATGTGTTCCACTAATTAAATGCCACATTGGATATCTCTTCTCAAGTTTTCCTCCTACATATTTGAAACAAACCTTTCAAACTGCAGGGGAAAGTGACAACAGACCCTAGAGCGATGCTCTGTGATTGAGAGAATCAGTTATCCTAGTGTCTCTGGCAGCAAAATCAATTCATGTGTTCTGTCATCCTTAGAAAGAACTCTCTAACATGCTGTCAGCAATAAATTTTACAGGATTTCCCCAAAGTCAATTGCTCTTTCCATTTGGGATTAAGATAAAAGCAATTATTGATTCTCAAAATATATTAGAAGAAAGCTACTGATGGAGAGAAGAGCAGTTTTAAGCTTTCCTGTATCTTTTCCCCCAACTGACAGATTTCTCTTGCTCACTAATGTAGTAGGTCCTTAGTAATTGAAATTCTGCTTATGACATATATTCAGGAAGTGCCAACGTGAATGCAATTTCCCTTAGAGTTTCTTTCTCTGCTAGTGAGAAGGGAATTTATTTATGAGCAACTTATTCTGTGCCCATAAAAACAGGGAATAAGTTAAACTTCCTATCTCCAAAAGTAAATGGACAGTCTGCTAAGATCTAGGCCCAGTCTTTACTTTCCTATTTATCTTCCAAAACCACACTGCTAACATAAATTTGTTCTTTCTTTAGAGCGAATTATAAGACAAGACTAAGGTATCATAAAAACTTTAAAATATTCTTTCATATTTTGTGAAATATAATTACTGAAGAGCTTAAAGAAGATATTAAAAAAGAAAAACAGTGTATTTGCAAAGACAAACTATTATGAAAAAATTGTTGCTGACATTCGAAATTGAAGCTTACCAAGTCTCACTCTTAAGAGTGTGCCAACATCATAATTTCTCTATGTCTTTTTGACTAGTACTGACATGGACATGCGTTTCAGAGGATCATTTCAAGTGAATTAAAATATCCTGAATCTATGGAACTATGCAAACTTCATGTGAGAGGTGACCAAATTGCTGGTTCCAAAGATGAAAATAAATTCATATAGAAAAAACAATACACTATAGAATATTTTACCCATAATCCATACTTTATTTACTCCCAATATACATCTTAGCCAGTCGACACACTATACCCACTCTCGTAAGATAAAACTATAGATTTCATTAAAAAACACATTTTAGGGATTACATGGTTTAACAGTAAGCTTGCATGCATGTGAAAAGACATTTACCTTTACATTCCTAAATTTGACATAGAATTGCTGACTTATTTTTTTTAAAAGCAAAAGTATATTCTTGCTCATAAATCATAGGACTGAGGAAAATAGAGAAAAACTCTGAGCTAGATCTATAGTAATATCAATCAATGTGGCATTATTTTTACTAACAAAATTTACTTGACTAAAAATAGAGACTTTGGTGCTAGGATAACACAAATGAGGGACACACATTAATGGCATTTGTTCTCTCTTTCGAGAGGACTGTTACTTCACTTGAGGGATATAATACATTTCTAGACTCCGATCCATTTACATGCATAATATTAATGATCGTAAGTCTTTTTTTTATCACTATGACATATAATTCCATCGTAAAATGTACTCACATTTTCTCATTTATCCGAGTTCATCACGTCTTTAGAGCGCACACTGGTTCTGCTTCCAGCACTTCCATATTCCGTTGAAATAGAACAGAAGCGCGAGGATTATAACATATGGTCTACTGCGAGTGCATCGGTCTCGGGTGGTCACCAGTAGGATGAATCCTTGGGTAAACTATACGCCAGGAGATTGGTATAAACTGGTTTCACCAATGGTGTGAGATGCATTCTATCAGCCTTTAAGATGTTCTCCACAGGGCGGTGTTTTCTTTTAAGGGTTGCACGGTTTGATCTTTAACTCCAACCAGCAGCAGATTATGAGATGTTTTCTTCTCTTCCTCTGCAACCTTTCCAACATTTGGCATCATTTCCTATTCACTTAGACAATAGGTGACCAATTCACTGGTAGGTTAAAGTTTATAAAATCTTAATATTAAAGTGGGTTTTGATTTGCATTTTCTTTAATTACTAATTTGATTGTTGAACATCTTTTTGAACTTTATTTTTAATTTATGTTTTGTGCATTTCATATAACATTACTTAATCAAATTTAAACCCAACCTCTCTTCCTCGATACCATCCCACTAGAGCTCATGCATTATGCCAAACATCTTTTTCTCAGTCTTTTTTTAAAGGTTTTTTCATTCAGAAGGTCCTATTGTTATTTGTGAATAACCTAATAAATCACATGGCTAGAGTGGATATGAAGCACTTGATGGTGTATTTAGGTTATGATGTACACTAGCAATGTAGATATGAGTGGAGTGTTACATGTGTGATACACTGAGGATGTTTAACTAAGTTCCTCCCGTCAAGTTCTTCGTTCCCAGTCCTTTTGTGTCGTTCCCTCTAATTGTACAATATCCAAAACTATCAGATATACTCACATAGTTATGATTTTAGCACTATATATTTAGCTGTATCATACATTCACAAATTTCACCGTCATCTGACAAACGGTAAAACTGTTCTTATACACTTTAAGATGTTTCTCAAATTCACTTTTACATCTTTTCTTGAGAAGTCTCTGTTTCAGATCTTTTTTCGCTAATATTTTTGATTGAGGTGGCATATAATTTTTAAAAATGTAGTAAAATATTCTTACTGTAATACTATGGTGACTATTTTCGACAAATTATTGGTAAGAGTTAGGAAACTGGAATTCACATGGGCTATGGCGATATAGACCAGACTGGGGCCTACGACACCGGTTATATTACACTAGCCATGTGATAAATGTGTGAGTATGTATAATGCAAGTTTTAAGTGTTGTATGTGTGTGGATGTGCTTATGTGTTTATGTTTGTGTCTGCGAGTATATGTGCATATGTGAGAAATAGTGTGTAATGTTAATGTGTATATTGTGTGTTTAAGTTGTATGTGCCTGTTTAATGTGTGTGCATGCATGTAATTTTGTTTGTGACTATGCTTATGTAAGTATGTGAATTTATGTCCATACCTGTTTGTATGCATGTGTGATGATATGGCAACCTCGTATCTAGTGTGTGTGTGTGTGTGTGTATTGTGTGTGATTGTTGAGAAGAGATAAACAATCTGAGCATTTTGACTTTGAGCATTTATCAAGGTTGGATAATGCAGTGTTATCTTGAAATGCATACATCAATGGGTAGGACCAGTGTGTGGAAAGATAAAAAATCATCTTCTTTGAATGGAATTACAATTGACCAAGGCTGCAGAGGATCTACAAACATGAGTCTGGTTTACATGGAGGGAGGGGCTAGGTGCAAAGCTGTGCTTGCAGCTGGGGATCTCTCTCATCCCACATCACCAATCATGCGACAAGAGGACACGGAATTTCATGCTCAAACTTTGAGTGTGCATTATGTTGGAAAAGGGGAACCCCTGGGTGCTCAGCAAGGTGAGGTGTATGTCTTAACCTTACATCACTTTGTAGGCAACGCCTAATAAATTTTATGATTCTCAGTCTTCACTGAATCTGTTAACGATCTTGAGAAATCAAGTATCCTCGCTATGCAATCCTTCAGCCACACATGGGAACTTGGCTAAATCGGCAGCGGGCCAGCCTGTTGATCAGTGATCTGCTCGCGCGGCACCTCGAGGAGAAAAACTTCTCTTGCTACCAGAAGCCGATAGAAACGTAATGGAATCTATGATGTTATGGGTGGAAATAATTATTAGACTTATAGTGCTTTTGTATTGGTGAATGATATTTTTATCACTTTTTTAATGGAAAATTCTCAAAAGGTTTTGACCATACATTGTGACTTCCCGCCTTACAGAATGTCCTCCTCTGGCTTGCTTACCTAGTATATAGACACTCTCGCACCAGAATTCATCTGCTCTTGCTGTATACATTTCAGGACTTTACAAGCCAAATGGAAGTGCTTTCCAAATGTCTTAGATAGTGGCGGCCCATCCGCTGCGAGATGGTTCAACTTATTTACTCATCACTCCTCAAAGAAAGTGCTTCCTGTGTAGGACTTGATGCTTTTTTTCTCAATCCTAGCAATCGGCGGGGAAGAAGATGATCAGGTGAACTCTGTGATTCCAAGGCTGATGATCTCAAGTAATTCACCATCTGAGGCTACAAGGAAGAGACCCCGTCTCACAAATGAGGACCCAAAATAACATAAATAAATAATAAATCCAACACAAACTCAAAAAAGACAAACAAGACAAAACACTTACCTTACCTCAAGCCAGTACCTATGAGGGTTGGCCAATATTTTCCTCAGCTAAATTTTAGCGAGCTTCGTTACCCACTTTAAGGGCATTCCAATGTTGGGATTGCTGTCTTCTATATTCGATGTACAATCTCGTGAATCTTTGTACGCCACTGCTTAAGTTCGATAAGGTGAAATTCAGTACAGCTGTCTTGAGGAACACCCTAGCTCCTGTGGCCAATCAACCTCCAATCTGGCTATTCTGAACCCCCCACTTCTCTAATAGTCCCTGAGCCGTGCATGGTAATTCCATATATGTTGCTGCCTATTCAGAATGATAAAGTATCCCATAATTTCTTAATTGCTATCGATTTTGGCAAGAGATTGTGCCTTTATGGCTTAATCATTAATCTGGTTATATAAGGAGTTCTGGTGGTGAAATTGAGAGGTAGCCTTCAATACATTTTGCGTTGGCACGCCTTTCACATTATACCCGCGCTCGCAGCCTTATGTAGATCTGATTGTATATATGCCACTTTAGATTGAAATTCTCAATAAGTGTATATTTCTGCAATACATGCGTCAGTTTCGTAGAACACTTTGTAATAGTATTCTCCATTACTGCATGGCAAAGTAGCTTTATTGGAATATTGAAATGGTAAGGAGGAAAACTCTAAATGTCTATGTATATGAACTATTTGCACTTAAGAACTAGAGCTTAACGACATTTAACATTGATGTAGGTATGTGCCAAACTGGGATTGTCTTTAGACTACAACCTCTCTATCATTTGTTTTTCGACTAAAGTTAAAAACAACACTCATGGGTTCCTTCTCACTGAGGAGGCATTAATTTTGATTAAAACAGCTGTTGATTACCCCTAAGTTAAAAGTGCCACTAATTGCACTTTCTGAGACTATTATGTGAACAAGGTCTGGATTTTTTGCCATGTGTACATAGGACTTACAGACTGAGATGGGAATCAAGTTTGATTGCTTTCCTGCCCTATCGGAAACTTGCATAGTGATTTACATTATGTACCTTCTGATTGTTACCATATTGGGAATTTTGGGTCTTCAAGGAGATCGACTTTTAAAAGTCAGTTTCCAGCTCAATTGTTCCAAATCCTGCATGTGCTGATAGTATGTTTGGTCGTCTTACCTACATAAAGGTCTTATTGTCTAGTTCTGGTGGGTAATCAAGTGCAATAGCAATAGTCTGGATTCTTTTGGGAGTCACCTGGTCAACAACTCAAAAGGGAGCATTGTGGTTTGGATGTGACATGTCCCCCATAGGCTCTAGGTAGTTAGAACGTTCCTGTCTTCCATGTTCAAGGCAATGACGCTGTTTCTGGAGTCATTGGGGTAGTGGCATGTTGCTGGTGAGGAAGTGTAGTCCCACTGGGGCAGGCTAGCACTATTCACTATAAGTGAGTTTTAACCACAACACCATAAGGTCTACAGACGCTCCTCCTGCTACTTTCCTAAAGATGTGCTCATTGCGAGATGTGACCCTCAGTATGCTGCTCCAGTCCTCCAGCCACCATGCTTCCCACCCACAATTGGACTTATACATTCCCCTGAATAGCGTCAATGCGTAAGCTCAAATAAACTCTTCCTCTTTATAAGTTCCTTGGTCATGGTGCTTTACTCACCAGCAAAAGCAAAGTGAATTTAATAACAGTTAAATCTTGGAATACCAGGAGTGAGAAATGCTTGGCTGTGAGAACATGGACCAATAGGAAACTTTCGACAGCAAAAGGCTGTTTACTACTGTAAGCAGGGCTTAAGGGGCCACTCTAGTGGAGGCCTGGAAGAAAGCACTGCAATCAGCAAAAATCGTCGGTTAATCTCAGGGCGACCAACATAAAGAACTTAGGCAAGCAACTGGAATTTTGATAAAGGAGTCTGGCCAGCACGTATTGCCCTACACGCCAAATGCTTGATCCTGAAAGCTAAGTTTGAAAAGTCAATGGACTGATGTCTTGCGGTCTTGGGCCATTCTTGTGTGCAAGCTAAGTGAGATGGGAACACTGGTTGGCAGCGGAGACCACAAGAAGAGTTTCGAGATGCTAGACCTGTGAGGTATTTGCCAATGAGAGCTGCATACCAGGAGTGGTACCACAAGCCACCTAAGAAATGAGAATGTATGTTGCAAGCAAAGCGGTAAGAGCTGAGCCATTTAAGACCCTTGGAAGTCAAGTCCCAGAAAGTTGCATGAAGTGGGAGCCTACTGCGACTTGGCATTTGCACCTGCTTTGAGTTCAGTCTTGTTTTAGTCCAGTATTTACTCACTATGCCTTATTCCATCTCTTTTGGAATGAGGAATGATGATATGGTTCCACTGTACATTGGGACTATGAATTTGTCTTTTGATTTTTATAGGAGTTTACAGTTTAAGAGATTGGCCTGAGTCTCAGAAGTAACTTTGGACTTCTATACTTTTGAATGGCATTTTGAAACTTGGTAAAAAACGTTATGGGACTCTCCTTTAAGCGTGCACTAAATGCATTTTTGCATTCTTATATGGTCATGGAGCCGTATGACGGCGGACCAAGGGAGTGGAATGTGGTCAGTTTGACGATGACGGTAGTCCCCAACATAACGGCTCTAACGGTATTTTCAGACATTTGTCGTCGCAGTTGGGCCGCATGTTTTTTGGAGGGTCTTGGGTGGTGTAGTGAGCCGTGCTGGAGAAGTGTGTCACTGGTTGGGCCCAGGTCTTAAAGGTGTAGTTTTAACAAGCCTCATGGTCTAGAATTGCTCTCTCTGCTTCCGATGCTCATTTCCTAGATGTGACACCTCGGTTTGCTTGCTCCACGTCTCCAGCCAACCCATAAAGAAACACATACCTCCCAACCACAATGGACTTTAAGATTCCCTGGAACCCAATCGTAAGCTCAAATAAAACTCTTCCTTTATAAGTCCCTTGGTCATGGTGGTTTTATTGCACAGCAACAGAAAAGTGACTAATACAGGGAGGTAAGTTCCCGCTTCCATCCTGCTGGATTCATTGGTTTTGTTGTTGTTGTTTGTTGTGGGTTTATCAGCTATTCAGCTGCATTCATATGCATATTGGGTGTAAATCTGTCTTTTGAATGAAGTTGCATTTCCCGTCTGGTTTTTTTCAGCATATGCGACGACTTCCCAACCCAATCTTTAACTTACCTTCTCCCCTGTTATCTGCCTCTGTCCCCTCCCCAGTTATAGTGCTCTCCCATTTCCCTCTTTCTTATTTGATAACACATGTCTCCTATTATTCCACTCTGAGCTCCTGCTATCCCTTTACTTCCATGGATCCTTCCTGTTTTCCTTGCTTATGCAGTCCTTATAAGGATATAGTCTGAAATCTAAGGATTTGGAACTAGAATCCACAAAAGACAGAGCAATTTTGATACTTTTTCCTGGACGCTCCTGTGCTACTTTACTTAGTATAAATAACTAGTTCCATCCACTTAATTGTGAACTTCATTGTTCATTAACCATTCAGTTATTTGACATGACATTTAATTTGCCTTTTATCTATTTACTACAATTGTGGAAAGAGCAAACAACAAAAACATGCTGGATGAAGGTATCTTTGTAATAGAATACTGAGTCTTTGAGGACATGCCAGAGTGTACCATCACCAGATCCTATGTTAGGGTTGGTTTCATTCTCTAAGATTTTTCCACACTAATTTTCATAGTTATTCTGCCAGTTTGTAAATGTCACAGGCAGTGAAATGAGTGACATCCCGCCTAGGCCTACATCCCACATCAAGCATTTGGTGTCATTTGTTTGCTTGTACTTCCTCACATTGACAACTATAAGTTGTGATTATAATGTGGTTTATATTTGAATTTTCTTTTTTTTTTTTTTTTTTTTTTTTTTTTTTTTTAAGATTTTTCTCAGCTATCTTTATTTCTTCTTTTGAAGAAAATTGTTCAATCAAGACTTTTTTTAAACCTATATAACTATTTGTAGTGTATGAAGGTTACTGTCTGTCCTATGTAGGTTGGTCTTGCACCGATTGTCGAGTCCAATACCTCGCAAACACCGCAGATGGTACAAAAAGGCGTTATCCGTATTCCCCTGGAACTGAAGTTAAAGAACGGTTCTTAGCCACCATGTGCGGTTCTGGGAAATTTCGAACCGGAGTCCTCTGCAAGAGCAGTCAGGGTGCTCTTAACCACTCAAAAGCACATCTCTCCAGTCCCCACAATACAGCATTTTTTAAAATTTGTTTCTTTGAATGTACCTTCCGAATGACATTATTTAGATATACTATGACCGATTAATTCCTGTGTGTCACATGATATAGCTGTCATAATAAGATTTTTTTTTTCCATTTGGTGNATATATATATATATATATATAATAAGCAAATAATGTGGAAACACAATGTTTACTTAACATGATTTCATATTTTATAACATATACAGAAATATTAGAATGCTAGATTAAATGTTAGTTCTCTTTTTACAATCATTAAGACTCTTCATCTGGGTTTACCAAATTACTAAACTGTATACAATCCCATTAGGTTTTGAAAAGATTCACTTTTCTGTATATTTTCCAAGTTCCTGCTATCTTCTGTCTCTTTCAAAAATCATAATTATTTATGAAGTGAAGTGTTCTAATTGTGATTTTGATTTTACATTCTCATGATATTGACCTTTTTCTGTGTGGTGATTGACTATGTGTGGACATTCTTTTTCTCAAGGTCTATTCAGGTCTTTGCCAATTTTGGAGAGGGACTCTATACTTTTGTGGTTCTGTCAGTATTCTGTATATCAACTTATTGCCAACACATAGTCTGTAAATATTTTGCTTTACTGTAGTTTTATTCTATTTTTCATGATTTTCACTTGTTATTCACCTCCAATGCCTAGAAAATAAAGTTTTTCAAGAAACATTTTGTAAATGATATATTCCATTTTCTATTTGTGAATCCCAGTTCCTATATGAACTTTTTCAGTTCTAATATTTCCTCAAAATTAAGATGTTTGCTCATGTCTTAGTAAAATATCACATCCACAGGTACCAACTTCCCCATCATCCCCTGGTTAATGCCCATGTTTCTTTAATATTTGTCTGAAACATTTCTGGCTAAATTTTAGGAAGATTTCCTAAACTTTCTCATCAATTATATTGAGCCGATATTTTATTTTTGGCTATATTAATCTCTTGCTAATTTCTCTTATAACACTATGTGTGACTTAGCAATAATCAAACTCATCAACAAAGCAGCAAGTAAATAATGCTAATGAAATAAGGTATTTCTGTAAAACATAACTCTGAAAGGATATTATAAATTTCAATTTCACGTGCATATGAATACAATCAAAAGAATTCTAGTATGGAATTCAAGTGTGGAAAGTATAAACAATAACTACAAACTAGAAGGATGATTTTATTTTAGTGATTCTCTGATTTTTATTATATATTCTTAGTAATTTTATGCATAAATACACTGTATTGAGTCAAATTAGGGATTCACATGCATGCATGGGTATGGGACAATCCACTGTAGCATCTACAATGTACCCTGAACACATATCAGAGAAAATGGTAATTTAATACATAAAAATTAGACTAAGATATTGATAGTAGCGTGAAAGGATGACTGTGATTCACTAAGTGTGTACTAAATCCAAGTTTTATAACCATATAAAGAAATCTGTATAAATCTAATCTCAATAATAAATAAAAATCAATTAAATAAGTCAATTCCAAAGGTTCATATATTGTATGTTTCCAGCTGTATGCTCTACCTGAAGGCTTTAATCTCCTGAGTGGATGAATGAATTGGAAAACCCAATAAATGAGATTGCTTGATTTTGAAATTCTTATACCTAACTTGTAAGTTTCAGGAAGTGATTTTTTAAGACTCTGGAGTTTAGATTTTTTTGTATTGAATTCTCATAAATTTGTTCTCCTTCAAATAAATACAGAAAGGCACTCAAAAAAGTTATCTTGTTTTCTAAGTGTACTCAGGGGCTCTTTTCTGTAAAGTAGACAAACCAGGACTAAATTATCTTGTAATGTCATGTGACTCAGAGAATTTCCACTATGGAGTGTCCTTTGAAAAAATCATTTCTACTCAGCACCTTTACTGACAGAACATGAATTTTTGTCTGTGTGACTAATGGAGGTACTGACCTCTAAGCAGTTAGTAACTGATTCTAAACCAAGCTATTAATTTGTCATGGTATCTCTAATACTTTATAATAACAATAATTTGGCTATCCAAAACCTCACTAGCAGGGCGAGGGGCCTGGGTCTAATTCGAGACTATGTGGATCCAGTGGCAGAGTTGTAACAGGCTAGTCCAGAGCTCTCTGGCAAGAGTAGCAGAAGGGGTCCTAGGCACAAAGTAGGGACAGGGATAGTGTGGACAGGTTTTAATTAGGCAGAATGCCTGTAACCTTGGAGCAGTGAGAATGGACCTGGGCCTAGAGCAGGGGGAACAAGCACATTTTTATTTTAAATTTAGTGGTAACTTCCAAATTCCTGAAAAAGTAAAGTGTGTTACTGTCCTTTGTACTTTTATTTTAATGTATTTATTAGTAAAAAAATTGCATTTTTTTGTTCTATATTATCTTGGAAAATATGGAATCCACTGTTGTAGGTGCTCAAGTCAAAAATAAATAACATAAATAACACTAACACATAAACAACAGTTGTTTATAATTCCCTTTCTCTAGTATATTGTACACTATATACCAGTAAATATAATTGAATTTTTCTATTTTTTTGGTCCTTTTACACAGGGTCTCCCTGTAGACCCAGGTGACCTGTAACTCTCTATGTAGACCAGACTGGATTTGAACTCACAGATCCACCTACCTCTGCCTTAGAAATGCTGGGAATAGCCTGGCGTGGTGGTGCACGCCTTTAATCCTAGCACTCGGGAGGTAGAGGCAGGCAGATCTTTGTGAGTTCAAGGCCAGCCTGGTCTACCGAGTGAGTTCCAGGACAGCTGGGGCAACAGGGAGACCCTATCATGAAAAGACAAAAAAAAGGCAGAAAAATGTTTTATAGTCCCACTATCCTCCAAGGAGGAGAGAGAGATATTAAAATATGAATTCCATATTATATATTTTTCTTTTTTGCATTTTCATTTGAACTTTACTGGATTTGTTCTTTCTTTTTTATTTCTTTTTTAATTTAATTTTATTTATTATATTTTAAGGGATTCACAATATAAGAGCACAGTTGTTTTCAGGTCACATTGACATTGCTCAGTTTGCCATACAATTAGGTAACTGGTGCTAGCATCCACAGATGAGGGATACCATTCATCATTGGTTTTTCTGGGACTGTGTTACTACACTCAGCATGATATCTTCTAGCTCCAGCCATTTACCTGCAAAGATCATGATGTCATCTTTCTTTACTGCTGCATAGAACTCCATTGTGTAGATGCAGCACATTTTCTCTATCCACTCGTCAGCTGAGGCACATCTGGGTTGGTTCCAGCTCCTTGCTGTGCTTCAGGTGGTCTTGGGAGATCTCCCTGATGTTATCTTTCTTTACCTCTGCATAGAACTCCATTGTGTAGATGTACCACATTTTCTCTATCCACTTGTCAGTTGAGGGGCATTTGGGTTGGTTCCAG
>VZQC01000855.1:299648-398066 GCA_009823505.1 Rhizomys pruinosus | reverse complement strand
ATATATATATATATATATATATATATATATATATATATATATATATCACAACCATTTAGATAGGCAGAACTCAGTGTATATGAAGAATTTCTCCACCTACAGTAGGGAAAACAAAACCAAACAAAACAGCATTTGGTGATTGTTACAGGGTGGGAGACAGAGCTGGAGCTTGATACACCTTATAGAATATATCACTTTTCTCATCTTTATTCTCCTGGAGGAAAACCTTTTATTAGCACGTATAAGTTATTCAAACTAAATGGTTTCATTGTGACTTTCCATGTATGTAGATAATGCATTTTGATCATTTTCACACCCAAACACTCTCTTGCCCTCTTTGTATCCTGTCCTTGGTTTCCTTCTTCTCTCTGAATAATTTGCATTCTACCTTTATATGTTTATGCTGAATTTAAATGACACACATAAAATGTATATGACGTTTGTTAAAACGTATGTGACACTTGTATTTCTAAGTCTTTTATTATGCCTCTACAGCACCCTTGTCTCCCTCCATATATTCTGCTCTACTTATACTGTCCTTCCTATCCCCACACACATTCTACTTGGATCACATTGTCTTTCCTCTTGCCTCCCACTCCCACTTTCTGCTCTAGCCTAATTGTCTTTTATAATTTTCCTCCAAATTATTATCTGGTCAAATACTAAAACCTTTCACAACTTCACCTGATATTCAAGCAATTTTGACTTCTTGTATTCAAATCCTCTGTCTTCATATAACTTATCTCAGTTTTTAAAAATTCATAACAATACTTTCCTCTACTATGATATATATCTGAAATTGCTACCAATCAGCTTTTTGAGCACTCACTGGTTTATCTTAGTAGAAACTGTGGACAGACAAGGCTCTTGGTATGGATGAGCCCAACTTATAGAAGATTCCAAGCTGAGTTTTAATGCAGAGAATGAGAGCTCAGTGCTATGAAAATTGTAGCCTTATAGCTTCGCACACTTAGAACAAGTCTTAGTGCTCTACATGTATTACTTTCTTCTCATATTGACAGGGCTCAGTCTTCAGAAGAGGCTTCTTTTAGAGCTCTTGAGCTCAAGAGTCAGGACTTTCAGTTATTTAAAATCTTTTCATCTCTCTCCAGCTCTTTTAGTGACTACAGCTTGCACTGCTTTTGTATGAGATTCTGTCTTTGGTTTTTCACATTCCCCTCTTTCTCCTTAGTCTCTTCTCTATCATTCTTCTTAGCTTCTGGTGAATTCTGGTCTTAGTCACTCTCTGGGGCTTTTCAGTTAACCCAAGTATTACAACTCATCGTCCTGGAGTTGAGTCTTAAGCCTCTTCTTCATGCTGTTCCCACAACAAACTTGGATACCAGGGCCCTTAGTTCTTAGCTTGCCCAAAATGTACCTCTTTGTAGAATAGCTGTGACCTTTTGATTTCAGGGCCCACAACTCCTCTCCAGAAATTGCCAGCTATCTCCTCAAAGTGGCTCCCTCTGATACTTACATCACACCTGGAGTCTTGAGAATCTGGTTTACACTCAGGCAATTATTCCTGGCAGCACATAGGAGAGGATTGCTGGATAACCTTGAAAGAATGGTAGGCAATCTGCATGGTATGCTAGCAGTTGTGTTACCTTTGCCAGTCTCTATACTTCTTTTAGTTCAACAGATCACTGGCTTCCTAAGAGGACCAGTTAGAGTCCCATGCAATAAATAATCACAAACTTCACATTGAACCTATCCAAAGCTTTATGTTGAGTCACTACAGTAAGTAACCCCACCCACAGACTAATGAAGACTATAGTAGATGAATCAGTCATCCAGACACTCACAAGACTTGTCTTTTCCAAAAAGAATTGTCCAGAAGCAGGTTGTCTAGACCTCTCCTGACTTTTACATTTTTTTGAATTTTTTTACTTTAGATTATTCCAAAATATGCATATATACACTCCACACATAAATACAAACTATAAATTCTGAATATAAATTATAAGTTGATTCCTAAACACATTTAGAGATTCACATTTTAACAATAAAGTTGCATGCAGGTAAAAAGATGTGTAACTTTACATTCATTTATTTAAAAATATGACTACATATCTTCCATCTATATATGGTAATTACAATGTGTGAATACAAGTGGTAGAACAATTCTAGAGCTCATTAAGAGATTCACATTGGAATAGCAAAATTACTTTCAGATACAATGAAATATAATAATAAAGTTGCTCAGTTTGCCTGCCAGCTGGGGATTTGGTGTTAGCATCCACAAATGAGGGAAACCATTCACCTTTGTTTTTGCTGGGACTGTGTTACTTCACTTAGCCTAATGGCTTCCTGTTCCATCCATGTACCAGCAAAGCTCATGATATCATCTTTCTTTACCTCTGCATAGAAACCCCGTTGTGTTGATGTACCACATTTTTGTTATCCAGTCATCAGTTGAGAGGCATTTGGGTTGGTTTTAGCTCTTTGCTATTGTAAAGAGAGCTGGAATAAACATAGCCATACATGTATCTTTGCAGTAGGATGTGTCTTGTGGCTATATACCCAGGAGTGGTGTGGCTGGGTCAGGTGGTAGGCTCCTTTTGAGTTTCTTAAGGGTTCTCCACACTGCTTTCCACAGTGGCTGTACCAGTTTACATTCCCACCAGCAGTGGATGAGTGTTCCCCTTTCCCACAACCTCTCCAGCATTTGGTGTCTTTTGTTTTCTTGATCTTGGCTGGTCTTACTGGAATGAGATGATACATTAGTGTGGTTTTAATTTGCATTTCTGTAATTATTAATGATGTTGAATACTTTTTAAGATGTTTTTCAACCATTTTTGCTTCCTTACTGATGAAGTCTCTGTTCAGCTCTTTACTCCATCTTTTTATTAGGTCATTTGATTTCTTACTTCTTTGTTTTTTAAGTAGCTTATATATTTTGGATCTTAATGCTCTGTCAGATGTATCAGTGGTGAAGGTTTCCTCCCACTCTGCGAGTTTTTTCTTCACTTCCTTGATTGTTTCTTTAGGTGTACAAAAGTTTTTGAGTTTGACGAGGTCCCACTTGTCAGCTGTTGTCCTTATTTCCTGTGCAGCTGCTGCTTGATTTAGATATTCTTTTCCTACACCTATGTCTTGTAGGTTGCTGTCGACTTTTTCTTCCATGACCTTCAGCGTTTCAGGTTTTAGGTTGATATCTTTGATACACTTGGAGTTTATTTTTGTACAGGGGGAGAGGTAGGGGTTTAATTTTGTTCTTCTACAAATGGTGATCCAGTTTTGCCAACAAGATTTGCTGAAGATGTTATCTTTCCTCCATTGAGCTTTTTTGGCCCCTTTGTCAAATATGAGGTGGCTGAAGTTCTATGAGCTCATGTTTGGATCTTCAACTTTGTTCCATTGGTCAATGCTTCTGTTTTTATTCCAGTACCAGGCTGTCTTTATGACTATAGCCTTGTAATATAGCTGGATTCTGGTAATGTAATCCCCCCAGTATTGAACTTTTCACTCAGGGTTGCTTTAGCTATTTGGGGTCTTTTGTTTTTCTGTATGAATCTAAGGATTTTTTTTTCTAAGTCTGTGAAAAAGCTTATGGGGATTTTGATTGGGATTGCATTGAATCTGTAAATTAATTTGGGTAGAATGGACATATTTACTATATTAATTTTTCCAATCTATAAGCATGGGAGGTTTTTCCATCTTTTGATGTTATCTTCAATCTCCTTCTTCAGGGTTTTAAATTTTTTGTTGTAGAGATCTTTGGTGTCTTTAGTTAGGTTTATTGCCAGGTATTTTTTGAAGCTATTGTGATGGGGAAGTTCTCCTTATATTTTCTCCAGTTGCTTATTGTTGTTGTAAAGGTAGGCTATTGATTTTTCTAGGTTTATTTTGTATCCTTCCACTTTACTGAAACTTTTAATCATTTTAAGAATTTTCTAGTGGAGTTTTTAGCATCCCTTAGGTAAACTATCATATCATCTACAAAAAGGGATAGTTTTACTTCCTCTTTTCCAATTATTGCTCCTTTAATTTTGCTTTCTCTCCTTATTTCCCTAGCAAACATTTCAAGCACTATATTTAAGAGGAGTATGCCTCAAACTTTTCTCAATTTAGGATGATGTTGGCTGTGGGTTTCTTTAATATAGCTTTGATTACAATGAGGAATGATCCTTCCAGTCCTATTCCCTGCAGGACTTTAAGCATGAATGGATGCTGGATTTTGTGGAAAGTGTTTTTCTGCATCAATTGAGATGATCGTGTGGTTTTTGTCTTTCAGTCCATTTATTTGTTTTATGATATTTTTGATTTACATGTGTCGAACCTGTATCTCCGGTATAAATCCAAACTTGTCGTGATGAATGATCTTTTTTGTTTGTTTGTTTATTTTTAAGGGATTCTACAATATAAGAACACAGTTGTTTTCAGACACATTAATGTTTCTCAGTTTGCCATACAATTAGTTAAATGGTGCTAGCATCCACAGATGAAGGATACCACTGCATAGAACTCCATTGTGTAGCTGTACCACATTTTCTCTATCCACTCATCAGTTGAGGGGCACTTGGGTTTGTTCCAGTGCCTTGCTATTGTGAAGAGAGCTGCAATAAATGTGGCTGTGCATGTATCTCTGCAGTAAGATGAGCCTTGCCATACATACCCAGGAGTGGTATTGCTGGGCCAGGTGGCAAGTTCATTCCAAGTCTTCCAAGAGTTCTCCACACTGCTTTCCATAGTGGCTGTACCAGTTTACATTCCCACCAGCAGTAGATGAGTGTTCCCCTTTCCCCACAACCTCTCCAGCACATGATAACATTTGTTTTCTTGATCCTAGCCAGTCTTATTGGAGTGAGATGATATCTTAAAGTGGTTTTAATTTGCATTTCCTTAATCATTAGGGACATTGAACTCCTTTTAGGATGTTTCTCAGCCAGTTCTAATTCCTCACTTGTGAAGTCTCTGTTCAGCTCTTTGCTCCATCATTTGAGTGGGTCATTTATTTTCTTTCTTCTTTGTTTTTTTGAGTAGTTTATATATTCTGGAAATCAATGCTTTGGCAGATGTATCTGTGGTGAGGGTTTCCTCCCACTCTGTTGGTTTTCTCTTCACTTCCTTGATTGTTTCTTTTGATGTACAGAAGCAGAAGCTTTTGAGTTTAATGAGGTCCCATTTGTCAATTGTTGACCTTAATTCTTGTGCAGCTGCTGTCTGATTTAGGAAGTATTTTCTTATGCATATGTCTTATAGTCTGCTGCCAACTTTTTCTATTACCTTCAGAGTTTGGGGTTTCACCTTGAGGTCTTTGATCCATTTGGAGATGACTTTTGTACAGGGCAAGAAATAGGGGTTTAATTTCATTCTTCTACAAGTAGTGATCCAGTTTTGCCAACACCACTTGCTGAAGATGCTGTCTTTCCTCCATTGTGCCTTCTTGGCCCCCTAGCCAAATATGAGGTGACTGAAATTGTAGGTGTTCAAGTTTGGCTCTTCAGGTTTGTTCCATTGGTCAACAGATCTGTTTTTGTGCCAGTACCAAGCTGTTTTTATGACTATAGCCCTGTAGTATAGTTTGAAATCTGGTACAGACATCCTCCCTGTATTGCTCTTTTCACTCAGGGTTGGATGATCTTTTTGATGTAGGTCTGTATATGATTTGCAAGTATTTTCTTGAGAATATTTGCATCTGTGTTCATTAATGATATTGGTTTATAGTTTTCTTTCTTGTTTGTGTCTTTGCCTGGTTTGGGGTCTAGAGTGATGCTGGCTTCATAGAAGGATTTGGGATATTTCCCTCTGTCTGTTTCCTTCTGAAAAATTTGAGTATTAATGGTTGTAAGACCACATTAAATGTTTTATAGAATATTGCTGTAAAATCATCTGGGCCTGGGCTTTTTTTAGTTGGGAGGCTTTTTATTACATCTTCAATTTCCTTAACTATTATGGGTCTATTTATGCTGTCAATCTCTTCTTGGTTAAGTTTTGGCGAATCCCAGGGTTTCAGATATTCATCCATTTCTCTTAGGTTTTCCAACTTTAACACAGTATAGGTTTTTGAAGTATTCTTGTATGGTTGTCTGGATCTTTTCTTTATCTGTTGTGATGTATCCCCTTTGATCACGAATGCTATTGATTTGGAGTTACTCTTTCTTTTGATTAACTGGGCTAGAGTTCTGTCTATTTTGTTTATCTACCAGCTTTTGGGTTCATTGATTTTTTTTTTTTGTATTGTTATTTTTTTCTTTTGATTTCATTGATTTCTGCTTTGATTTTTGTTATTTCTTCCTTGGGTTTAGGTTTCATTTGTTGTTGTCTCTCAAGTGATTTTAGCTGCAGTGTTAGATTGTTTATTTGTTCTCTTTCTGTTTTTTTTTTTTTTTTTTAATGTGGGCACTTAGGGCTATAAATTTCCCTCTTAGAACTGACTTTAATGTAGCCCACAGGTTTTGTTGTGTTGCATTGTCATTTTCTTTTAGTTCCAGGCATGTTTTTATTTCATTCTTTATGTCCTCTCTGACACACTCATTGTTCAGGATTGTGTTCTTTAGTCTTCATGTATTCTTATAGTTAGTAGGGCTTACCCTGATCCTAATATTGAACTTTATTGCACTGTGGTCTGATAGAATGCATGGAATGATTTCAATCCTTTTGTATTTGTTGAGATTTCTTTTGTGTCCCAATATGTAGACAATTTTGGAGAATGTTCCATGGGGCACTGAGTAGACAGTAAATTCTCTGGTGTTTGTGTAGAATATTCTGTATTTATCTGTGAGGTCCATTTGGTGTAATGTATTGTTCAGTTCTGATGTCTCTGTTGCCGGGCGTCGTGGCGCACGCCTTTAATCCTAGCACTTGGGAGGCAGAGGCAGGTGGATCTTTGTGAGTTCAAGGCCAGCCTGGTCTACAGAGTGAGTTCCAGGACAGCTGGGACTACAGGGAGACCCTGTCTCGAAAAAGACCAAAAAAAAAAAAAGAAAGTCTGATGTCTCTGTTTATTTGGGGCTCAGTGGTATATTGAAGTCTCCCACTATTAGCATGTTGGGATTAATCTGTGTCTCGAGGTCCTGAAGGATTGTGTTTATAAAGTTTGGTGCACCAGAGTTTGGTCCATAAAAATTTAAGACTGTGAAATCTTCCTGGTTAATTATTCCATTGATAAGGATATAATGGCCCCCTTTGTCTTTTCTGATTAATTTTACTCTGAGGTCTATTTTGTCTGATATTAGAATATAGCCACCCCTGCTTGGTTTTTGATACCATTTGCTTGGAATATTTTTTTCCAACCTTTAGCTCTAAAGTGCTGTCTGTCCTTGAGTGTGAGATGGGTTTTTTCGTAGGCAGAATATACATGGATTCTATTTCCTAATCCATTCTCCCAGTCTATGTCTTTTGATTGGGGAGTTTAGACTGTTAATATTTATGATTATTATTGAGAGATGCCTGTTTTTGTTTACATTCTTCGTCTAGGTATATATTTACTCTGTTATACTTTTGGTAATTTCTCTGTTGGGTTGCTTAAGGGTAGTTGTTCCTTTCCTCTGTTCTTTGAATTTCTTCAAGTATTTTCTGAAGTGTTGGGATTTTTTCACATGTGTTCTTTCATTTTGTTTATGTCATGAAAGATTTTTCTTTCTCCTTCAACTATGATTGACATTTTTGCTGGGTATAGTAATCTGGGTTGGCATCTAAAGTCATTTAGCTCTAGGAATACTTTGGTTCATGTTCTTCTGGCTTTCATAGTTTGCACTGAGAAGTCAGGTGTACTTCTGATGGGTTTCCTGTTATATGTAACTTGTTTTTCTCATGTGGCTTTCAGTATTTTGTCCTTGTTTTGAGTATCTAGGATTTTAACTATGATATGACATGGGGAATTTACTTTCTGGTCTTGTCTATTTGGTGTTCTATGTGCTTTTTATATGGGTTTGTCTTTTTTCAATTTGGGGAAGTTTTCTATTATTCTGCTGAAGATCTGATCAATACCATACTCTAGGGATTCTTCTCCTTCCTCTATCCCTATGATGCAGAGGTTTGGTCTTTTCATAGTGTCCCACATTTCCTGGTTGTTTGACTCTTGTTTTTTTTTTTTTTTTTAATTTTTCATAATTTTTACTTGAGGTTTCTTGCTTTGCTGTTTTATCTGTATGTCTGATATTATTTTTTCTGCTTCATCCATTCTGCTTCTGAGGCTTTTTTCCACTCTTTCCTGCTGATTGGATGAATGTTCAATTTCCTTTTTTATTTCATCCTATGATTTCTTCAGTATTTCCACTTCCTTTTGGAGCTTTTCATTCTCTTCTTGTAGCTCCTTGCTTCTCTGATCAGTTTCATTTTTCCTTTCAGCCTGAGATCTTTTCAATGTTTCCACTTCCCTCCATAGTTTGTCATTATCTCTCTCTAGTTCTTTTCAGAGTTTGTATTTCTCTTCTAGTGCTTTTGTCAGTCCCTCCTTTTAGTCCTTTCTACAGTTTATCATTCTTTCCTTCTAGCTCCTCCATGAGTTTTTCGTTTTCACCCTTTAGTTTTCTGATTTGTTGTCTATAATCTTTGAATATGTCTACAATTGTTCTTCTAAGGTAGGTGTCTTGGTTTCCTTCCAGGGAGATCTTGTTGTTAGGATCTTCTGTAAGATTGGTTGAGTTTTGTGGGGATTTATTTTGAGCTTTTTCCATATTGTTGTTTTTCTGTGTGTTTTTGGCATGTGTATTTTTAGTTGTGGTTGTTGTTTTTTCCCCCTTTGTTTATTTGCTTGTGTTCTGTTGCTAATCTCAAATGTTAGTATGGAGGACTGTTTGGTCACTCAGTTTGCTTCCTGCTGGTTTCTTTCTGTTTTGGCTATGCAGCCTCAAATCACTGACACTGCTGGATCCTCCCTAACACAGTAAAACACAGCACCAGCAGTTTATACATTCCATCACAGAATCAGTAGCTTCAGTGGGGGGGGGTGAATCTTTGGCCCATGTGCTGGACCACACCTTGGCAATTGTGCACGACCCCACCCTAGCAATTTGGCACAGAGTGTGTGTGCCACTGGCTGTTCTACTATCCATGCACGCAGATCCTCTCTATGGTTCTAGTGTTGGGCGGTGGCTACCAGGGTGGGCTGCCAAACGCCTGCATACCAGAAAACCAACTTGGCAACTGGGCATGGAGTGTGTGCACCCCTGGCTGTCCTATCCACTCATGCAGTTCCTTTCTGTGGTTCTAGTGTTGGGCAGCGACTGCCAGGGTGTGCTGCCAAAGTCCTGCACACCAGAAACCCAACTGGGCAACCTGGCACAGAGTGTGTGTGTGTGCCCTTGGCTGTTCTTCTATCCATGCATACAGTTCCTCTCTATGGTTCTAACATTGGGCAGCAGCTGCCAGGATGAACCAACAAAGGCCTGCATACCACAAACCCCCCTGGGCAACTGGGCATGGAGTGTGTTCATCCCTGGCTGTCCTCCTATCCATGAGGGTAACTGGGCATGGAGTGTGTGCCACCATGGCTGTCCTTCTATCCACAGACACAGTTCCTCTCTATGGTTCTAACATTAGGTGGCAGCTGCCAGGGTGAGCTGCCAAAGGCCTGCGTGCCAGAAAGCCACCTGGGCTACTGGCCATGGACTGTGTCTTCTCCTGACCTTTAACACACTATCCTGAGTTCATCAATGCTAACCTAAAGCAGTACTTTTGACCCCAGTCCCTGCAGATTCAGGGCTTCTCACAGCTGCAGTCTACATGCCTTAAAGAATCTACTATCTTCACAACAGTGAAGCTTCCTTAAAAAGGTGTGCCAATCACCAAAGGAAGGGCTATTTAGCTGTCAGTACCTGCTCAAAACATCCAGGTAACAAGATGGGAGACTGCAAGGCTTGTTAAACTCACTAAGCCTGCCCCCAATAACATAATTCCTCCAGCATGGCCACACCTTCTAAGACCTCCAAGAACAGTGCCACCAACTGGAGACAAAATGTCGGAATACTTAAAGCCTATGAGGGGACACTTTCACTCAAACCACCACATTCTGCTCCCTGGCCCCCATAGGCCATATAAGATGCAAAATGCATGTAGTCCAACCTTAAAAGTCCCCATAGTCTTTACCAGTCTCAATTCTATTCAAAAGTCCAGAGTCCAAAGTCTCTTCTGAGACCCAGGCCAATCTCTTAACTGTAAGCTCCTGTAAAATCAAAAGACAAATTATATACTCCCAACATACAGTGGAACTGAATACACATTCCCATTCCAAAAGGGAGGAATAGAGTCATAGTGAGGAAATACTGGACCAAAATAAGACCGAAAACCAGCAGGGCAAACACCAAGTCCAGTAGCTTCATGTGCAACTTCTGGTACATTACTTCCAAAGGGCTTAGATGGCTCAGCTCTTCCAAGATTGCATGCAACATGGATCTCTTTCTTAGGCTGGTACCACTCCCTGTAGGCAGCTCTCCTTGGCAAATATCTCACAGCTCTGGCATCTTCAATGTCTTCTTAGGGTCTCCACTGCCAACCAGACTTCACATTCACAGCTTCACGTAATGGCCTATCAGGGCTTTATGCAGTGACGCCCCTGCTGTACTCTGCCTGGCCTCAGCTGCTCTCTGAAGCTGTGGAGGAAGAACGGATGACACCTTCACTCTTGCAATCTTCATGTCTCTAAACCCAGCACCACGTGAATTAAACTGCCAAGTTTGGCTGCAAGTTTGGGATGGACCCTGGCTTATTTCAACCACATTTGCAACTTTTCTTTGCCCTGAACTTGTTGGAGCAGAAGACCCTTTCAGTATTTTCCTTTCAAAATTTGGAAGATTAGTTGGGTGTGGTCTTTCCCTGAAGGTACTATTTCTGTTGTTTACTTGTAAATAGCTAGGCCTCTCCTCCTTAATCACTTTAATCTCCTTATCAAAAGGAATCTTTCCTTCACATGCCTTGGCCCTACCTTTAATCTTCCTGGTTTGACTTTCAGATCCAAACTGTACATTCTGCATTTCTTTCTGCCCCATCTACTCTTCTTCACTGTAGATCTGTACAATATTCACCATTAACAGCCATACTACCATTTCTACACTAGGCTGTCTTGAAATATCCTCTGCCAAAGACATTAGTCCATTGCTTTTCAACTTAACATCAGGCAAGCATTTGGGCTGTGGGCAAACTTCTCCTAGACTCTTTATCAAAATATCCCAGATGCTGTCTAAGTTTTTATTTTCCTCTGGAACTACACTTTTTGTAGCAATGCTTTCTTCCAGGCTTCTACTAGAATAGCCCCTTAAGCTCTGCTTACAGTAGTCAAAAGCTTTTCTAGCCCAAAGTCCCAAAGTCTTCCATGTTTCTCCAAACATCCACATGGTCAGGTTCTTCCCAGCCAACAGCCCACTCTCTGGTACCAAATAATTGTATTAGTCACTATTCTGTTGCTGTGATAAAACCACCATAAGCAAGGGAACTTATAAAAGGGTTTATTTGAGCTTATGATTGACGGTTCCAGGGAATCAGAGTCTATTGTGGTGGGAAGCATGGTGGCCAGGCCTGGAGCAGCAAGCTGAGGGTCACATCTCACAATGAGCACAGGAAGCAGAGAGAGCGAGACTGGAGACCACAAGGCTTGTTAAACTCACTAAGCCTGCCCCCAATAACGTACTTCATATAAAAAAGTCAATAGTTTAAAATCAAATGAAATCTTCAGGCACAGGTACATAAATTTGGAGGGCAGATCTAAAAGGGCCTTAAGATATTTGAAGTAGCAGTCATCAGGAATGTTTTCTTTTTATCCACATGTTTTCTCACATGTGGTGCCCAAGAGTTCCACTGTCACTGTTGCAACCCTGCATTTGCATCTGCATCTGCACCTGCATCCTTGCAATCATCTCCTGCATGCAGCAGAGCTCAGCCTCCTTTTACAGCAAGATCTGGACTTTATTCATGTCCTCATTCTCTACTTTCCTGCCACCTCACTTCAGCCTTTTGGAATGGAAGTTTTCATAATGTAGGTCCTGGGTCACTTCCTGGAGATCCTGCATGTGGGTGATGAGCATTGTTCTAAGCTTCAGAAAGTCATTGTGTTCTGGGTTCTCCACCTCCACGACACCCCATGGGTAGAGACAACCTCTGAATTTCTTGCCTTTGGCTTAAATCAACTGGTTGGATCCAACCACGGAGAATGGAATACTGGCCTTGAGGAGCCTAGTCTGCTCTTTAAAATCTTCATCTTCATCTGATTCTGCATCAGGTAAGTGATAGATTTTGATCTTATCCTCTTTGAATTAATCTAAAATCCTTTTCTTTAGCCCCTCCCATTCCTTCAGTGTGAGAGTGCCAGCTTTCGCAATGATGGGCACAATATTCACCTTATTGTGAATTGCTTTCATAAATGCACCATCTAAGGGCATCAGCTCCTGTCTGAAAGGTGAAATAAAATAGAAGCAGTAGTGCACTCTATTGTCAATGATGTGCGGCCAGTTCAGTCCACTCTCTTCGTGGAGGTATCGCTCAAACTGCTCATCGATGATGTAGGAAATAATCTCTTAAAACAATCCCTGCAGTTGATGGCATCTCCATAGCCAGGTGTGCCCACTACTGTAAGGTGCAGCTTGACCCCTCACTCTTCAATCTCAACAGTTGAAGCCTCAATTTGGACAGTTCTTTCAATTTTCTCTGGAGCTCCAGGTATAATTCTTTCTGGGTAGAGATCAGTGAGGAACAGGCTGTTGATTAAAGTTGACTTTCCAACTCCTGATTCACCAACCACCATCAGTGTGAATTCGAACCCTTTTTTCACTGACTTTCGGTGAACTTGATTGGGAAGATTTGCAAATCCAACATAGCCAGGAGTTTCTGGATTTATAAACTGAGTTGGCTGCTGCTTAGACATTTTCTTGTTTTTGTTTGTTGTTGTTTTTTTTTTTTTTCACCTCCTGATGCACACTGCCACCCTCAGATGGCAGCTGGCCCTAAGTAGTTCCCTTTAACTCACAGGCATGGGGCTTACACTGAGTGCTTAGAAATGCCTTTGTTTTGATTTTGCTTTAAAGCCAGCTTTTTCCAACAAAGTTAATCTCAAGCTAGCCCAGGTAAATGATGGAATGAGTGTGCTGAAAGTCACGAACACCTTTCTTGATAGAAACTTCACACAATGAACCTCTGACCATTCACAATTATGTAATAGTGAAGGTGCTATTGAGCCAACATGTACGATCTTCTGCTGCACATCTTTATGATTTGTCATTTTTTAGTTTCATTTCATTAGGACTATTATTTTTGTTCTAAACAAAACAATACTCCAAATCCTCATTTCACCACAAATTGATCACTTCCTTCTGCCTGTAAAGCACAAAGTAGCACATCTTCCCTGCTTCCCTCTGTCTCTCTCACTTGCCCATTTCTGTGGCCATTAACTGACTTTAGGAGACCTGATATGATGGCAGGAAGAAAGGCAGTGCAAGAGAGAGCAGAGCACCAGTGTAGCAATGCTTTTCGTTCTTGAAGAATTTATACTCTAACAATGAAGGAAATGACAATGGCTGAGAACAAGACAGGCTTCACATAAAAAAAAAAAAAAATCAGCACTGCTATTTTCCTCTATACAGAAAATCATTCAAAAAGGGAACCCCTAGAGAAAAACCTAGGCCTTTTGGGCTTTGTGCAGGAGTGCAACCTATAGGCTTGGACTCATGCCAGCCAAGGACTACGACCTCTACTGTCACAGCAGACCTTTTGCACCTACAGTTACAGAAAGAACGTTAAAGTGCAGCATAAAATAGAAAAAGTCTAATTTCTTAAAAAAGTAATTGCCTTTTTAGTTGAGTAAAAATAGTTTACTGACTTTTCTGAGTGTAGAGCCTTGTTCACAATGTGAAGCTGGAGTTCACAGTTGCTTTGATTTCCAACACAGCACAGCATAATCAGCATCTATAGATATAATCCCAACTGTGAAAAGTCCTTGTGGTGAGTTCTATACATAAGAGGTCTGAAAATGATGTATCATCAGAACCTAGAGCTCTTAAAATTCAACTCTGAAAGCCTACTTTTAAAAAGCTATTCAGTATAGAAAATGTTTCATCAGGTGACTCCTCTGTTCTACCTGGTTAACAGATAAATGTACAAATAAGTTAACTGTGTTAACTAGAGCAGCAAAATTGGTTTTAGGTGTTCTGCACAAGTATAAAGTTAAATGTCTCCAGACAGTGTAAGCAAAAATCCTGTCACCAAGTATGCACAGTCTTTTTCTGCCACAGGTGCATGTCCACCACACAGGAACATTCTAAACAACTTGAAATGTCCAAGATATAAATCAATAAAGAGTGCTCATGAATTAGTTAGGTCAGCAAAGTCAAAGAAACACTATTAAGGACACAAGATGGCTGATTCTTAAAAATAAATTCTAACGTCAGTGGTTAAAAAGAATGAAAATGAGAGTCTCCTTACAAAATATAAACTGTAACAAAGCAATGAAATACAAATGTTAAAGTACTTCATTTACTGGCGTGGAAGAAAACAATGTGTCTGGCTGGTCACAGTTCACAGGAGTTGTTGCACTTCGTCCACTTTCCTCCAATTCTGCTTCCTCAGAAGGCACAATTAATGTCTCCTTCACTTCTTCATCTTCTCCTTCAGCTTTTCCTTCAACAGATTCTGCTATTTTCGTTTTGGGAGTTGAAGGATTAACTACAATAGGCACGAAAGCATACCCCTTGCCTGGCGATTCATCATCTGAGTTTATTTCTCTTACACTCCTGCTATCTAAGGACTGAGCACTAAAGGAGTCTATTCTTTCAAAGGCATCAAACGAGCAGCAACTCTCATTGAGCTTTTGGAAATCATCTAAACGATTGTATTCAGGACAAGCAGATGCAGAGAGAAGTTGAAAAGATGTCTGCATGAGGTGGAGACTTGCCTTTGCATCTGTCTTCTCTTGTCTCGAGCTCACAGAGCTTTCGCTGATCACACTTTCATGATCTAAAATTTCGATGTCACTGGTGGTAGAAGTACCCGATGAGAAGGGACTGGAGGAGAAGGAGTATTGCTCTGTCGGTCCTCGGGCTTGGGTTCCTTAGGTTCCAAAGCTCTGTCTTTTGTCTCTAGTGAGAGAGACTGACTGGTAGACCCACCTTCTACAGTGGCTTTCACGTTCACTTCATTTTCAGACACTTTCAATTGTACTTTCACCTCAGGTTCTTTACTAGCAATTTCTTCATGCTGGCCTTCAGTTTTCTTCCTGCTGGTTTCTTTCTGTTTTGGCTATGTAGCCTCGAATCACTGACACTGATGGATCCTCCCAATCATAGTAAAACACAGCACCAGCAGTTTATACATTCCACCACAGCATCAGTAGCTTCAGTGGGGGTGTGTGTGAATCTTTTGGCCCATGTGCTGGACCACACCTTAGCAATTGGACACGACCCCACCTTGGCAATTTGGCACGGAGTGTGTGTGCCCCTGGCTGTTCTATCCATGCACGCAGATCCTCTCTATGGTTCTAGTGTTGGGCGGTGGCTACCGGGGTGGGCTGCCAAATGCCTGCATACCAGAAAACCAACTGGGCAACTGGGCACGGAGTGTGTGCACCCCTGGCTGTCTTATCCACTCATGCAGTTCCTCTCTATGGTTCTAGTGTTGGGCGGTGACTGCCAGGGTGTGCTACCAAAGTCCTGCACACCGGAAACCCATCTGGGCAACTGGGCACAGAGTGTGTGTGTGTGTGCCCTTGGCTGTTCTTCTATCCATGCATGCACTTCTTCTCTATGGTTCTAACATTGGGTAGCAGCTGCCAGGGTGAACCGACAAAGGCCTGCATGCCACAAACCCACCTGGGCAACTGGGCATGGAGCGTATGCATCTCTGGCTGTCCTATCCACGTGGGCAACTGGGCATGGAATGTGTGCGACCCTGGCTGTCCTTCTATCCACACACACACACACACACACAGTTCCTCTCTATGGTTCTAACATTGGGTGGCAGCTGCCAGGGTGAGCTGCCAAAGGCCTTCATGCCAGAAACCCACCTGGCCTACTGGGCATGGACTGTGTCCTCTCCTGACTTTTAACACACTATCCAGAGTTAATCAATGCTAACCTAAAAGCAGTACTTTTGACCCCAGTCCCTGAGGATTCAGGGCTTCTCACAGCTGCACGCTACATGCCTTAAAGAATCTACATATTCACAACAGTGAAGCTTCCTTAAAAAGGTGTGCCAATCACCAAAGGAAGGGCTATTTAGCTGGTAGTACCTGCTCAAAACATCCAGGTAACAGGATGGGTCTATGCTAGCTTTGATCAGAGTCAAATTGGACTGCCTCTTGGACATCTTAGTGTATTTCAGTGAAAATAATAATTAAATCATGCTTAAAGTCCTATATATAGGACTTTAAAATTATTATTAAAAATTATTAAAAATGTTATATATAACATTTTTGAGCACATCTAATAAGGAAAAACACCTATACAAACACGGAAAGAGAGTTGGAGTATCCTTTCAGTGTCATGCTCTCATATTATCTTAGCCACTGTTTTACTCTTATCTTGAAGACCAAGAAGCTGAGGGATGTTAAGGAACTTAGCCATGTTTAAAAAGGATTAAGTGAATGAGCTGGGTGTATATTTTAGTATTCTCATTCCAAAGAATGTTTTTTTTACCCCCTAAGGTAGATTATTATCTGAAAAATTTTCAAGTATGTGGATAGCTTTTATACATGCCTGAACATTTTTTATCCCAAAACTCTTGAATTCTTTGCGTATATCAGAAGTTGAAAGCCAGTTTGATGTAAACTAGTATTACCATTTCAGAGGTTCTGAGTCCCTACTGGGGCCAGGGCAATCAAAGGAAATACACATCTTGTACTTTTTTCAATTTATTTATTTATTTACTTATTTATTTACTTATTCTTTACTTACTCCTCACTGACAGATCTTCATTTTAATCTATGGTTTATAATAACTTTTTCTAAATAATTACATCAAAATGTCATCTTATGTATAAACTACAACATCTGAAAGAATTCCTCTATAGAAGAGAGAGGAGGCACATAGCAGGCGACATCACTAGTTCTCGGCTTCCAGGCCCTTGCTTCAGAATGTTTTAGCGAAAGCACATGAAAGAACCTTTGACTATTTTGCTTTCAGCTGCACTATATCTGTTATTTATTGAAGTGCATTCTTAAAGTGTAATTAAAAACTCTATCACTTCCTGAGGCCTATATCAAGTGTTAGTAGAACTGTCACTTCAGAATTCAGAGGCTTTCATTTTCTATCTTCATCAAGGTTAAATCACTGGAAGTTTATACTGTGTGGAGGGCAGATTTAGAGTGGAAAGCATAACTTCCTTTTTTAGAACATGATTTTGAGCTCTGAGTGAGCGGTTCTCTAAGTGTATCTTTTTTGTTTAAGAATAAGTAGGTTTTGCTGTAAATAATATTTATATATAAATACATATGTTTACTGAACTACTTATCCATGTCAAATATTTTCAATGCCCAAAATTCTANTATATATATATATATATATATATAATTTATCACTTTTCACTTATCCACATAAATTAGAAAGAAACCTGTTTTATTTCTCCTCTAAATTTCATTGGTATGCACATAAATACTATAAACTGTATATATTTAAGGCATATTTAAAACATGACACTTGATAATTTAAGGTATGTATACACTAAGAAATATTTACAGATATTGTTACTTTTTCTATAATACATAATTGCCAGTTTTGTATGTGGACACTGAATTATCTGAAAAAAAATATAGAGAGAGTATAATAGTTTAAAAATAATCACATTGTTATATATTCCATTTCACACCTCATTTATTTTATTACTAAAGTCTTGTAGGCCCACATTTCCTCATTTGGCTTCCTGATTGTTATAGGAAGTGCTATTACACTGTGTATACCTGTGATCCAGAGTTTTAGATTTCACACATGAGTGTGTTTATTCAGTTTTGGGTTTTCTAAATGCAGTTATGAAAGGCAGCATTTCACACACACACACACACACACACACACACACACACACACACACATATATATGTAGACGTATAGCAATTAAGGACACAGAATTCATTTCCTATGCTTGTATACTTCCAATAATGGAATGGACATGCATATCATAATATAGTTCTATGTTTACTTTTTTTCCAAAGTATTTTCCATAATTTCTGTACTCTTTTCACTGTGTTTACAATTTGTTTACAATTTAGCAACAATAACCTTTTATTTTCTGACACTAACCATTCTGAATGTATCGAATATCTTATTGTGTTTTTTGTTAAACCAATCAAAATGATTGTTGAACTTGAACATCTTTTTAATTTACCTTTTTTCCTTGTTTTGGGGGGGGGCTTTTGAGACAGGGTCTCCCTGTAGCTCTGGCTGTCCTGGAACTGACTCTGTAGACCAGACAGGCCTTGAACTCACACAGATCCACCCGCTTCTGCCTACCATGTGCTAGGATTAAAGACCACCAAGCCTAGCTAATTTACTTCTTACCTATGGTTAGTCTTCACTGATTCTTTAATGGAGTGACTCTAGATAGGCTGAATAGAATCCAATGGATGAATTTTCACTGTGGGACATCTGGGTACAAGGTCTACATATAGGACAGACAGAATGCATGACTTCCACTTGGCTGGTCTATGGGGCTGTGGATGGAGGGTCTAAGTATAAATAAGATCTTTTATATGAAATACACAAAAACTTAATAAAACATGCATTAAAATGAAATGTGGGTATGTTTTTATACACTTTTAATCATGGCATTTGTGGTTGTTTTATTTTAATTTTCTATTCATTCCTGTAACCTGCTATATGTTTTGAATACTAAACTTTTACCAGACATATGGATGACAAATACTGTTCGCCATTTTGTATACTTTCATTTTATTCTACTTATTGTTTTCTTTGATGGAAAGAAGGTATTTATTTTTACAAAAAGACAATTTTTCTGTTTTATCTTTTGTTGTCTTTGTCATTAGAATCATATACAAATAAAGAAAAAAATATCATCGAGAACAATGTCAAGAAATTCTTTCCCAATATTTAATTGGAGTAATTTTTTTTTTTTTTTTGGTATTTTTGAAACAGGGTCTCTCTTTAGTCCCAGCTGGCCTGGAGCTCACTATGTAAACCAGGGTCGCCTTGAACTCACAGAGATCCATCTGCCTCTGCCTCCCGAGTTGCTGGGATTAAAGGCATGTGCCAACACGCCTAGCTTGGAGTAATATTATTGTTTCAGTTCTTGGATATCTTTAATCTCCTTTTAATTGGATTTAGTATTCCATATTAATAAAAGTGTTATGCTTCCCCTATTCATTGTGGCTCTTTTTTTGTTTTACATTTTATCCTGGAATATTGAACCTCCAACTATACTACTCCTGGGTCATGGACATAGGGCATCTTTCCATTTGTAACTTCCAAAAGTGATTTTAATGGGTGTAGTGGGATTGTTGTTAGAACTACACAATGAAGATTAAAAGTTAAAAATCTACACCTACTTGAAAGTTCAGGAAATTCATACTAGAGATGGTATAAGGTAGAATTTTTTATTTGATAATTACCACGGAATAAATAATAAGGAGTGGGCATGGGGTAGCACAAAACATGGCATGGTATTGCTCTCATGGTCAAGTCTAGTAAAGCAACAATGATGTTAATGATTCTAATATTGGGAAGGAATTCAAATAATCTAACTATTGAGATGATGCAAGTATTTAATCATCATTTTACCATTCTACACTGAATTCTTGTTAAAATTAGCACCTTGTAAAAATATGGAAAGATTGTATTAGTTAATTAAAATTTGTTTAAAATGTAGATAAAATTGATAACAAAACAGGAAATCAAAACACTACCTGTATCTGTAGATTTCTAATCTCTTTTCATTTTCCCCAAAGGAACTTAATTTCATTAGCACAGATGGTTTGAATTTTCTTATCTCTGTTTTGCTTTAGAGGAGAAGGTAGGTATTTATTTTGGCATTTCTGACTGAAAGAGAAGGATTAAACACTTAGAAAATGTAAATACATTATTAGGTAAATATGGAACAAAGTAAACTCATGGATACAAAATGTAAATGGGCTTAGAGATGTGCCTAAGAGTGCCCACCACCACATTAAATATGGGATTCACCTTGCTTTACACTAAATGAATGACTGGATTTAATGATTGATTTATAATCAGCTATGAACATAACATTTGAAAAATCCTGACTGAAGTTGAAAACAATGCAGATTACAGATATGTTTGCTTCTAAGTAATATGGGGAGTATAAAAGTTTTGATTTTTCCTGCTCATGGACATAGGGAATCTTTCTGTTTGTAACCTTCAAAAGTGATTTTATCAATTTCAGTGTATGAAAGTTCTGTTTCTATGGTGAGATCCATGCTTAAGTCCACTGCAGGTTTTGATGATATTTTGAATGCTATTGTCTCCTTGACCTCAACTCCGTTATTTATCAATACTGTTGGCTTTGGTATGCTGGTTTTGAATTCTGACATTTTAATGTTTTTTTGTCGTTGTTGTTGTTGCTGTGTTTTTTTTGTGGTCTTTTCGAGACAGGGTCTCCCTGTAGCCCCAGCTGTCCTGGAACTCACTCTGTAGACCAGGCTGTCTTTGAACTCACAAAGATCCGCCTGCCTCTGCCTCCCAAGCGCTAGGATTAAAGGCGTGAGCCACCACGCCCGGCTTAATGTTTATTTTCTAGAGGAGTCCACTCCTCTCGTTTCTTAACTTCTATAAGCCACTGTAATGGAGCAGAAATAAACATGACTAAGTAATTATCTCTGCAGTAGTATGTTGAGTTATTTGCATACATGCCAAAGAATGGTATAACCAGATCATATAGTGGGTCTACCTTTAGTTTTTTAAGCATTCTCCACATTGGCTTAAATAATAGCTCCAGAAGTTTGTAATTTCAGCAACAATGGAGGAGTGTTCCCCTTCCTCATCATGCTCACCAGCATTTGAGTCATTTGCTTTCCTGATTTTAGCCGTCTTTACTGGTAGAAGATCAAATCTTAAAGTAGTTCTAATGTGCATTTTCCTAATTGCTAAGGTTGTTGAACACTTTTTTTTTTTTTTTTTTTTTTTGGTATTTTTGAGATAGGGTCTCCCTTTAGTCCCAGCTGGCCTGGAACTCACTCTGTAGACCAGGCTGGCCTTGAACTCAGAGATCCGCCTGCCTCTGCCTCCTGAGTGCTGGGATTAAAGGTGTGCGCCACCACGCCCAGACAATGTTGAACACTTTTTTTTTTTATTTTTTTTTTATTTTCTATGTGTATGAATGTACTGTCTGCATGTAGGTTTGTGCACCCGTGTCGTGCAATGCCGCGGAGGTCAGAAGAGGGTGTCAGATTCCCCTGGAACTGGAGTTCTCCTGGAATTGGAGTTACAGACGGTTCTCAGCCGCCATGTGGGAGCTGGGGATCGAACCCGGGTCCTCTGCAAGAGCAGTCGGTGCCCTTAACCGCTAGGCTATCTCTCCAGCCCCAATGTTGAACACTTTTAAAGCTATTTCATAGCCATTCTTATTTCTCTTTTTGAGGTCTCTTGGTTCAGATTCATAACACATTTTAATTGGGTAATTTTTTACCTTGATTCTTTTTTGTTTTACATTTTTTTATATATTCTGCAAATTAATACTATATCAGATATACAGCTGGCAAACATTCTTTCCCACTCTGTAGAATTACTCTTCTCTTAATTGGTTGTTTCCTTTGTTATACAGAAACCTTTAAGATAATGAGGTTTCATTTATCAATGAATGACTTTAATTCTATAGCAAATGAAAATCTGATTTAGAAAGTTCTTTACTTTCTAATGAAAGCATTGAATTTCATTCAAGAATGAAGCAGTGAATTTGCTGGGCTCATTGAAGACCATGGGTTGTGGTTGTTTAGGGGACCATGGTTAATGCCAAAGTAGCAGTAACACAGGAAAGGCTAAGCCCACTATGGAGGATGGCTTTCCCATAGTTGTATAAATGGATCCTCCTAAAGTTAAAACTTCCACACTCTGGGACTGGAGAGATGGCCCAGTGGTTAAGTGTGCCAGATGCTCTTGCAGAGGACCTGGGTTCAATTCCCAGCTCTCATATGACAGCTAAAAACCATCTTTAAACTGGGGGGGGGGGGAATGGAGCACTGCCGTTAATCCTAGCACTCAGGAGGCAGGTGCAGGTAGATTTCTGTGAGTTCAAGACCAGCCTGGTCTGCAGAGTGGAGTTCCAGGCCAACTGGGGCTATAGGGAGACTCTGTGTCAATAAACAACAACAACAACAAAAACAAAACAAAACAAAACAAAACAAAAAAAACCTTCCACACTGTATATAATATTGCACCTCAAAAGACCATAGGATCATATACAGCTTTGGAAATATTACATACAGCTGAGGGGTGTACAGAGGGCTGGTTGAGATCTTGTATCTATGGCAGTTAGTCACAACCTGTCTGATGAGGACAGAAATGGTTGTTATATTCAGGAGACAGTGTTCCATAGGATACATGTTCTTGAAATTTTAGATTACATGATAAAAACAGGTCTCAGAAATTATAAAAAGGAGTTGATAAATTTTATTAATCAAGCTTTAAAACCAGGAGTGCTTGTCAATCCACTGTTAATGATGCTTTTTCTTTAGAATTTATTGCTGTAACTGAATCCAGACTGTATAAAAGTCAAGGGAAAAGATTTTAACTTAGCAATTGAAAATCATCGATTAAGCCAAGACTATTTCAGCAAATAGTGGTTTTATGGGTAATATTTCACAATTCATTGGCACTTTACTAATTAAAAATCCTTCTTTATTTTTGTGAAACATTCTGTGACTGCTGTCACCTATAATAAACATACGTTTTGATTAAAACTAATGGCAATGACCAAATTTTCCTCTACCATAAAACATGATGTTACTTATCAAGGAAATTAATTACATTGAGAACTATATTTTGGGAAGCTCTATATTTTAAAATCTTCTTTCAAAAATTATGCTCAGAGGTAGCTTGCAAAGTGAACCAAAGAGTAATATGGGTAATTGGAAAGGTGATTAGGAAGATAGAAGGTGCTTCAATAGATGAATTAATACAATTCTGCTTTCTAAGTATTTTCATGCTTTTGTCTTGCCCCTTTGGTTCAAATCCAGATAACCAGTTACCTCAATCTTATAGTACCTACCCTTTGGCTAAAATCATTATGGGAATTTCTAATTTACAACCACTTAATGTAACTTCCAAAAGTTTTCCCTTTGTGTCACAAATAGTTTTAAAGCAGTGTTCTCTCATGTCTGATCAGCTGGAAGTGATAATGTATCAACAATAACTTTAGTGTTCATAGATATTCCCATTGAAAGTTTACTGTTTTATTAGTTCAAGTAAATTTCTTAAAGATAAAATACAATTTAGCATGCCAAAGATATGGATGTCAAAAATGTCACCAGTATTTCCTTAGCAACTCTTATTCGTGAGAACTACTGAAGATTGTAAGACAGATGTTGCATTTGACCCTTCACTTGGAAAAGCAAAACTGTAACTCTGTGGAAAAACACTGCATTCCAGCTCTTCTTGTGGAAAGACGTTGTATGTTATAAACTTCAGTGTATTTTGAAATATTATGAAATTATTTGATCAGTGCTTCATTAAACATGTCCCTTGGAAAATAACTCTTTCTTTGAGACAATGTCTCCCTATAGCCAAAGATTGTCTGGAACTTACTATGTAGACCAGATTGTCCTCACTCTCACAGAGATCCTTCTGCCTCTGTCATACCAACCCTGTGTTTAATGACATGCCCTATCACATCCAGCTTGAGATAATTCTTTCTGATTTAATTTTTTTTAATCTGGTCATCTAGACTCATTATAACAATGAAACAGGAATAGTTCTAAGTCTTGCTTTTATATTATTCTCTAATAGAATATTGGATTTCCTCCATGATATTTATATTTAATCATTGTAACAGCTTTAAAACAAAACAAGAATGAATGAGTCACATTTTTCTAAACATGAAATGAAGTCACCAGCCAATAATTGCATTAAGACCACAAAACCAATAAGAATAGAATTTGCATACTATCAGTCTACTTGCCAAGCCTATATTCTTAAATCTTTATACTGTTTTCAATTTTGCATAAATATTTTATATGGAAATAGAAAGCATAACCTGTACCTATTATATGGAAGAATTTTATTTGAACCCTTATAAATAATTCTGATGAAATAGCTCAATGTGATACCAGATTGGATAAAATTAGACACTCTTCTCTTAATTTATTGTCCATCAAGGCACTGCAAGCAAGTTAAAGGGGATGTGAAATTGATGTTCAGGTTTGTTAGCATCCACTGGTCAGGTAGTTGATGAACAAAGTTCCTAAGTTAAAAGTATTAAATGACTGAAGCAGTACAGTTGTACCAATTAATTTATAAGTTGTTTAGACCTGGAAGTACATCACATGGTTTAATAGAAAGAAAGATACCTTAGGTATAAATTTGGAGAGACAGTTGTCATAGCATCTTACTCTATTATAAAAAAAAATGTAGGGAAGGGAGAGAGGAAATGAACGAAGTCAAGGTGACAGGAAGGCAAGGTGACAGGAAGGCAAGGAGGAAGGGAGGAAGGGAGACAAAAGGGGAACGAATGTGCTTACATCCGATATTTAGGGAAGAACTAATTTTATTATGTAATAAAATATCATATTCTATAATGTGGAAGGACAAAAATTTTAGAAATTTGTTCTGTAATTATTCCAATTTTGATCACTTCATACTTGATAATGTAAGCAGTGTCACCTGAATTAATGACTTCAATAAGATGCCACTAAAATTTTGGTGATTTTTAATTTGTTAGACATTTGTACATTTAGCACCCAATGCAGTTGAAGGAAATACGTGTGTTGGCACATAGAGATTAGGCTGATATATTTGCTTCATTATCAAATTAAGTTTGAAAGCACAAATGGAATGTGAATATTGAATTAGGGACAAGCCTCTCAGAGACCAAGACAGACTGGATTTTCTTATTTTTATTATATTCAACAAGAAACTAGGCAAGTACACTGGAGGCCAATTAATGCGCTCTGGATGAATATAATACACTGGACTGCAGAGGACATCATACTGATTTGTATGCTTAGCAGTCTCCAGCAGTCAGAGATCAGTCTTTGTTGCCAGCTGTGAAGCAGAGACAGCAGCTAGTTGAAGACTGCACATAAAGGAGTAGGTGTGATGCTTCAACAAAGATCATCTGTCCAAAGAACACAGACAATAAGGTCATCTTCAGCACCACAGTGCCCAAATTAAAGAACAAAGCAGGGAAGCACTGGATTTAGGCACTCTATACTCCTAGGTTTTAGTAACTGATAATAGAGATCACAAGGAAGTTAAATGAAATAATTGCTAAAATCATTTAACATAATTCTTGGTATGCAAAAGGCATTCCTAATTAGGCTTCTACATAGACTTAGAGATAGTTTCATGGTGATATTCAAGAAAGGATTGATACTTTTTATGAAGCTTCAGTAAAATATCCATGAAGAAAAGTTGGAAAGTGAAAAAGCAAAACCCATTTAATCATTAACAATTCCTATCAAAACAAATAAGTATTCTATCCAGAAAGAATGAATAAAAATACTATATATTTGGATTATAAAATTCTCTACAGTTAACCTTTGGAAAAAAGGCTGGCAATGCAGCAAGCTGGTAGGATTCTTCAAGTCTATATGGAACCATTATTTATGGAACAGGAAATGAAACAGTTATCTGCCTTTCAGAATTTGCCAGTGTTGGGTTCAAACCAAGACATCAGCTCCAGAGAAAGTAGAGTGTTTTGCTTCTCATCCACCTGTGCCCCTTTTCTAAGCCTAGGGAACAATCTGCAGAAGAGGGGGCATGGTAGAATGTAAGGGCTTCGATTGAGGTTAATGGTGAAACTACAACAATATAGACTGGACACTCACTTGATCAACTTGATTGAACATACAAGCCCCCCCTTTCAGGATGGTGGGACCCATGAGCTGTGTGGGTTTGGGCACAACTGCTTGCAAATTGGTTTTACATGAAGGATGCTTGTACTCACAAATTATCACCTATTGTTAAAAAAAAATGAAAACAAAACAAAACAAAAAAGCAGAGAAAGATGCAGAAAACTTACGGCAGAATGCACGATCTGCGATGGGTAGGGGTGGGGTGGGGGGGAAGGGAAGGGGATATATGCCTGAACTGAATTGGAAAATGATGTATGAAATACACAAAGCATCAATAAAAATAAATTAAAAAAAAAAGAAATGGTGATTACACCATAGCTGTAACATTCTGCATATTGTTCAGAAAAAATATGCTAATCGATCAGATAATCTTTTGTAACTGTAAAATAAATATACTGAAAATTTATCATGCAATATTCACTATTTTTAAACTGAATACAAGGGAATTAATCAACATCAATTAACATTAAAATATACATTATTGATGTTTTCACTACAAGCTGAAGAAACATTTTTCAACTAAATAGTGTCAGCAAAGTTAAATAGTGGTCCCCTGACCCATCAGCTGTTCCATATGGCCAACATATGATGCACAGTCAAATTTATTTGCAAATATAGCAGTGAGAAACTCACAATGACTAAAGCAGAGAAGTGGTGATGAAAAAGAAGAATTACAGACATAAGAGACAAAAATACCTAACATTTTAAAAGATTATGCTCTATATTCCACAGGGATCCGGGGTCTGGAAATGTATTGCAGTGATAGATGGCTTGTCTATCATGTGCATGGTCTTTGGTTTTAGCAACACAAACCACAAACATACCCAAAATTTTACATTTGAATGATACTATATCTAAATAATTTAAAATGCTATGAGATTGTGATTACTTTTATACTTTAGTAATCAAAAATTATAATATGTGAAGCGTTCAATTCTCATGAACAAAATTTGAGTTACTTTATATTTTTCTAATGATGTTAGGATTTGGACCTTTGGCCTCCAGGATTCCACTCCAGTGAGTCAACTTCTTATCGAGTGACCGAGATCTCAGACTCTGTTGTCAATTTCTTAATATCCTTCCTAAGGTGATAAACAAAGTCCTGTATATCACTGTGGTATATAGGAAAGTTCTCGACAAAGCTCATACCTTGAAATAGCTTTAGAATACAAACAATATAAATACTCCAATGACTTTGCCTGTGAAAGTAGGAAAAATACATTAAGAAGGAAAATACACAGCTTTAAAATTGCAGCCAGAGCAGTAAAACAGGCTGCTGCTACCAAAGAAAAAAACATGATAGATGAAGATTAAGTCTCAGAACATATAGTGAGAGAGTAAAAGTGAAAAGATTTATTTGCCATGTACAGTGTGCAGCTTCCAGGGGAAAATCTCAAATTCCTTATTCGTTACACCTTCCCAATTAGCCACGTGGTGAAATAGGTCAGACCCATAGTCTCTGTATGATAATACTTGGTCTTCTTCCTTGAGTAAATTCCCTTTAGATTTATTTTGGAGTGGGAACACTGTTGAAGAAGTTGAAACTTCTGTTTTGGTAAGAGCTTAGGTAGTAACTCTGATAAATGGTGCTTGAATCACTAGAAACACATTTATAGTTCTTTGGAATGCTGATAATGAACAGCATTAAAATATACAGTGAAAGTGCCAAATCAACAAACAGAGCACAATTTCTTGGTTAATTTTAATAGAAAAGGGTCTCTAAATACTAAATCAATGACTCAATTACTTTTTCCTCAGCCATAATAAGCCATGTTTATTCTCTTTCTAGTTCAGGTCTTCCTCATTTCAGAATCCTTCCTAATCACTCTCTTGCTTACTAATAAAACACAGTCTTCTAATTTTATTATATTATATTTTATTTTTATGTGTATGAGTATACTGTCTGCATGTAAGTTGATGCACCCGTGTAGTACAATAGGGAACAAGACTCTTCCATGTCGTCCCTGTTATGTACATTGCTTTTGTCAAAGCAGCTTTTCCTCTTCTTGATTTAAATGCTACATTACATCGTTGATTAAGTTTCTGGCAATAATCCATGCTAATATGCAATTTGGAAAAGTATTGAATGGCTAGTGAGCAGATAAGAAAGTTCTTGGTATGAGAAAGACCAAATACTCTCAAACCACAGCACCCCCAAAACTGTTACCTTTCACCTGAAAAATTAGCAGCCTGAACATATACAGAAACAAAGAAAACCAGATCCCTATAGACCCATAAACCCCTATGCTGTTTTGAGGAATGTAGAAACAAGGGCTCCATAATCTATGATAATGAAAGTTTAATAGAAATTAACACATCCAGTTGCCAATATATTGTAGGATATAGCAGGGAAAAATGGGCCATACAAATAACTAACTTATGGGGGATAGAAGTGGGCCATGAAAGAATGGTTTAAATCAGTAAGATGTCTTGGAAAAATTCTCTATCAAATAAATTAGGGTTTTTTATTTTTTTAATTTTTAACTATAAAACTCCTTTTCTCCACTGTTGTGATATGCTGTCTCTTTTGACACTTGTCCAAAAATGAGAACTGTAACAAGAGATTCTCCAAATTTAGTTGAGGAAAATTGAATGTATCAACCTGTTCTTATATATTCTGAATTATACTTTTTGTACAAAAAGGAACAGTTCAGTTAAATCATACAAGTGGGAGATTTATTTAGATAATAAACAAAGCAATGCTAAATGCAATCAAAATAGCCAATCCTTTTGTTTCATAGTCATTAATATTTTAACTCATGTACTTTCCCTAAAAGCTAACTAGCCTTTTATATATAATTCAAGGAATGAAGATTCAATCAAGAGCAATTTTGACCATTTATTGTAATAATTGACATTTTCTTCAGTGTGTTAGAGATGACTGAGTTCAACTTTATCTTTCTCCTTGTAATTGTCATTATTATCTTGAGCCCAGACCTTTCTAAAGAATGCTCTGTATTCAACTACCCATTATTCTTTTTTCACAGATACCCCTTAAGTACATGAAGGTCAGTACAGGCAGGAGTTAACACTCTCCACCATTCTTCAGCTCTCACTTCTCATTTTCTAGGATTACCCACTGACCTGAGCCCTTAAGCTAGGTGACCCAGTGACTGTAGCAGTGTCCCCTCTTGTCTCAGCTCACTTCTAATCATATGTATTGCCCTAGTCCACTTGTCCTTAAAAATTTATTTCAAAATGCCTCACATAACAAGCTCTTCATTTCCTATCTACTGTTAAAATTTAGCTCACAAGCCACATAGCCCATTATTACATCTGTGCCTCCAATTCATTCTGCACCCTGCACAGGGCACATCATACTTGACTTAGCAGTAGCATTTGGCACACTTGAATAGTATCTATTCTGTGAAATACTCCTTGGTTTCCAGGATGACACGCCTTGATTTTGATTTTTATACTGTGTTAGTGTTCTCTGGTCTGCATTTCTCTTTCCTTCTAAATCTCCTGGGCCAGGATTCAACATTTCAGAATCTTTCTAAACATGTTCTTTGCTAATATTATCAGATTAAAAGATTTAAATATTACCTTTATGTGGACTATATTTAAAGTGCTAGTCTGAACTGTTCCTCAGCTTCACTGTGTGGATCTGCTCATTCTCTAAGATGAGAAGTATAGTGGCTGGAAGGATGGATCAGCAGTTAAAAACACTAATTGGTCTTCCTGAGGCTCAATATTCAGTTCCCAGCACACACATGGTGGCTAACTACACACACACACACACACACACACACACACACACATATATATATAGATAGATAGATAGATAGATAGATATAGATACAGATATATAGATAGATATAGATAGATATAGATATATAACAGATATATATATATATATATATATATATGATTGTTATAAAACATGTTCAAAACCATGCTCCCAGCATCTTTCTTTCTCTCTTTTTCTCTTTCTCTCTCTCTCTCTATTTTACACAAACACACACACACACACACACACACACACACACACACACAAATTGATGTGCAACCATATCCCCCCAAACAGTTCTCATAGTCAAACCAAACAGGTTAAATTGTCTTATCTTCCATCTTTTATTTCGCACCACACAGTTCTTCCATAAGCAAACAAGCAGGATCAGGTACTCTTCTGTACTTCAATTTCATCTGATGTTTTTGTAATAATCTTTTAAATTCTTTCCTTGATTTTAGCTCTGCCCTGCAGTTTTTATTCTTTGAACAACATCCAAGTCAATTATGTAAACTATAAGATCATACTGCTGCTTTGAATAAAACTTGCCAATGACTTTTCATCTCACTTGCAGTCAAAGCCAAAAGCACTGTAGCACAGATGGCTTCATGTTACGATGAGAACCATTATTATCTCCAGATTTCCCTGTTTTGTTTTCCTTTATTTTAGATGATCTGTTCTCAGTGACTTTTTTCAACCTTAAAAAGCACCCCGTAAAGCATTAGTGTAGTGGCTCTTTTGCTCAGAAGCCTTTTTGTTGCCTCCTTCCAATATATATCTTTGGTAATAAAGTGTCAGCCTATTTAACAAAAGTGTATATGTATGCAAACACTTAAATATGTACTTACACATATTTTTAAATATTTTATTATTTTATGTGTAAGAATGAGTATTTTTTCTGCTTGTATGCAAGTGTACCTGTGTTGTTCAATGCCAACAGAGGATAAGGAAGTGTGTAGGATCTCCCTGGAACATATGGTGGTTAGCCACCATGTGGGTACTGGGAATCAAACTGGGGTTTTCTTCAGAGTACTCAGACCTCAGAACTACTAAACCTCCAGCACAATTTACACATATTTTACTTGTAAAAGATTTCTAACATGAATTATAAAGGTTATTTAAAGATATGCATTACTCTTTATGTTTTTATTGAAATTTTTGAAGTTTTAATATAATGTATTTTGAACATATTATGCACCCCTTAAGTATACCACACCTAACTTCTTGCTTGCCTTCTCTCATATTTCTAAGGCTTGTCATGTCTAATTTGTGTCCACAGATGCCTTTTGATGTGAATCTACCCTTGGAGCCTGTTCATTCTACCTAGTGTTATAGCCTAAAAGAAAACTCATTCTCCCAGCTGCAATAAGTTAATAGCTCCATGGCTAGGATTAATAGTTCTTATCCACTGCAGTCTCTCTATGCTGAGAATATGCTATCTCAATTGCAGTGAATGCATATGAATAACTGCTCTGTTGTCCATAAAACCCTCTCTCCTTGTTGCCATCCACCTCTGGCTCTGACAATATTGCTGCTTTACTCTTCATTGAGGAATTTGCCTAGATTGTTAATTGTAAAACATGCTTGCATTGATTTTGGATATGTTTTAGCATCCACGCCCGACACTGTACTGCAATTTGATGAATACTGACAATATCCTGATTGAAATAAATGATGGATTATTATCTAATTCACCAAAAAATATTGCTTAGTGTATTGTCAAATACATTGTGTTCTGGTTTGAGTGTGGGCTGACATTTTTGCTTACACTAATCTATAGATAATTGATGCTTTCTGGCCACCAGTCATCTATCAATTGTAGGAGCCACTTTTTGACAAGTTGAAAAATGGTTTCATTATTCAAAATAGCCTTTCATCAGCTTCTACTGGTTACAGTGCAATGTCCAGTTATGTGAGTTTAATCTGTTCTATTTAGTTTTGTTCTCCTTTACAATCTTAAGTCTGCACCATCACAAACTTTGTAAATGAACTCATGATTCAGTTATATTTCATCATTTGGTGGAAATCTATTTCCAGCTGCCGCTGTGTAACAAATCACCTGTTACATCATTGGATGTAAAGTTGAGGAAAGATGATTGGCATCATGATGCAGTCTGTTTACTTACAGACAGACAGTGCAAACACCACTAAAAGCAGAGAGAATGGGGAATATAATTATTAGCTATTGAGTATTTCTTCACATAAAATTTTAAGACAATGTGGTGGTTTGAATAAAAATGTCCAACATAGGCTCCAAGCATTTGAACATTTTGTCCCCAGTTGGTCAAGCTATTTTGGGAAGATTTAGAAGGCGAGGCCATGCTGGAGGAACTCATCACTGGGAGCAAGGTTTTGAGAGTTCTTAAGCTTTGCTAGCTTTCCACTTGCTCTCTGCTTCTGTACCTCCATGAATATGTGGTCGCTGGGCTTCTGCTCTGGCCAACCCCTGCTACCATGCCTCCCATGTCATTATGGACTCTTGAAATGTAAGTGCAAATAAACTCTTTCTTTAATATGTTGCTTTGCTTACTGTTTATATGACATTAATGCAAAAGTAACTAATGAAAAAGTTGGAACCCGGAGCATAGGGTATTACTGTGAAGAGCCTGACCATGTGGGTTGTGTAGAAATATGGAAGACTGAAAGTTTTGACTAAAAAATTAGTAAAATACTGTAAGTAGAGCTTAACAGGCAGTGCTAGTAGGAATCTGGTAGAGTGTAGTGTTGAGAATAGTATAGCTCTGGAGGGAAATAAGGATTTAAGTAGCAAAGTGTCTGGCTGCTTTGTACTCACAGCCTAAGAGTTTGCCTGAGACCAAATTTACTAAGTGGGGAGAAAGAAATTAAAATATACACTTTGAAGAGAAAAAAGCACTAAGAATCTAATATTGGCACCAGGTCCTATGCTAAAACACAGGCTTTATATGATAAGGATATTATAACCTTTTAGGAGAGGCCTCTAGATTTACTCTGGAATAAAGGAAGGAATACCCTCACGCAAAGATCACTCCCAGCTATGCTTCCAACTTGTGAAAGGAAAATGCCTGAAGGGTTTTGTTCTCCTAGAAAATTGCAGCATAGAAATCTGCTAATGTGGATAAAATAGCCCAGGGTCCATCCCTGGTCAGCAGCTGGACTTGGCAGTGTAGTTCACATGGTACTGGCTTTAGAGGCATGAATGATGAAAGAATGAAATGGTTATAAGTTTTCCTTCCATGGTTTCAGAGAGCCTGGCAGTGTGCTGCAGAGGCATCCCTGAATGATGAAGACCCTGATAGTTCAAGAAATACTGACAGGCCATTGTGTGAAGCTGTGAAGTTGGAACTCCAAGAATCTGGAGATGTTAGAACTGTGAGACCTCTTCTCTAAAGGAGAGATACATACAGGGAATGATACCAGCCCAAGAGAAAGATGCTTCAGACAACAATCGTGGAAGTGCTGAGACATCTAAGCCTTTGAAATTAAAATCCCACATGCTGGTTTCCAGTCTTATTTTAGCCCAGTATTTCTTCCGTATGCCCCTATTTCTCCCTTTTGGAATGGGAATTTTTATTTTGCTCCATTGTAGGAAGTATTTAATTTTTTAGTATACTTTTATTAATGTTTTGTGTATTTCATACATCATTTTTCAGTTCAATGTAGACATATTCCCCTTTCCCTGCCTCCCCCCCACTCCAGTTCATGCACTCTGCAGTACATGTTCTGCATCTTTCTTTCAATCTCTCCAAAGTATTTCTCTGCAAAGGTTCATTGTCTTGGGCAGAATTCAACCACATCAATCCATTGTTGACCCAGTCCTCATGCTACTGAGGTTCCCTCCCCATTGTACCACTTCAAGGTATGCCCATGTACACGTTTAATCTCAGCACTCGGGAGGCAGAGATAGGTGGATCTCTGTGGGTTCAAGGCCGGCCTGGTCTACAGTGCGAGCTCCAGGTCACCTGCTACTAAAAGGGAGACCCTGTCTCAAAAATACCCCCCCCAAAATAAGTGTAAAACCAAAAAGTACACGTCATATATGACCAGAATTATGTCCTCCAGGAACGAACTGTATGTTAACTCCAATATATATACTTTCCACCCATATACATTAATTACCATGTCTGAAAGTAAGGGGTAAGTTAATTCTAGGGCTCATTAGGAGATTCAGGTTATAACAACACAGTTGCTTTCATATAGAAAGAAATATAACAATAACGTTGCTCAGCTTGCTTTCAATTGAGAGATTTGGTACTAGCATCCACAAATGAGGGAATTCCCCCATTTTTTTGGGGGGGGGAGGTGTTACATCACTCAACATAATGGCTTCAAGTACCATCCATTTACCTGCAAATTTCATGATGTTATCTTTCTTTACCACTGCATGGAACTCCATTCTGCAGATGTAACACTTTTTGGTTATCCACTCATTAGTTGAGGGGCATTTGGGTTGGTTCCAACTCTTTCCTATTGTGAAAAGAGCTGCAATAAGCTTATGAGTTTACATTCCCACCAGCAGTGGATGAGTGTTCCCCTTTCCCCACAACCTCTCCAGCATTTGGTATCATTTGTTTTCTAGATTTTAGCTACTCTTATCAGAGTGAGATGATAATTAGAGTAGTTTTAATTTGAATTTCTTTAATTATTAATGATGTTGAACACTTTTTAAGATGTTTCTCAGCCATCTTTACTTCCTCACTGGTGAAGTCTTTGTTCAGCTCTTTACTCCATCTTTTGAGTGAGTCATTTATTTTCCTGCTTCTTTGTTTTTTGAGTAGTTTATATATTCTGGATGCTAATGCTCTGTCAGATATATCACTGGTGAAGGTTTCCTCCAAGTGAAGAGTTTTCTCTTCACTTCCTTGATTGTTTGTTTTGCTGTACAGGAGCTTTTGAGTTTGATGAGGTCCTACTGGTCACCTGTTGACCTTATTTCTTATGCAGCTGCTGTTTGATTTAGAAAGTCTTTTCCTACTCCTATGTCTTGTAGATTGCTACCAACTTTTTCTTCTATCACCTTTAGATTTTCAGGTTTTTTGTTGAGGTCTTTGATCCATTTGCATTGATTTTTGTACAGGGTGTGAGGTAGGGATTTATTTTTTGTTCTTCTACATATCATGATCCAGTTTTGCTAGCACCATTTGCTGAAGATGCTATCTTTCCTCCAATGAGGCTTTTTTGGCCCCTTTATCAAATATGATATAGCTGAAATTGTATGAGCTCAAGATTGTATCTTCAATTTTGTTCTATTGGTCAACTGGTCTGTTTTCATGCCAGGCTTTCTTTATGACTATAGCCCTGTAGTATAGCTTGAAGACTGGTAAGGTGATCCCCCCCTGTATTGGATTTTTTGCTCAGGGCTGCTTTAGCTATTTGGGTACTTTTGTCTTTCTATATGAATTTAAGGATTTTTTTTTTCTAAGTCTGTGAAGAAACTCAGGGATTTTAACTGGGATTGCATTGAATCTGTAATATTAATTTGGGTAGAATGGACATTTTTACTATATTAATTTTTCCAATCCATGAGCATGGGAGGTTTTTCCATCTTTTGATGTCATCTTCTACCTCCTTCTTCAGGGGTTTAAAATTTTTGTTGTAGAGATACTTGGTGTCTTTGGTTAGGTTTATTTGCAGGTTTGTTTATCTATTTATTATTTATTTATTTATTTATTTATTTATTTATCTATTTTTGAGGCCATTGGGAGAGGGAAGGAGTCTTTATATTCCTTCTCCAGTTGCTTGTTGTTGATGTAAAGAAAGCCTACTAATTTTTCTAGATTATTTTGTATCCTGCCACTTTACTGAAACTCTTCATCATTTCTTGGAGTTTTCTGGTGGAGTTTTTAGCATCACTCAGGTAAAAATATCATATCATCTGTGAACAGGGATAGTTTGACTTCCTCTTTTCCAATTAGTACTCCTTTAAATTCTCTTTCTTGTCTTATTGCCCTATCAAGTGTTTCAAGCACTATATTGAAGAAGAGTGGTGATGGGGGGCTGCCTTGCTGGGTTCCCACCTTTAAGGGGAATGGTTCCAATTTTTCTCCATTTAGCATGGCTGTGGGTTTGTTATATACAGCTTTGATTATATTTAGGAATGTTCCCTTCAGTCCAATTCCCTCTAGAACTTTAAACATGAAGGGATGTTGGATCTTGTCAAAGGCTTTTTTCTGCATCTATTGAAATGACTGTGTAATTTTGTATTTCAGTCCACTTATGTGTTTTATGATATTTACTGATTTGTGTATGTTGAACCATCCCTGCATCTCTGGTATGAATCCAACTTGGTCATAATGGATGATCTTTTTGATGTGGGTCTGTATGTGATTTACAATTATTTTGTTGAATATTTTTGCATCTGTGTTCATTAATGAGATGGGACAATAGATTTCTTTTTTTAGTTGTATCTTTCCATGGTTTTGTTATTAGAGTGTTGCTGGCTTTATAAGAGTCTGGGAAATTTCTCTCTGTATCCTTCTGAATAGTTTGAGTAGTAATGATTGTAAGACTTCTTTAAATGTTTTATATAATTCTGCTGTGAAAACATCTGGGCCTGGGCTTTTTTATAGTTGGGAGTTATATTTTTATTACATCTTCAATTTCCTCATACGGTATGGGTCTGTTTAAACTGTCAATCTCTTCTTGGTTAAGCTTCATGATTCCCATGAGCCATGAGTTCAGATATTCCTCCATTTCTCTTAGGTATTCCAACTTAATAGAGTGTATGTTTTTGAAGTATTCTTGTATTATTGTCTGGATCTTTTCATTGTCTGTCGTGATATTTCCCTTTTCATCACAAATACTACTAATTTGGAGTTGCTCTTTCTTTCTTTTGGTTAACTGGCCTAGAGATCTGTATATCTCGTTTATTTTTTCAAAGAACCTGCTTTTGGATTCATTGATTTTTTTATTATTTTCTTTGTTTCTATTTCATTGATTTCTGCCTTGATTTTTGTTATTCCTGTCTGTTGGGTTTAGGGCCCATTTGTTGTTGTCTCTCAAGTGTTATTAGCTGCTGCGTTAGATCATTTATTTGTTCCATTTCTGTTTTTCTAATGTGGGTACTGAGGGCTATCAATTTCCTTCTTAGTATATCTAAGTATTCCACAGGTTTTGCTGTGTTGTATTTTCATTTTCATTTAGTTCCATGAATACTTTTATTTCATTCTGTATTTTTTCCCTTTATTTGGGATTGTGTTGTTTAATCTCCATGCGTTCTTGTAGCTACTTGGGCTTATTCTGGTATTAGTATTGAGCTTTAGTGCACTGTGGTCTGATAGAATGCATGAAATAATTTCAAACCTTTTGTATTTGTTAAGTTTTCTTTTGTGTCCCAGGATATGTTCGATTTTGGATAATGTTCCATGGGGCACTGAGTAGAAACTATAGTCTCTGGTGTTTGGGTGGAATATTCTGTAGATGTCTGTGAGTTCCAATGTCTCTATATTTATTTTTTGTCAAGTTGATCTATTCAAACTTCTCAGTGGGATATTGATGTACCCCACTATTAGTGTGCTGGGATTAATCTGTGTCTTGAAGACCTGCAGGCTTGTGTTTATATAGTTCAGTCCACTTGAGTTTGGTGCATAAATATTTAGGATTGTGAAGTCTTCCTGATTACTTGTTCCTTTGATAAGGATGTAATGGCCTTCTTTATCTATTCTGATTGATTTTACTCTGAGGCCTGTTTTGTCTAATAGTAGAATAGCAACTCCTGCTTGATTTTGGTACCATTTACTTGGAATATTTTTTCCATCCTTTCACCTTAAGTTGGTGTCTGTCCTTGAGGATGAGATGTGTTTCTTGTAGAAAGCATATAGCTGCATTCTGTCTCCTAATCCATTCTCCCATGCTATGACTTTTGATCGGGGAGTTTAGACCATTAATATTTAAGGTTATTATTGAGAGATGCATGTTGCTTCCTTTCAACTTATTTTTTGTTTGCATTCTTGGTTTAGGGCTGTATTTACAGTTAAACTTTTATTGATTTATCTCTTTATTTGCTTGGGGATAGTTGCTCCTTTCCTCTGTTCTTTGAATTGCTTCGAGTATTTTTGGAAATGTTGGTTTTCTGACATGTATTCTTTCATTTTGCTTATGTCCTGAAATATTTTTCTTTCTCTTTCAACTATAATTGACGTTTTTGATGGGTATAGTAATCTGGGTTGGCATCTAAAGTCGTTCAGCACTTAGAATACTTTGGTCCACGTTCTTCTGGCTTTCATAGTTTGCACTGAGAAGTTAGCTGTAATTCTGATGTGTTTCCCCTTTTATGTGATTTATTGTTTTTCTCTTATGGCTTTCAGTATTTTGTCTTTGTTTTGAGCATCTAGCGTTTTAACTCTGATATGGCATGGGGAGTTTCTTTTCTGGTCTTGTCTATTTGGTGTTTTTTTTTTTTTTTTTATTTTGGACATTCTTCATTTTATTATAATATTTATTACCCAAAGTGAGCTTATTCAATTATAAATCCATATGAACACAGGGAAAGCTACACAAGTTTATAGTCAGACAAAGACTTTCATCGCTGACCAATTGAACGCATCAAATTGGCGCTAAAATTAAGCCAAGATTCCCTACTTCACTGGACGTGTTGCAGTTCAGTAGAACCATATTAAGGAAGACTTTTACTTCTTCCTTGGGGGCTGCACTCTCAGGCCTATGAATCTGCTCACAAGGACATTTCAGACACTGTGAGATACACAGAATATCAAGCTGCCACAAATGTTTGTATTGATGGGCAAGTTATGTCATAATGTTGAAACAGCTTTAAATGCTTTATTCCTCAGGGAACTGAGACAGTGCCAGAAATGAGTGGAGGGGCTTGGCTTACACCCTTGTCATGCTCACATTCTTTATACATTTCCTTTAGAGCTTTAATATGAAACTTGGCCAGTCTGCCCTAACTCCAAAGGTGTTTCTTCTATATCCCACGATATGAAAGTTTTTTTTATAGGAGATTATATTTAAGAAATTATCTTGAGTCTCAGAGGATATTTTGAATTTTGCACTTTTGAAAAGTACCAAGACTGGTAAAGATTGTGAAGACTTTTGAAATTGGACTAAATGTGTTTTGCATTTTATTTTTTAAGTTTTTAAATATTTTATTGATAATTTTTAATTTTTTATTTGTATTAGTGCATTGCTTAAATGTAAGTGCAGCCATGTGTGCACTGTCCAATCTATTGAGGATGGCATCAGATCCCCTGTTACTGGAATTATAGATGATTATTGGCCACCATGTGGGTGCTGGTAACTGAACTCAGATTTCTGCAAGAGCAGCTGGTGCTCTTATCTGCTGAGCATCTCTCCATCCCTATGCTTTATATTTTATATGCTCATGAGCTTATGAATGTCAGGGAGTAGAGTGTGGTGGTTTGAATGAAACTGTTGCCCCCCATAATCTCCAAGTATTGGGGCATTTTGTCCACAGTAGGTGACACTGTTTTGAGAGGTTATGGAATTTGGTCCTGCTGGAGGAAGCAGCTTACTCTGGGCAGACTGAGTGCTCCTTAGCCTTGATGAATTTTCAGCCACTCGGTTTGCTGTACCTGCTTGAAGATGTGATTATTCAGCTTTCTGCTGTGGTAACTACTGCTGCCATGCCTTCCTCATAATTACGGACCCTTATGCCTGGAACTATAAACTCAAATAAACTTTTTCTTCTTTACATTGATTTGGTCACAAGTTTTATCAAAGCAACAGAAAAGTAGCTAATGTATGTTTTTATTTATTTATTTATTTATTTATTTACTTAATATGTATGAGTGTATTGCTTGCATGCATGAAAGTGCACCATTTCATGCAATATTCTCAAGGTCAGAAGAGAGTGTCAGATTTCCCTGAACTGGAATTACCAACAATTATTTGGGAATGGAACTCAAGTCCTCTGCAATAGCAACCAGTGCTCTTACCCACTAAACCATTTCTCCAACCCTAGTACCGTACATTTTAATTATTCTCACTCTTCACCCTCTATGATTTTCCTCCCACATTTTCAATATTCCTCCATCTACATATCACATTCTCACATTTCTTCTGTTTAGATTTGTGACTGCTGCTGTTACCCAGAGCCATTTGTGTGGCCATGAGTTTGAAGTTATATCATGTTTTATGAAAGACTAAAGAGGCTATGAGGGCTTTGTACTAGAGATTGAACAGAAGCCCTTCTGCACAGCAGAAATGTTGCCTGCTATTGATCTGTATTCCTGTCTTAAAGTGGTACTTTTGTCCCTCACAACATATGCAGGAAAAAGTACAGTATCCCTGTGCCTATTACCATTCCATGACCCACCAATTCTTGTTATAACATGTTCACTGGGGAAACAATGAGAAAGTTAAATTTAGATCTATTCTTCTTCATTTGTCTGTTTTCACTCTAGTGATTTATAGCTTTACTTAATATGTAAGAATGTCAGAGATGAGTCTTGATAAACTAATTTTTACTGTATTGGGCTTTACAGAAAGAAAATGGTTGTTTATTCCCTTAACATTTGAGTCAATATTGGACTAGCAGCCCTTTCTTGCCAGGCTAGTAATTATTGTAGCTCACAGGTTTCAAATCTGGGTAAGAACATTGATTACTTTTCTCCTCAGTAATGGTGTATTGCACCTTCAGCACTGTAAGAACTAGTTAATAAAGATGAAGCCTCAGCATTGGTAATGTAAACTTAGCCAAAAAAAATTGCATGGCTATTTAGGTCATAGGTACTATGATAGAATAAAAATAGTATTCAATAGACTTAGTAATAAACTGTCCCCTAAGTATTTATCTTTATCCCTATATATACTAGGGAATCTTTCAACCCTCATCAGAGAAACTGTTTTGTAATAGAAAAAAAAAAAGCCAAAGGTAATGGACTTCTATATAAAAAGTCATTCTTTTTCTTTTTTTAGTAGCTGTGATTGCATGCAAATAAATGGCACAAGATCAAGCAAACCCAAACCCAGGAAGAGGGGCTCATGAAGACCCACCCCAAGCTGAAAATATATAGACAATTAATCACTACGGGGGAAGGATAATCAGATTTCTATAAGGATGCTGCCTCTGAAGGGCTGTCCATGCTCTGGTACATGGTCCTACCACTATCTATCTATCTATCTATCTATTATCTATCTATCTATCTATCTATCTATCTATCTATCTATCTATCTATGTGCAGAACTAAATGTACTGAGCGGTGTTAGAAAGAAGAGCACATGAAGTCAGGAGGCATAAGTAGAGGGGATAGGGAAGGAAAAGAAGGGGAGGGAGAAGGTGGATTTGATTAAAACAAATTATATATATATATATATATATATATATATATCACATTATATGTATATATTTCAAATAATAAATATTTTCCACAAAATGGTAGCATATATTTATATTCCTCACTTGTTAAAAGATTTTTTTTTATGAAACAGTATTCTGATTAAATGACTAATTATAATTTCACTACAGACATTTAAGGCGGAAGGCTATAAAAATCACAAACGCTTTTGAAAGCCTTAGGATTGTTATATTTTTCAATAATACTTGTTTCCTTTGTTTGTTTGCTGTTTGAGACAAGACCTTGCTATATAGTCTTATCTGGCTTGGAAGGTGCCATGTAAACCACTTTTAACTGAGAGAGCTCCTCTTGCCTCTTCTTCCCAAGTGCTCTGATTATAGGTCTGCGTCACCCTGCATAACTTATATTTGATTTTTTTCTCTGAGTCTGGATACATTACATCTGCTGTACTACTAATTTGTACTCTCTAAAATGTATAGTCCCTCGAATTTTCTACAAGTGCTTAAGAATTAAACGTAAATTATATTCTAATGAATAGGTACATACATACACAGATACACAGGTGCACACATATGGGTACTTTACAATCTTAAAGAAAATTATGGAAACTGGATATATGATTTTGCTTCAGTAACCCATATTTATTTTATGCATAGTTCATACAGGCATAATACAAATGCATGCATATGTTTTACTGATGTAGCACACTTAATATCAAAAACAATAAAATGACCACTTTTAAGATTATTGTAGATATGAAAATCTTAGTGTATGGGGAAATAATTCTCTCAGCTCTTAATAAGGAAAAGGACAACAAGCAAATGAGTAATGTAAGGAAACATCACCAAAATTTAGTCACTTAATAAATTATTTAAAAACCCATGATGTCAATTATACCATTGCAAGCAGAATGTGTCTCTGGTCTATGTATATGTTTATAAACAATGTTAAAGTTAGTCATAAGTAATGACAGATGGTTTTTCTCAACCCTTATTTTAAATATATATATATTCATATAACTCCATGTTATCCAGCATAAGATCAAACTAAAAAGAAAATTAAATTACAAAAACAACAAAGAAATGTAGGGATGTGGGTCACCTAGGTCAGTAAGGTAATTACCACACAAACCTAGGGACTGGATTTTTTTTTGCGGGGGACTGGATTTTTATCCTTGGAACCCACAGAGGAGTGTTAACAGACTGCTGACTTCACAAAATTATATTTATATATTCATAAATGTGCTCTGGCACACACACAAATACACACACACATACACAGATTTACAAACACACATGCACGCATGTACACATGCAAACACATATGCACACAAATACACTATATACACACATTGCAAATTTGTAAACACTAGACAATATGTCTGTGAGATAATATTTCATAATTGTATTTGCTTTTGAAACCATTAACTGTTTATAAAAATAGGCAAGCTATTTGGAACTAATAACATTTTATTTGTAATGTTTACTTAGTTCTTTACTCATTTTTATGAAAATTCATTTCTATAACATCAATATGTTTTTCCAAATATACACAATCTCAAATAATATATCATTTGTATTTCACAGTTTAGTTTTAAAATTATCTTTATTATTCTTGGTCTATCATGTAGACAACGTCTTATAGGTAGTTTAATTGCACTTTATAAAATACTAGTTTCCTGATACTATGAATCTAATGCCTAACTGGTCTTTAATTAAAAAAAAATCACAGCACATTTTATTCCATGGGATAATTCTGAGTTGATTGTGTGAATTATAATTAATTATCACTTTCCTATTTATGCTATGTTCACCTGATCCCAAGGCGCGCATTTAATATTATGATTGAATCACTTTCTGTGATGCATATCTTTTGCTTTATTTCTGTGTCAATGTACTGTAGCAAAGATAGAGAAATGTGAGGGAGACCAGGCTGAGATAGAAATTTGGAGAGAGAAAATGAAGTGAAGAAAAACGAGGGGAGGCAGAATGTAAGAAATATATGCTATCATTTTATCAGAATCAGAGGTATGTCTAGCTATCATCATCATCATCATCATCATCATCATCATCATCATCATCCTGTGTGTGTGTGTGTGTACGTTTCGAAAAATTGAAAGGACTGGAGAAATATCTCAGTGTTTAAGACCACTGCCTGGTTATGGGTGCTAACAAACATCCATAATTCCAGCTACAGGGAATCTGATGCCCTCTTCTGGCCTGTGCAGGCATTGCAAAACATGGGTCCACTTAATGCAGGCAATACACACATTCACATGAAATAAAATAGTTTTTTGTTTAATGTTATTACTGTAGAAAACTACCCACAAAGTTTTCTTAGAAAGAGTGGTTTGCAAAGCTCAAGACTTGAACAAGAATTTAAAAAAAATGTTGATCTATTCATGATGTCTTGAAATATTGGTAGCATTCAGAAGCTAAAACAACTGATGAGCATGTTCTTAGATGAGTCTGTTCATATGGACCATGTGCTGAGCTAGGTCATTGGTTCTTTTAATATGACCTCATATCTAGTTTATAACTTCACTTTAGTAGGGTAGATAGGATATGTACATGAGTGTTCAAAAGGTCTAGAAGTCAAGGCAGTTGCTTGCAATATTCTTCACATCAGGACAGAAATTGATAAAATCCTTTTGGCTGCACTGCATGGTCAAGGGCCCTCACAGCATAGCCAGAAGGCAAGTACAAACAAGTGGGTCTAGTTTTTCAAAAGTAAATACTTTGGGGCTGGAGAGATGGCTCAGTAGTTAAGAGCACCGACTGCTCTAGCAGAGAACCTGGGTTCAACTCCCAGCACCCACATAGTGGATTTAAACCGGGCGTGGTGGCTCATGCCTTTAATCCCAGCACTTGGGAGGCAGAAGTAGGTGGATCTCTGTGCGTTCAAGGCCAGCCTGGTGTACAGAGTGAGTTCCACGCCAGCTGGAGCTATGTGGAGACCCTGGATCAAAAATAAATAAATAAATAAATAAAAAGATAAACACTTTACAATAGCATACAAATTACTGGATGTCGTTATAACCTCTTCACGCATAGTTTGTTCTTATTAATTTTGCTCCCCCTCTCTCCTTCCCTGTCTCCACTTCCCCCTTATGTAGTTCATTTCTCCTCCTCAATGACCTTCTTTAGGCTTTCATGCCACATGTATCTCACTGCCCTCTTTTCCCACCCTGGCCATCCTTTAAGACTTAAGTCCTTTTCTCTTCTCATTACCCCTTTAGTGTCCCATGATACTCACATGTGATGCAGACAGGAATGTATAAACACATACATATACAGACACATTACAGGCTTTGTATATTTGAGGGGACATTATCATTATGACTCTGACAAACTTGATTAGCATAATTTCTGGTTCCTTGCATTTTCTTGGATATTTCATGATTGCATTTTTCTTTGTGATTGAATAAATTCCTATTTTATATATGCATCATATCTTCTTTGTCCAGTCATCTGTTGGTAAACATCTAGGCTGGTTTCATTTCTTAGCTATTGTGAGCAATGCTACAATAAACCTGGATGACCATCGTTATCTGTGGTAGGACGCAAGGTAATATAGTTTAATACCTACTATGGAGCTCTAGCAGAACATTTCCTAGCAGACCTGATTTGTCTACTGAGCTTTTCCTCCCAATAGCAAGCATGGCTATTAGCAGTTATAGTAACAAATCTCACTTAAAAATTTGATTCTTTTCAAGAAGAAATCTGCAAAGACATAATAATCATTTGAATCACAATGGGTTATTATTGTTGAAATTTTTCATTCATATTGTTACACAAATGAATAAATCTTGTCTTTTCAGCATCAGAGTTTTCAGTTACACAGAATTCACCAGCATCTTCCTACCATGAACTGAAGGAACCTCCTTCCAATGAGGATTCCTAATTTCAAAGCTCAGACATTAACTGTTCATGGCTGTTTGAGAATGCTTCCGAAAGCATAACACCAAGGCCAGGCTATTGGAGTCTGTTTTCTTTTCAAATATATAGAATGTACACCCAGAAAGGGAGATGTGTGTGGATCATATAGCTGCTTTTTCGTTATTATTTTATCAAAAACATAATGAATTCTGAATAAAATAAATTTGAAATACAAATGCACATATGACAACCAAATTTTAGGTCTTCAACTCATTTAAGAAAATGTAAAAAGAAAGGACTTAGGGTTGGAGAGATGGTGTGGTGGTTTGAATGTGTGTCCCCCATAGGCTCTAGGTATTCAGACATTTGTCTCCAGTTGGTGGCGCTGTTTTTGGAGGTCTTGGGGTGCATGGCCATGCTGCAGGAAGCGTGTCACTGGGGGCAGGCTTAGTGAGCTTAACAAGCCTCGTGCTCTACAGTTGCTTCCTCTCTGCTTCCTGTGCTCTTTGGGAGATGTGACCCTCGGTTTGCTGCTCCGGATCTGGCCGCCATGCCTCCCGCCACAATGGACTAATTCCCTGGAACCGCCAATTGTAAGCTCAAATAAACTCTTCCTTTTATAAGTTCCTTGGTCATGGTGCTTTATTACAGCAACAGAAAACTGACTAATACAGATGGCTCAGCAGTTAATAGCACCACTGTTCTTGCATAGGACCTGGGTTCAATTCCCAGCATGCACATAGTGGCTAACAACTGTCTTTACTCCAGCTCCAGAGGATTCAATGGCTTCGTTTTACTCTGTGGTTATTGCATGTCATAGGTGCACTTAAACACATGCAGGCATATACTCATACTCATAAAATGAAAATAATAAGTAAAATTAACAGAAATTATATATAATATAAATAAAAGGAGTTAATTGAAGGGGGTCAATATGAACCATACTATTCATTTTAAAAATAATGACTGTGGGGGTTGGAGGGATAGCCTAGCGGTTAAGGGCGCCGACCACTCTTACAGAGGATCCGGGTTCGATCCCCAGCACCCACATGGCGGCTGAGAACCGTCTGAAACTCCAATTCCAGGAGAACTCCAGTTCCAGGGGAATCTGAGACCCTCTTCTGACCTCCGCGGCATTGCACGACACGGGTGCACAGACCTGCATGCAGACAGTACATTCATACACATACAGAAAAAAAAAAAATAATGACTGTGCCATTAGCAAGCTGTAAAAATGCTAATTTGTGGTATGCATGTGTAATATGAACTCTACCTTCATGCAAACATTTTAAGTGTGTAATTATATATTGGTAATTGCAGGTACCAAGTTGGAAAACAAATCTCTAAACATAATAATTTTGTATATAAGAATATTTAAATATATTGATAACAACTTTTCTTCCACTTCAATCCATTCCAAACACCATTTTACTCTCTGCATCTAAGAGTTTAATTATTTCTTGTAACTGGAGACATATGCTGTGTGACGTTATCGTACTGAGTTCATTCAAAATGTTCATCCATCCTCTTTATTGGCAGGACTTCATTATAATTTGGGGTAGAGCAAAATTTCATCCTATGCATATATTCCTTCTTCATCTATGTATTACTGTGTAAACTGTATTCTTGCATTGACTATAGTGAGTAATGCTATTTTTAGACAGGAGAGTGCAAGTATTTCAGTGACACTTGCTTTTTGAGTATGAAAAGAAAGAAGTAGACAAATAATCCACATTATTTCCATATTTCCATACCAGGAAAATGAATGCAAATCAACCCTCCAATGAATATGACTAAACAATTGCTAGGGGAGCTACCCAAAATAATAGTTGGCAAGAACAGGTATAAGCTGGATGAACCCATGTATAAAGTTAATATGTCTGTATAAAAAGCATGAGGCCATATGCCTATATTCCAGCACTTGAAATAAGTTGGTAAAATTACATTGTAATACTTCACCTGCACAGAGCAAACAAAGGGCAGACTATTAATTGAAGCCCTGCACTAACTCAGTGCTGTGTGTGACCCTTATGTGTGAACAAGTATGAGCTAAAGTGTTTCCTGTAATTGAGGTAGGAAGAGTGTAAATATGTGGAGGTGGAGTGTAAATAGGCAGATCCTGAGTCCTAATTATATGGGCTAAACTGTGCCTCAGTCATAGCTTTCTAACTTTGGGCAACTTCTTCCTTTCTAGTTCTGGCATTCTCTTCGTGTACTGGAAGAAATTTGAGACCTTATCATACGAGACTTCATTATGAAGATTTTTTTGTCTTTCTTTCTTTCCTTTCTTTACAAAACCAAAGACAATGTAATTACATAATTACTATCAGTAGCTGACTGTCAATCTCAAGGTTTACTGCTATTTCAGCCTGTTTTCAGAGATAAGGGTAACTTTTTTCTAGCAACTACTACAATCTTAGTAATGTTTTATTACATGGAGTAGTTTTAATAAAAAGGTTGTAAATCTAGAGAATAGTAAGCATTTGAAAACATGCATTCAGATTTTATCTATATGATTCTGGAAATATTATTAACCACAAAATCAGAAATTTAAAAATTTCCATATACTAATATTACTAACAGAAATAATATATAAAAAAGTAAAAACACAAAATGGAAACAAGTCCCAAGCCTTGTTTAATGGCTTATCAATAACTGTTCTGTCTTTAATTCTGTTTGATTCTCATATCTAAACAGGTAATGTTAAATTTGAGGATGTTCCTGTCTCCAATTCCATTTTACTCTCTTCTCTTTCTTGTGTTCTCAGTCATGTCTTTTGCTTTTTGTTTCTTTACTCATTTCTTTCTTCAAAGTAAAACACTTTATTTTTTCCTGGAAAGCCCTGAGTTTTAAGGGCCGAATAACATAAATTTGCATCGAGATATATTACCTAGAATTCTAGGGAGAAATGTTTGATTTTGTACATTTTTGCATGCTTTTGTTCTGTCTTTGATAAAGGTGACTTAACTTTTTTGGTCTCGTGATTTGGGGTGAGTTGTTTAAATTGTGAGCTTTCATTTTCATAAAATGTGTGACGAAAACACAGGAAATAGGCACAGGCTTTATAGATGACAATATGCACGAAATATGTGGATTTGCCTTCCTTTTCTCCCAAGTAGAAATAAAATACTTTACACTCTATTTTAATGGAAGGAAGGAAAACAGTGTAGATGTCAAATGTTCTATCTTCATACTAAACATAAAAATGTCTACCTCTGAGGATTTATCATTGTTATGTTCATGTAGCTTTAAGCTAAATGTGGTTTTTCTTTTAAGTTTGGAATGGCAGTGTCTACAGGATATCTTGTATTTTTAACAATTACAAACACATGATAAAATAATAGAAATCAAAGTATGCAGCTTGTTCTACTGTCCACTGGAAACCTTAGAATTCAAATGAGCCAAATATCACTGTAGACACATTTATGCCTCTGTGAAGCCGTAGCTAGTAGCAATGCCTGACAGCTTCTCTTTAGTGGACCTTGACTTGCACATGAGCGTCAACAACAGAGCTGTTTCCCTTTTATTCACTGGAGAACTGAAATAATGAAATGTTCAGTAAATGTTTTAATCATTGTGTATCTAAAATTAAAAGTTGCCCCAGTAATATTTTCCACTCAGGCTAAATTCATTCATTATCTGGAGTCAAGCTTTAACTTATACTGGGTCTCACTGGCATGGCTACTCCACTCCAAATATTTTTCCAAATTGTTAACACATGGTATGCTCCCTCAGAAAGCTTCTCTTTTATCAAACCCATCAGTATAACCTCTGAAATTTGTATTTTATTTGGCAGCTTAATAAAACAAATTTTCTGTGTTACCTAGCTTCTAAAATGACATGATTATTTCCATAGTAGTGAATTTTGAAGTTATAATATGACAAAGTTTTATGCTATATTCTTATTCCTACATCCCACATTTTACACAGAGCTGAAGTATGTTTAGCACTAAACGAAATGATGAAAATGACTGAAGAAACTTGACTTTTCATTTCATGATATATGTGGAAATCTTTCAGTGGTGACAGCCTCTTATAGAAGCCACAGAAACTTGATAAAACCAGTAGAGACTACCCAGAATGTATAGAATCTATACTTAAATAACTATGAACCTACTAATATAATTCCCCAAACTCCTAAATCAGAGCTATGCGTTGGAGGGAACTAATGTATACAAGATGTGAAGTCCTGCAGTGTTATCCCATAGTATCATATCTAAAGAAACAAAATCTGATATAAGATATACTTTTTATTGAAGTTTTGTGCAATTCATACAACATTTCTCAGTCCAATTTAGACTTATTCTCCGTTTCATGCCTCCACTCCATCTGACATCATGCATTTTGCCATACCTGTTTTGCATCTTTTTTCAGACTTTTTTATTTATTTTATTTTGAGACAGGGTCTCCCAGTAGCCCCAGCTGGCCTGGAACTCACTCTGTAGACCAGTCTGGCCTTGAACTCACAGAGGTCTCCCTGCCTCTGCCTCCCAAGTGCTAGGATTAAAGGCATGGGCCACCACACCTGGCCAGACTTTTTAAAAGTTTTTCTATACAGAGGTTTATTGTGTTGGGCACAAGTTTACTATGTCAGTCAGTTCTTTGACCAAGTCCTTTTGCTATTGTTCACTCCAATTTGTATTGGTTCAAAATATGCATATATATATATATATATATATATATTAACATTGCTCAATTTGCCCTATTGCTAGGAATTTGGTGCTAGCATCCACAAATGAGGGATACCATTCATCATTTATTTTTCTGAGAATGTGTTACTTCACTTAGCATAATGGCTTCCAGTTCCATCCCTTTACTTGCAAATTTCATGATGTCATCTTTACTGCTGCATAGAACTCCATTGTGTATATGTATCACATTTTCATTATCCACTCATTGGTTGAGAGGCATTTGGGCTGCTTCCAGCTCTTTGCTATTGTGAAGAGAGCTGCAATAAACATAAATATGCATGTATCTTTGTGGTAGGATGAGTCGTTTAAGGCTTCTCCATGCTGCTTTCCATAATGGCTGTATGAGTTTACATTCCCACCAGCAATGGATAAATGTTCCCCTTTGCCAAGAAACTCTCCAGCATTTGGTGTCCTTTGTTTTCTTGATCTTAACCAGTGTGATCAAAGTGAGATATCTTAAAGTGGTTTTAATTTGCATTCCCTTAATTACTAAGGATTTTGAATACTTTTTAAGATGTTTCTCAGCTGTCTTTACTTCCTCACTGGTGAAGTCCCTGTTCAGTTCTCACTACATCTTTTGAGTGAATCATTTGTTTTCCTACTTCTTTGTTTGTTTGTTTTTTGAGTAGTTTATATATTTTGGATGTTAATGCTCTGTCAGATGTATCATTGTTGAAGGTTTCCTTCCACTGTGTGTGTTTTCTCTTCACTTCCTTGATTGTTTCTTTCACTGTACAGAAGCTTTTGAGTTGAGGAGATCCCACTTGTCAATTGTTGACATTATTTCCTGCACAGCCACTTTTTGATTTAGAATGTCTTTTCCTGGGGCTGGAGAGACTGCTCAGCAGTTAAGAGCACAGACTGCTCTTGCAGAGGACCTGGGTTGGATTCCCAGCACCCATATGGCAGCTAGGAACTGTCTTTAACTCTAGTTCCAAGGGAAATCAACACCCTCTTCTGACCTCTGCAGCATTGCAGGACACGGGTGCACTAACCTACATGTAGACAGTACACTCATACACATAAAATAATAAAATTTTAAAAAGGAAAAAAAGAAAGTATTTTCCTATGCCTATGCCTTGTAGGTTGCTGCCAATATTTTTTTCAATCATCTTCAGAGTTTTGGGTTTCATGGTGAGGTATTTTATCATTTTGGAGTTGATTTTTGTACAGGGAGAGGTAGGGTTTTAATTTTATTGTACAAATGTTGATCCAGTTTTGCCAGCATCATTTGCTAAAGATGCCGTCTTTCCTCCATTTAGACTTTTTGGCCCCTTTGTCAAATATGAGGTGGCTGAAATTGTATGAGCTCAAGTTTTGATCTTCAATTTTGTTCCATTGGTCAATGGGTCTGTTTGTGCCAGTACCAGACTGTTTTTATGACTATAGCCCTAAAATATAGCTTGAAGTTTGTTGTAGTGAACCCCCTATATTGCACTTTTGGAGCAAGATTGCTTTGGTTATTTGAGGTCTTTTGTTTTTCCATATGAATTTAAGCATGTTTTTCTTCCAAGTCTGTGAAGAAACTCATGGGGATTTTAATTGGTATTGCATTGAATCTGTATATTAATTTGGCTAGAATGGACATTTTTACTATATTAATAATTCCAATCCATGAGCACAGGGGGTCTTTTCATCTTCTGATATCTTCTTCAGGGGTTTAAATTTTTGTTGTAGAGATCTTTGGTGTCCTTGGTTAGATTTGTTCCTCAGTATTTAATTTTTTTGATGCTATTGCAGTGGAAAGGTCTCCTTATATTACTTCTCCAGTTACTTGTTGTTGGTGTAAAGAAAGGCTACTCATTTTTCTAGGTTAATTTTGTATCCTGCCACTTTACTGAAACTCTTCATCATTTCTCAGAGTTTTCTGTTGGAGTTTTTAGCATTCCTTAAATAAAATATCATATCATCTGCAAAGAGGGAGAGTTTGATTTACTCTTTTCCAATTTGGCCTTTAATTCCCCTTTTTTGCCTTAATGTGCTAGCAAGTGTTTCAGGCACCATACTGAAAAGGAGTGGTGATAGGGGGCAGCGTTGCCTGGTTCCTGCATTTAAGGGAAATTCTTTTTCTCTACTTAGGATGATGTTGACTGTAGGTATGTTGTATATGGCTTTGTTTATGTTGGTGGTGGTAGTGGTGGTGGCTATTTTTTATTTATTTTTTTGCAATCATCAAAATACATTTATTGTTTAAAGCAGAGAGTTTCTCAAATTGTACAAAAGATTGAGCTCAAAGGACAATGCTTTCTGGAAATTAATATTTTCAGATTTTTTTCGTCTTTTTTTTTCTTATCACATGAAAAGAGAAACAATAAAAATAACAACAAAACAAAGGAACAATAACAAAAACTAGGGGGGATTTCCACTTCTTATTCTGGTGAAATAAAGAATCAATCTGCAGGGCTTGGTATGGCCATTCTTTTTTTCTTTTTCTTTTTCTTTTTTTGTCTTTTTTGAGACAGGGTCTTCCTGTAGCCCTAGCTGTCCTGGAACTTACTCTGTAGACCAGGCTGGCCTTGAACTCACAAAGATCTGCCTGTCTCTGCCTCCCAAGTGCTAGGATTAAAGATGTGTGCCACCACATCTGGCTTATCTTTTTAAAATTTTATTTATTTATTTATTTATTTATTTATTTATTTATTTATTTTTTGGTATGGCCATTCTTTTTTTTTAATTTTTTTTATTAATTTTATTTATTTTTGTATGTGTATGAATGTACTGTCTGCATGCAAGTCTGTGCACCCGTGTTGTGCAATGCCGTGGAGGTCAGAAGAGGGTCTCAGATTCCCCTGGAACTGGAGTTCTCCTGGAATTGGAGTTTCAGACGGTTCTCAGCCGCCATGTGGGTGCTGGGGATCGAACCCGGGTCCTCTGTAAGAGCGGTTAGCGCTCTTAACCGCTAGGCCATCTCTCCAGCCCGGTATGGCCATTCTTAACCAGTTTCCTCTACCAAGGAAAAGGTCAGGTTTTCCTAGAACTGGCTTCCCTTCGGAGCACAAGGCAACTTTCCTCTATATTGTAATTCCTCTTTATAGACTGGACTCTGGCTAGGGTTCTGTTGGTGGATCTCCAAGACCTCCCTGCACAGGAAACTTGGTAACTGACAATTGCAGAACATTTTAAGTGATGCCTATGTAAAAATTCCCCTGGGACCAATTGATCTCAGAGGGCAAGGAACAAAATTGTTCCTTAAATCCTTTCACCAAATTGGCATGGGCTTTAAGTATGGGCATTAAGCATTCAAAAACAGATGTTACACCAATCTGGTACTTTTAATTGCTATATCATATTTAGATAAAGATTGAAGAAAAGCCAAAGAAGCCTTGCATAAACATTGACTGGAAGAAACTCAACAGGTAAGCCTGTAAGATAAGCAGGCAAAGCCCATAAGAGAAATCTAAACAATTTTAGGCATATCTTAAATATAAATGATTTACTACAAACATAAATAGTCTCTTTACTTTCCCAAATGCCATATTCTTGATTTGAGTTTTCCAATAACAGGGAACATCCCTGTTGACCAAAATTAAGCTGAAAAAATATACCAAGTCAATCCAACCTACCTCCTTCCGGGGTGCATGCCACTAGTTCAGGGAAGTAAACCTAGCTTTTCTTAAGTCTGAAATGGGAAGAAGAAACATCAAAAGTAACAACTGCACAATAGACAGAGACAAAAATACCTTTCAGTGGTCAAAGCTAACCCATTATTTGTCTATGACACTTTAATTTAAATCTACAACTGGAAGTCCAGTACAAGCCAGGAATGGGCCGAAAACCTACCACAACCCTGTGTGGTTATAATCCTATTTAGACCATTAGTAAATTGGCTTTAATATATATATACCATTCTACTCTAGAAACATTTTACCACTTCAATCCAGTACAAGTATCTTATTAGGGGCAAATCCAGCTGAATGGGGTAGTACACCCAAACACATCGCCACGAAATAAAAACCTTAAAGTGACCCTGCAATTTCCAGGGCAGGCTCCAGAGAACCAAGTCTTTCTAGATATTCAGAAACACACAACATAAGCTTGGCAAAAAATATGTCTATCTGCCCCAAAGATATTCCACCTAGAGATCAAATAACCCCCCCCCCAGCAAAACACATCCAAAGGCCTTGAATTCTATTTTATTTAGTATTAGCATAGTTACTCCTCCTTCTTTTTTAGTGGTAATTACCTGTATTATTTTTTACCTCCCTTGGATTAATATATATTTTTTAAAGTGAGGTAAATTTCTTGGAGACAAGAAAAAGAAAAGATTGTTTTGTTTTTTAATCCGTTCTAGTTTCTGTCTCTTAATTGGAGAATTCATTGCATTGATATTTAAACTGAAGAGAGAATTAAATTGTTTTCAAACATTTTTATTTCTAGTACAGTCTTACCCCTAGGTTTTTATTTATTTTTTTTAATTAATTTTATTTATTTCTGTATGTGTATGAATGTACTGTCTGCATACAAGTTTGTGCACCCGTGTCGTGCAATGCCGCGGAGGTCAGAAGAGGGTGTCGGATTCCCCGGGAACTGGAGTTCTCCTGGAATTGGAGTTTCAGATGGTTCTTGGCCGCCATGTGGGAGCTGGGGATCGAACCTGGGTTCTCTGTGAGAGCGGTCGGCACTCTTAACCGCTAGGCCATCTCTCCAGCCCCGGTTTTTTTTTTTTTTTTTTTTTTTTTTTTTTTTTTTTTTTTTTTTTTTTTTTTTTTTTTTTTTTTTTTTTTGTTTGTTTTGTTTTGTTTTGTTTTTTACGTCCATAGTGGTAGTACCATTTGCTTTCTAGAGTTGTAGAGTTGATTGGTTATAGTCATCCCTGCCCTTCACTTTTTGTATTGCTTGAAATATTCTCTGCAGTCATGGCTTATTGGAGAAGAATTCTATCAACTTATTTATATCATGAAACATTTGCCTTTCTCCTTCAATTATAATAGATATTTTTGCTGGATAAAGTACTCTGGGTTGGCATCTGCAGTCTTTTAGAACAGGAATTATTTTATACCAGGCTTTTCTGATTTTTATCATCTGCATTGAGAAATCAGCCGTAATCTTGATAGGTTTTCCTTTGTAGGTAACTTGTTTTTCTTTGGCAGCCCTCAATGTCCTTTGCTTTGAGCATCTAGTATTTTTAATAAGATATGGCATAGAGAATTTCTTTTCTGGTTCTGTCTGCTTGGAGTTCTATATGCTTCTAATACTTGTATAGGTATCTCTCGGTTTAATTTATGAAAATTTTCCTCTAAAATTTTGTTGAAGACCTGGGCCTTAGCATTATCCTATGCGTTTTCTTCCTCTTCTATCCCTATAAATTGTAGGTTTGATTTTTTTCATAGTATCCCATAGTTCCTGGTTATTCCATTCTTGTGTTTCTTTGAAATTTTCATAATCTTTACTCGACTTACCCAATTATTCCATATTGTCTTCCAATCTTGATATACTATTTTCTACTTCATTCTATTATTTAGAGTTTCTCTCATCCTTTCCAAGTTGTTTGTGGAATGTTGAATTTCTTTTTTTTTTTTCTTTTTTTCATTTCAACTTGAATTGTCTTCAATGTTTCTAAATCTTTTGTAATTTCATTTCACAATTTATAATTGTCCTCATTCAATTTATCCCTGTCTTCTTTCAGCTCCTGGACTTCCTTGTTTATAAGCTCCTCAAATTCCCTCAACTCCTTAATTTCTCTAGTCATATCCATAATTGTTCTTTTGAGATTTCTATCCTGTGTTATATCCAAGGGGTCTTCATTAGAGGGTACTTGAATAGTTGAGCTTTAGGCATTTGGGTAACTTCTGTTGGGAGTGGTTCTAATGTGAAGCTTAGGTATTTATTGAGCTGACACTGATGTTGTTTGTTGACTTCCCGATTGATGCACAGGTGTGGACAATCTAGGCTCCAAAATCTCAACTCCGTCCTAACCCTGTACAGACCAACACTCCTCAATCAGCAAGCAGCTCACCCAGTAGACTAAGCCATGAAACATCCAAGCCAGCCCAAACACCCTAGGCCTGGACAACTGCACCATGAGGGCCCCAGGGACTCCTGGTCCTGTGGGATGTAAGGCCACAATACTTCTACTGCAATCACCCACCCGATGAAATGTACTCACGGAACCACTGTACACCACCCTTAATCTACCCACCGATCCTCCAGCGGGAGGTGCCAAGTTCTGTACCTGGGTTTAGAGGAAAAGTTCAGCTTACACCGGGCTTTCCCTGTTGTCTCCTGACACCCTTTGAGTATGTCTATAGCACAAAAATGTAGTCCCTAAGGACCCAAATTCCCTCAGACCACCTCTGATGCTTCCCAAAGCTCTTGGGGTAACCTAAGTCCCCTTCCCCAACTTTACGCTTCGCTGCTCAGAATGTACCCACCGCCTCTGGAACTGCCATCTTGGACCTCTTTTTTTTAAAAATGTAAGGGTATGAATTTCCCTCTTAGGACTCCTTTTACTTTTTTTTTTTTTTTTCTTTTTGCATATAAAATATGTTTTATTGTTCTTTAAAAGGGTTCAGGGTTTGGTTTTAAATCAGGCTGCANCCATGCCTCCGCGCCAATGGAACCATTCCCTGACACCGCCAATGTAAGCTCAAATTAAACTCTTCCTATAATTCCTTGGTCATGGTGCTTTATTTACAGCACACAGACACGATGGACATATACAAATGACTCAGCAGTAATAGCACTACTGTTCTTGCATAGGACCTGGGTTCATCCCTAGATCGCACATAGTGGCTAACAACTGTCTTTCCAGCTCAAACGGATCAATGGTCGTTTCTCTTTGAGGGAGGGCGTTCTGTGGACACCTGAAACACGATGGCGCATTTTATAGTACCACTGCATACACCACACACAAAAATGAAAATAATAAGTAAAAAACAGCAAAATTTATCATAATATAAAAAAAGGAGTGGTGCATTGAAGGGTGTCAATATGAACCATTAGCTTCTTTTCAAAAATTAATAACTGGGTGGGGTTGAGGGGGATAGCCCTGCGGTTTAAGGGCCCGACCACTCTTAAAGAGGGATCCGGTTCGATCCCCCAGCACCCACATGGCGGCGAGAACCGTGTGAAACTCCCATCCAGGAGAACTCCAGTTCCAGGGGAATCATGAGACCCTCTTCTGACCTCCGCTGCGCATTGCACGACCGGGTGCACAGAACCCTGCATGCAGACAGTACATTCATACACATAACAGAAAAAAAAAAAAAACTAATAACAAAATGAGCTGTGCCATTAGGCCAAGCTGTAAAAATGCTAATTTTGCTTCTGCATGATGTAATAATGAAACTCTCACTTCATGCAAACATTTTAAGGTTAATTATATATTGGTAATGCAGGTACCAAGTTGGAAAACAAATCTCTTAAACATAATTAATTTTTGTATTATTAAGAATATTAGATAATATACTGATACACAACTTTTCTTCCACTTCAATCCATTCCAAACACCATTTTACTCTCTGCATCTAAGAGTTTAATTATTTCTTGTAACTGGAGACATATGCTGTGTGACGTTATCGTACTGAGTTCATTCAAAATGTTCATCCATCCTCTTTATTGGGGATCATAATTTGGGAGCCTGATTGTGGTGACGGGTTTAGTGTAGAAGTGTATTTGGTTAGGTATATTGATCGGTTATTGTGTGTAGAGCAAAATTTCATCCTATGCATATATTCCTTCTTCATCTATGTATTACTGTGTAAACTGTATTCTTGCATTGACTATAGTGAGTAATGCTATTTTTAGACAGGAGAGTGCAAGTATTTCAGTGACACTTGCTTTTTGAGTATGAAAAGAAAGAAGTAGACAAATAATCCACATTATTTCCATATTTCCATACCAGGAAAATGAATGCAAATCAACCCTCCAATGAATATGACTAAACAATTGCTAGGGGAGCTACCCAAAATAATAGTTGGCAAGAACAGGTATAAGCTGGATGAACCCATGTATAAAGTTAATATGTCTGTATAAAAAGCATGAGGCCATATGCCTATATTCCAGCACTTGAAATAAGTTGGTCATAAAAATTACATTGTAATACTTCACCTCAACAGCAAAGCAAACAAAGGCAGGACCCCAGACTATTCAATTTGAGAAACCCTGCACTAACTCAGTGCTGTGTGTGACCCTTATGTGTGAACAAGTATGAGCTAAAGTGTTTCCTGTAATTGAGGTAGGAAGAGTGTAAATATGTGGAGGTGGATGTAAATAGTCCTGATCTAATAGGCCCTGATTTTTTTGTTGATGTAATAGATTCCTGAGTTCCTAATTATATGGGCTAAACTGTGCCTCAGTCATAGCTTTCTAACTTTGGGCAACTTCTTCCTTTCTAGTTCTGGCATTCTCTTCGTGTTACTTGGAGAATGAAATTTGAGACCTTATCTCACGAGACTTTCATTTTGAAGGATTTTTTGTCTTTCTTTTCTTTCCTTTCTTTACAAAACCAAAGACAATGTAATTACATAATTACTATCAGTAGCTGACTGTCAATCTCAAGGTTTACTGCTATTTCAGCCTGTTTTCAGAGATAAGGGTAACTTTTTTCTAGCAACTACTACAATCTTAGTAATGTTTTATTACATGGAGTAGTTTTAATAAAAAGGTTGTAAATCTAGAGAATAGTAAGCATTTGAAAACATGCATTCAGATTTTATCTATATGATTCTGGAAATATTATTAACCACAAAATCAGAAATTTTTAAAAATTCCATATACTAATTATTACCATAACAATATATAATTAAAAAGTAAAAAACACAAAAATGAAACAGCCAACAAGCCTGTTCAATGGCTATCAATGAACTGTTCTGTCTTTAATTCTGTTTGATTCTCTATCTAAACACGTGTAATGTTAACCATTTGAGCTGATGTTCCTTGTCTCCAATTCCCTTTACTCTCTTTCTCTTTCTGGTTCCATCAGTATGTCTTTTGGCTTTTGTTTCTTATCATTCTTTCTTCAAAGTAAAACCACTTTATTTTTTCTGGAAAAGCCCTGAGTTTTTAAGGGCGAGAATTCCGAATAACATAAATTTGCATCGAGATATATTACCTAGAATTCTAGGGAGAAATGTTTGATTTTGTACATTTTTGCATGCTTTTGTTCTGTCTTTGATAAAGGTGACTTAACTTTTTTGGTCTCGTGATTTGGGGTGAGTTGTTTAAATTGTGAGCTTTCATTTTCATAAAATGTGTGACGAAAACACAGGAAATAGGCACAGGCTTTATAGATGACAATATGCACGAAATATGTGGATTTGCCTTCCTTTTCTCCCAAGTACTGAAACTAAAACTATTCTTTACACTCTATTTTTTAATGGAAGGAAGGAAAACAGTGTAGATGTCAAATGTTCTATCTTCATACTAAACATAAAAATGTCTACCTTCTGAGGATTTATCATTTTATGTTATGTAGTCTTTAAGCTAATAGTGTGTTTTTTTTTAAGTTTGGCAGATGAAATGGCGAGTGTCTACAGGGATTCTTGTATTTTAACAATTACCAAACTTTACATGACTAATAATAGAAATCAAAGTATGCAGCTTGTTCTACTTGTCCACTGGAAACCTTAGAATTCAAATGAGCCAAATATCACTGTAGACACATTTATGCCTCTGTGAAGCCGTAGCTAGTAGCAATGCCTGACAGCTTCTCTTTAGTGGACCTTGACTTGCACATGAGCGTCAACAACAGAGCTGTTTCCCTTTTATTCACTGGAGAACTGAAATAATGAAATGTTCAGTAAATGTTTTAATCATTGTGTATCTAAAATTAAAATGCCCGTTAATGAATCCCCCCGCATAGTAATAGTATTTTCCACTCAGGGCCTAAATTCATCATTATTGGAAGTCAGCTTTAACTTTAACTGTCTCACTGTCGCAGGCTAATCCACTCCAAATATTTTCCAAATTTGTTAACACATGGTATGCTCCCTCAGAAAGCTCTCTTTTATCAAAGCCATCAGTATGACCTCTGAAATTTGTATTTTATTTGGCAGGCTAATAAATTAATTATAAAACAAATTTTTGTGTTACCTAGCCTTTAAAATGACCTGATTATTTCCATAGTAGTGAATTTTGAAGTTTATAATATGACAAAGTTTTATGCTATATTCTTATTCCTACATCCCACATTTTACACAGAGCTGAAGTATGTTTAGCACTAAACGAAATGATGAAAATGACTGAAGAAACTTGGATTTTCATTTCATATATTGTGGATGTGGAAATCTTTCAGTGGTGACAGCCTCTTATAGAAGCCACAGAAACTTGATAAAACCAGTAGAGACTACCCAGAATGTATAGAATCTATACTTAAATAACTATGAACCTACTAATATAATTCCCCAAACTCCTAAATCAGAGCTATGCGTTGGAGGGAACTAATGTATACAAGATGTGAAGTCCTGCAGTGTTATCCCATAGTATCATATCTAAAGAAACAAAATCTGATATAGAATATACTTTTTATTGAATTTTGTGCAATTCTACTACTACAACATTTCTCAGTCCATTTAGACTATATTCCCCGTTCAGGCCTCCACCCATGACATCATGCATTTTGCCATGTATGTTTTTAGCATCTTTTTTCAGACTTTTTTATTTATTTTATTTTGAGACAGGGATCTCCCAGTAGCCCCAACGGCCTGGAACTCACTCTGTAGACCAGTCTGGCCTTGAACTCTACAGAGTCCCCTGCCTCTGCCTCCAAGTCGGATTAAAGGCATGGGCCACCACACCTGGCAGCACTTTTTAAAAGTTTTTCTATATACAGAGGTTTGTTATTGTCTTGGCAAAGTTTAACTCTGTCCAGTCAGTTCTCTTGACCAAGTCCTTTTGTTTGTTACTTCCCAATTTGTATTGGCTCAAATTTGGCCTATAAATATGAATATATATATATTCTATATATTATATATTAACATGCTCCAATTTGCCCTATTTGCTAAGGAATTGGTTGCTAGCATCCACAAAATGAAGGTTACATTCATCATTTATTTTTCGAGAATGTGTTACTTACTTAGCATAATAGGCTTCCAGTTCCATCTTTCTTGCAATTTCATGATGTCCTCTTTGACTGCTGCAAGAATGCCATTGTGTTATGTATCACATTCTATATCCACTCATTGGTAGGAATTTGTAGCTCTTGCTATTGTGAGGGCTCAGCCTTGCTTTGCAGAGGCTTAACGTAATATTGCATGTATCTTTGTGGTCGGATGAGTCTTTATAGGCTTCTCCATGCTGCTTCCAATAATGGCTGTATGAGTTTACATTCCCACCGCAATGGATTAAATGTTCCCCTTTGCCAAGAAACTCTCCAGCTTGTTTGGTTGTCCTTTGTTTTCTTGATCTTAACCAGTGTGTGATCACAAGATGGAGATATCTTACAAGTGTTGGTTTTAATTGCATTCCCTTAATTACTAAGGATTTTGAATACTTTTTAAGATGTTTCTCAGCGTTCATATTACTTCCTCACTGGTAAGTTCCTGATTCAGTTCCTTTACCTATTTGATGTGAAATTGCATTTTTTTTTTTCTTCTTTGTTGTTTGTTTTTTGTGTAGTTTATATATTTTGGATGTGTAAGGCTCTGTCAGATGTATCATTGTGAACGGCTTTCCTCCACTGTGTGTTTTCTCTTCACTCCTTTGATTGTTTCTTTTCACTGTACAGAAAGCTTTGACGCTTGAGGGGCGTGATTCCCACTTGGTCAATTGTACATATTTCCTGCACAGCCACTTTTTGATTTAGAATGCTTTTCTGGGTGGCTGGAGAGCCTGCTCAGCATACAGTAAGCGTCTAAGGACTGACTGCTCTTCAGACAGGTGGCCTCATTCACCCATCTTCGGTGGAATTCCCCAGACCCATATGGCCAGCTGGAAACCTGTCTTTAACTCTGTTCCAAGGGAAACAACACCCTCTCTGACCCTCTGCAGATTGCAGTGACACGAGTGCACCAACACTATATTAGGACATACACTCATACACATAATAATCAAATTAAGGAAAATTTAAAGAAAAAAGAGTAAAAAGGAAAAAAAGAAAGTCTTTTTTTATGCTTTTGTTTGCCTTTATTGTTTATTTTTCACTATTGTTTCAGAGCGTTTTGGTTTCATGGTGAGGTATTATACATTTGGAGTTGATTTTTGTTTACAGGGCAGAGGATAGGGTTTTAATTATGTACAAATGTTTGATTCCAGTTTTGCCAGCATCATTTGCTACATGATAGATCACGTCTTTCCCCATTCGACTTTTGGCCCCTTTGTCAAATTGAGGTTGAGATGGCTTTGACTTGTATAGCTCAGTTTTATCTTCCAATTTGTTCCATTGTCAATGGGTCTGTTTGTGCAGTACCAGACGATGTTTTGACATTAGCCTCAATCTCTTAATTTGTGTAGATTTATTGTATTAGTGGGTGATAACCCCCTATATTGCCTACTTTTTGAGAAGATCAAGATTGCTTTGGTATTTGAGGTCTTTTGTTTTTCCATAGGATTAGTTTAAGCATGTTTCTTGCGCAAGGTCGTGAGAAGAAAACTATGGGGATGATTTTAATTGGTTTATTGCATTGAATCTGTATATTAATTTGAGTGTGATGGATGGTAATTTTACATCATATTAATACTTCCAATCCAACAGGAGGGAAGGTCTCTTATCTATATCTTTGATATCTTTCTTCAGGGGTTTAAATTTTGTTTTTAGAGATCGTTGGTTGCCGTTAGTCTAATTTGTTCATCAAGGTATTGTAATTTTATGCTTATGCTATGCAGGGAAAGTTCCTTTGATATTACTTCTCCAGTTACTTGTTGGGTGTAAGAAAGGCGTACCATTTTCTAGGGTTATTGTATCCTGCCACTTTACTGAAACTCTGTCACATCGTCAGAGGGGGCGGTGTGGAGGTTTTTGCGCAAGTCGGCATAATAAAATATCAATCATCTGCCAAATAGAGGAGAGTTTGACTTACTCTCTTTCCTAATTTGGCTTTAATTCCCCTTTTTTGCCTTAATGTGCTAGGCAAGTGTTTCAGGCAGGCAACCATACTGAAACGATGGGTGGATTAGCGGGCACTGTGCTGTTTCCTGCATTTAAGGGAAATTCTTTTTCTTCTACTTAGGATGATGTTGACTGTAGGTATGTTGTCTATGGCTTTGTTATTATGGTGGGTCGGTTGGGTAGTTGGTGGTTGTTGCTATTTGTTATTTATTTTTTTAATCAATCAAAAACACTATTGTTTTAAACAGGAGTTTCTCAAATTGTACAAAAGATTGAGCTTTCAAAGGGAAATGCTTTCTGACATTATATATTTTCAGATTAGTTTTTTTCTTTTTTTTTTCTTATCACATAAAAGAGGAACATAATTAACATAAAACAAAACAAAGGAACCAATAACAAAAACTAGGGGATTTCCACTTTTATTCTGGTGAAATAAAGAAACAATCTGCAGGGCTTGGTATGGCCATTCTTTTTTCTTTTTTCTTTTTTCTTTTTTTCTTTTTTGAGACAGGGTCTTCCTGTAGCCCTAGCCTGTCCTATGAACTTACTCTGTAGACCAGGCTGGGCCTTGCACTTCACAAAGATCTGCCTGTTCTGCCTTCCCACGTGCTGGATTTAAAGCTGTGTCCCACATCTGGCTTATCTTTTTAAAATTTTTATTATTATATTATTTATTTATTTTATATTTTAATTTTTTGTATGGCACTTTTTGTTTTTTTTAATTTTTTTATTTAATTTTATTATTATTTTATGTATGTGTATGAATGTACTGTCATGCATATTGAAGCTGTCTGGTGCACCAGTTGTCGCACTCCGTGGAGGTCAGAAGAGGGTCCTTCAAAGAGATGTCCCCCTGGCAACCTGGAGTTCTCCTGGAAATTGGAGCTTTCAGACGGTTCTCAGCCGCATTGGTGCGGGGATCGAAAACCCGGAGTCTCCTCTGGTACGGAGCGGTTAGCGCTCTTAAGCTTACTAGGCATCTCTCCCAGCCCGGTTATGGCCATTCTTAACCAGTTTCCTCTACCAAGGAAAAGGTCAGGTTTCCTAGAACTTGGCTTCCCTTCGGAGCACAAGCGGCAACTTTTCCTCTTATATTGTTAATTCCTCTTTATAGAACTGGACTCTGGCCTGGGTTCTGTTGGTGGTGGCATCTTCCAAGACCTCCCTGCACAGGAAAATTGGTAACTGACAATTTGCAGAAACATTTTAAGGATGCCCCCATCGTAGTTCCCCTGGGACTACTTGATCTCGCGCGGTGAACAGGGACAAGGAACAAAAATTGTCCTTAAATCCTTTCACCAAATTGGCATGGGGCTTAAGGTTGGGCTTATTAAGCATTCCAAAACAGTTAAGTTATTCCAATCTGGTACTTTAATTGCTATATCATATTTAGTAAAGTTGAAGAAAAGCACAAGAGCCTTGATAAACCATTGACTGGAAGATTATGACTGAAGAAGAAATCTACCTGTAAGGATAAGCATGCACAAGGCCCATAAGGAGAGAGATTCTAACCATTTTAGGCTATATCTTAAATATAAATGATTTACTACAAACAAAATAGTCTCTTTACTTTCCCAAATGCCATATTCTTGATTTGAGTTTTCCAATAACAGGGAACATCCCTGTTGACCATAATTAAGCTGAAAAAAAACATATCACAAGTCAATCCAACTACTCCTTCGGAGTGCATGCCACTAGTTCAGGAAGTAAAACCTAGCTCTTTGGCAATTAATCTGAATGAGGAAAAGAAACATCAAAAGTAACAACTGCACAATAGACAGAGACAAAAATACTTCTACTTCAAGTGGTCACAAAGCTAAACCCATATTTGGTCTATGACACTTCTAATTTTAAATCTTACAACTGGAGTCCAGTACAAGCCAGGAATGGAGCCGAAACACCTACCACAACCCCTTGTGTGGTTTATATCCTTTTAGACCATTAGTAAATTGGCTTTAATATATATATACATTTCTACTCTAGAAACATTTTAACCACTCAATCCAGTACACGTATCTTTATTTAGGCTAAATCTTGCATGAATGGGTACCATCATACAACAGTCTCCCAAACACATCGCCACGAAAATAAAAACCTTAAAGTGACCCTGCAATTTCCAGGGCAGGCTCCAGAGAACCAAGTCTTTCTAGATATTCAGAAACACACAACATAAGCATGGCAAAAATTCTCTGTCTAGTCTTGCCCCAAGATATTCCACCTAGAGATTCAAATAACCCCCCCCCCCAGCAAAACACATCCAAAGGCCTTGAACTCTATTTTATAGTATTAGCATAGTTGACTCCTCCTTCTTTTTTAGTGTAACCTGTATTATTTTTTTACCTCCCTTGGTTACTATATATTTTTTAAAGTGAGGTAAATTTCTTGGAGACAAGAAAAAAGGAAAAGTATGTTTGTTTTAATCCGTTCTAGTTTCTGTCTCTTAATTGGAGAATTTCATTGCATTGATATTTTAAACGAAGGAGAGAATTAAATTGTTTTCAAAACATTTTTCATTTATAGACAGTCTTACCCTATGTTGTTTATTATTTTTTTTAATTAAATTTTATTTTATTTCTGATGTGTAGAATGTTACTGTTCTGCATACAAGTTGGCACCCGTGTCTGTGTTGCAATGCGCGGCGAGGTCAGAAGAGGGTGTCGGTCCCCGGAACTGGATTCTCTGGAATTGGAGTTTGTAGATGGTGTTTGGCCGCCATGTGGGAGCTGGGGATCGAACCCTGGGTTCTCGTGAGATTGAGAGCGGTCGGCACTCTTAACACGCTAGGCATCTCTCAGCAGCCCCGTTTTTTTTTTTTTTTTTTTTTTTTGTTTTTTTTGTTTGTTTGTTTCTGTTTTTAGTTTTGTTTTTTTACGTCCATAGTGGGTAGTACCATTTGCTTCTCCAGAGTATGTAGAGTTGATTGGTTATAAGTCCATCCTGCCCTTCACTTTTTTTGTTGTTGTGTTTTGTTAGTATTGCTTCAATGTTTGAGTTTTTTGGTTATTCTCGTTTTTTGTTATTCTTGATACGCTCATGGGCTTATTGGAGAAGAATTCTTTCAACTTATTTATATCATGGAACAATTCTTTCTTCCTCAATTATAATTAGAATTTTGCTGGCATAACGTACTCTGGGTTTGCCATCTAGCAGTCTTTTAGAACAGGAATTCTTTTTATACCAGGCTTTTCTGATTTTTATCATCTGCATTGAGAAATCAAGCGATGCAATCTGATAGGTTTTCCTCTGTAGGTTAAACTTGTTTCTCTTGGGGCAAGCCCTCATCTTTGCTTTGAAGCACATCTGTAATGTTTAATAAGATGGCATTAGAGAATTTCGTTTTCTGGTTCGTCAATGCTTGGAGGTTCTATATGTCTTCTCTAATAACTTGTATCAGGTTATCGTCATCCGGGTAATCTTATTATTTAAAAAAGTTTCCCTAAAATGTTTTTGTGACAGACCTGGGCCTTAGCATTACCTATGCGTTTCTTCCTCTTCTATCCGTATAAATGGTAGGTTTGATTTTTTCATTAGTGTATCCCATAGGTTCCCTGGTTAGTCCTCATTTCTTGTGATTTTTTTGATCAATTTTCGAATAGTTCTTACACGACTCACCCCATTATTCCATATTGTCTCCCAATCTTTGATTATAACTATTTCTTATTTTCTATTATTTAAGTTGTCTCCATCTTCTTCCAAGTTTTGTTGGAAGTTTAAATTCTTTTTTTTTTTTTGTGTTCTTTTTTCATTTCAACTTCTATAAGATCTTCAATTGTTTCTAAATCTTGTTAATTTTCATCACATTATTAAATGTCCTCTTCAATTCTATCCCTGTCGTTTCTTCTAGCTGCCTGGACTTCTGGTTTATAAGTTCCTCGAAATTCCCGTGTCACTCTCTTATATTTTCTCTAGGTCATATCCCATATTTTCTTTTGAGATTCTATATGTTTTATATATCCAGGGGGTTTCATTAGAGGGTACTTGATAGTGAGCTTAGGCATTTGGGTAGCTTCTGCTTGGGAGTGGTTGTAATGTGAAGTTAGGTAGTTTTTTGAGCTGACACTGATGTTGTTTGTTGACTTCCCGATTGATGCACAGGTGTGGACAATCTAGGGTCCAAAATCTCAACATCTATCCTAAATGTACAGACCAACACTCCTCAATCAGCAAGCAGCTCACCCAGTAGACTAAGCCATGAAACATCCAAGCCAGCCCCCCCCAAACACCCTAGGCCTGGACAACTGCACCAATGAGGGCCCCAGGCACTCCTGGTCCGTGGGCCTGCTGCTAGAGTTGGTCCCGCCAAAGCGGCGAGCCTATAATCACCACCTCGTGAGATGTATCACGGAACACACTGTACACCAACCTTGAATCTACCACCAATCCTCCACGGGAGGTGCCAAGTTCTGTACCTGGGTTTCATAGGAAAAGTCACTTGACACCGAGGCTTTCCCTGTCTCTCCTGACACCCTGCAGGTGATGTCTATAGCACCAAAATGTAGTCCCTAAGGACCCAAATTCCCTCAGACCACCTCTGATGCTTCCCAAAGCTCTTGGGGTAACCTAAGTCCCCCTCCCCACTTTACGCTTCGCTGCTCAGAATGTACCCACCGCCTCTGGAACTGCCATCTTGGACCTCTTTTTTTTTAAAAATTGTAAGGGTATGAAATTTCCCTCTTAGGACTCCTTTTACTTTTTTTTTTTTTTTTCTTTGATATAAATATCGTTTTTTCTTTATTTTTTTTGTAATTTTAATCTTTTTTTTTATTTAGTTTTTTTTTTATTTTTTGATTTTTTGCATTTATACTCTTTTTCCTTGATCAGGCATATTTCCCTTACTTCCCCTCCCCCCCCACACCCATTCCAGGATATCGTATTTGCCATAACCTTGCTTAGGACCTCTAAGTTACCATACGATTTTTTCTTGTATTGTCCTTTTTCTCACCTTAGTTCCAGGAATTGTTAACTTTTTTTTTTCTTGACCTATTCATCATTCAGGTAGTTGTGATGTTTAGTCTCAGTCTGTATTATTGTGTAGTGCTTGATAGATATAGGGCTTATTCTGATGCGTGATATTGAACTTTATTGCACACTTGTGTTCTGATAGAATGAATGAGATTGTGTCAATCCTTTGCTTTGTTGAGGTATGATTTTGAGAATGTCCCGGGGTGGGCTCTATAGAAAGTGTTTCTCGTGTTTTTGGGATGTGATATATTCTGTAATGTCTTAGGTGGTCCATTGTGCTGGAGTGTATTGTTCGTGAGTTCTGTATGTTTGTTTTGTTCAGTTGACCTATCCAAATGGCTCAGCAGTGGAGTTGATTGAAGTCCCCCACATTATAATCTGATTAGTTGCTGGGATTGACAGTGCCTGTGAATTCCCGCGATGGTTTATGAAGTTTGGTGCTGCACCAGGAGTCTATTGTATATATTCAGATGTATCTCCATGGTTAAGTGTTCTTTTGAACACTTGGACTTTAAGCAGTAATGGAGTACACAAGAAGGCTTGTCAGTTGCAAGGATGGTTCTCTTTGGGGAAGATGATGTTAGTAGTGAGTCTGTGGTAACAGAAGAGAAGGATATGTGGGCTTCTGATCTACATTCCTCCCCAGATTTATTGTAAGAATCTAAATCTGACTTAAAATTTTAAAATCTATAAAGAAGGAAAAAGAAGTAACTAGGCATCTATATGGCCCCAAGTTTCAAGTATCTAGTACTTTATTAGAAAACAATCTATAATGGGATCATGACAGGAAAGGAGGAATTGTTAGGAGTGCCTTACTCATAAGTCAGGAAGGATGGTTCATTAGATTCATCATCAGGGACTGAAGGCTTTATTCAATTATACTCCTAAATATCGGAAAAAGGAATCTCAAGACTGTTGTTCTGAAGAAATGTACTCAGATTGGGACAGGGTACTTTTTATCCCCACCTGTAGTTGAGTGCTCTTCAAAGCAGTCAATGGATGCTGAAGAATGAGAGAAGGTGAATATTAGTTTTATTCAGAAAGACAAGTTCCCCCCTGGAACGTTATTTACTTTCGATTAGTTTTTGCTTTATTCCTCAATCTAAATCTAAACACACATTGTACACATTGAACACCATTCAATGGACTCAGTGCAATATATATACATTAATAATGATTATAATATATATATATATATATATATATATCTGTGTATGTGTGCCTGTTCATAAATACATTTATGTATATGTAATAATAATTAGGAGAATAAGAATCTGGGAAGGAGTTAGGGAAGACATGGGAGGACGTGGAAGGGGAGCAAAAGGAGTGGAAATGATGGAAGTACAGCATTCATGTTGGGAATTCTCAGAAACACTATATAAAAATCCCAAGTATGTATAGAGAGAACCTGCTTCTTTACTTCATGAAGATTATATTTAATCATTAGATAGTTGCATTTTATATAGTGTCAATTTAATAATTTTATTTTCTGGATTAACCATGGCAACATTCTTGTACATTCCTATTAACTATAAGCCTAGTTTTACTATATTTCCTTTATTTATTTTCCCAATTCATATTTTCCTCAGATAATACAAATATATACTATATAAGCCATGTATAAAATTTTCATGCATTCTTTGCTCCTTAATTCCTACAAAGTTCAATTCCTACTTATGTAACTATCATTTGTGATAAAATATTGTTCTTTGTAATAAATATGCTTGAGGCTTTTTCATATGCACAAATCAAATGAATCATTTATTATCATATTATTATAATTTATTTTGATAGGAATCATTTTCTTTTCTATTTAGCTTCGGGAATGTTTTTACCTAATGGCCTCAATTATTTGTTCACAATGTTTGAAATTAGGGGACCTTTATTTCTGGATGCCTAAGGCTTTCCATTCAAAGTTATTACAAAGCCAATCAAATTTGTTGGAAAAGAAGAAATACCTTAATGTCCTGTATTCAAACCATCGATTTAATAACCCTTTGTACTTTTTCAAAAAGCTTGGTTATACACCATATTTATCTTATGTAAAGATATAATATGTAAAAAAGGATTAGCATATTTTGTAACATAGTTATAATGGGCAATTTCCTAAACAGTGCAATGATTGGAAGTGTGAGTTTGATTGCAGTTACTGGTATTTTTCTCAATGGTCACGTGGTTGAAATATGTTAATAAAAACAGAAAAGAATAGATTTATAGTGACTCCTAATGATTTATTGTTATACCCATGGATTGCTGCATCTCTCAGTGGTCATCAAAGAAACTTTTCTTTGCCATAGTTTGTCACAGATTTCCACAATGTGGAAATGTGATGACAAAGAGAAACTGCTGAATCTCAGCCTTAATTGTGATATCTTTTTTTTTTTTTTTTTTTTTGTCTTTTTGAGACAGGGTCTCCCTGTAGCCCCAACTGACCTGGAACTCACTCTGTAGACCAGGCTGGCCTTGAACTCACAGAGATCCACTGGCCTCTGCTAGGATTAAAGGCATGGGCCACCACACCCAGCAAATTGGAATATCTTTATCACAATCCCTCTCCCAAGGCTTGGGGAATTGGGCACAAAAGATTGTAAGAGCCAGATAGAATGGATGGCTCTGACAAAACACTGTTTTCTAGACACAACTGGGAAGGTGCAAAACATCATAGTATGAGAGAAAGAGAGAGAGACAGAGAGATAACTTAAAAATAGTAAGAAATTATGGGCTCATCAAAAGATGTTAACTTGGTCACCTGCAACAGTATGGTTTTAGTTTTAAGTTTAAGGTTGAATTGATGGGTATGTTATGAGGCGAGGCTGTATATATACACACACACACACACAGATATATATATATATATATATATATATATATATAATCACAAACAAATATTATCATTGTTTTCCCTTTCAATCAAAGAATTCACTGTAAAAATGTGCAATATGTAGCTGTCTTGGCCCTATAAGGTACAAACTCTGATTTTCATATCTGATCTGTAGAACCATGAAGCTTTCAGTCATGTCAATGTGGCCCTTATAACTGACATTTCAGAACAAACTGTGTAATATTCAGTCACCAGACATAGGACTAGGCTTAAATTAAATCACCCTTTGCCTACTACAGGGGATGTACACCAAAAGATTTCCTAGTTTAGCACGAAAAAATGATTTGGAGTTGTGCTCTAAGTAAATGCCCACAAGAACCTATTTTTAAAGAATTTTTAATGTGGTATCTTCTCAGAAATGTGACTTTCCTTTACAATTGTAGTGTTTAGGTCACACTGAGATCACAACTTAACATGCTTCTTATTCATTGAACAACCTTTCCTGATCATTTATTTTTAAAACGTTCATTACAGGAGTCATTAGGACAGCCTTACACAACATGGATCGGGAAGCCAGAGAACATTACTCAGTGGTCATTCAAGCCAAAGACATGGCTGGGCAAGTTGGAGGGCTTTCAGGATCCACAACTGTCAACATCACCCTGACTGATGTCAATGACAACCCGCCACGGTTTCCTCAAAGTATGTACCTGTTATCTCCACGTTGAATTTATCACTGCTCTTTTATAAAACAAATAGAATATTTGAATGCACAGTGTCCTGGATTATAAAATGAGAATTTATTATGCCTGTACTGCTGTTCACTTTTATGCTTCTCCCTACTGGTAATGGGTAAATATATATTTACTAATGCCCTCTGAATCAGAGGTAACTGGTGGTATGGAAAACATGTGGATTGTTGTCATAACCTGAGAGTAAAATGATGTCATCCTACATCTGGCATCATTGAAAGGATTTATATATTAAACTATCCATGGAGGTATTTACTGTGCATTTTAATGTGAACATTTCATCTGTGCAATAATTTCCTATACTTAGGTTAAAGTTTTAAAATTTTAAAAATTGTTCATGTTATTCATATACATTGTTTATCCACACACACATGAATGAACTCATTTGACTCTGGTTACAACTAATTTAATAATATAGTAACCATATAGTATGAATTTAATAATATAGTATGAATACAGTATGAATATACAAAACAGAGTTCATAATACAGTAGGCAGTTCAAGTAGGCAACCTATGGATTTGGAAAGAGGTGGTTTTCATTTAAACCTCAGAATGCCAAGAATATAAATATAATATATTGGAGTGTTTCTAACATGGAAAAAACTGTGCATATCTTTTTATGGAGTAATTGTCAGTTTCCATACCAACACTGCATGTGAGTTATCACAGATATCCATCTTATATATAGTTTAAAACTTGTGATCAAATGCTCACCTTGATATGGCAATAAAGGATCTTCATAAGTCAGTGTGAGTTGTTCTTCTCAGAATGATTTCTTCAAGGCATTGTCAGTACAATCTGGTCTAACCATGTTTTAATACTGCTATTTATAATATATGATAAGGCATTGAATAATTTATTGCAAGTGGAAGTTTTGTGTCCTCACACTGTTTTATAATATCCCTGCTGTAAATTTCTCTAAAATCTGTTGCAAAATTAGTACTGTGTCACTGTGTCTGTTTACTGTTTCGAGAGCTCATGCACTCTTGTTCATCTAAACTCAGATAAACCATGTGTACCTTCTCTACTGTTACTTCAGCAAAAGGAAGAATAGTCTTTGAAGTGTTCTGTCTCCTAACTGTTTTGGCCATTTACAAAATCAGGAAATTATTATTAAATTATTTAGTTGAACTTAATACTCTTTCAATCTACCAATGCTTAAAAGACAATTATTAAAGTCAGGTAAATGAATTATGTAATTATATTCACACCCTTTTAAAATATTGGTGCCAGATGCTGGACATGGTGGTGCACACCTTTAATCTTAGCAGTTGGGAGGCAGAGGCAGGCGGATCTTTGTGAGTTCAAGGCCAGCATGGTCTACAGAGCATATATATATATATATATATATGTATATATATATATATATATATGCCAGAAATGTTACAATCAATTCCTTCATATGACTTTTCCACTATGAAGAAAGTGTGTCCTACACAAGAAATACTTACAACTGGGTGATTGGGACTAGCATCCACAGATGAGGGATACCATTCGTCGTTTGTTTTTCTGGGACTGTGTTACTTCACTCAGCATGATGTCCTCTAGCTCCAGCCATTTTCCTGCAAAGCTAGTGATGTCGTCTTTCTTTACTGCTGCATAGAACTCCATTGTGTAGATGTACCACATTTTCTCTATCCACTCGTCAGTTGAGGGGCATTTAGGTTGGTTCCAGCTCCTTGCTATTGTGAAGAGAGCTGCAATAAACATGGCCGTGCATGTATCTCTGTGGTGGCAGAGTCTTGAGAGTACAAGCCCAGGAGTGGTATGGCTGGGTCGGGTGGCAAGTTCATTCCCCAATTACCCAGTTGTAAGTATTTCTTGTGTAGGGCCCCCTGAGCTTTTGTACAAAGCAGTTGGGCGTAATGCATATTGGAAACAACAACAACAGAAAGGACTGCATCAAAGAACTGATTGAAACAGTGAAAAAAAAAAAAAAGAGACTGAGAGAAAGATGCAGGGCATGTATCGCAGAATACATAATCTGGGTTGGGGTGGGGGTAAAGGAAAGGGTAATATGCTTAAATGGAACTGAAAATGATGTATGAAATACATAAAACATCAATAAAAGTATATTTAAAAAAAAAGAAGAAAGTGTGTCTGAAAGCAAACCATATACAACAGTGAGGATTAAACTCAAGTAAACCATTTTACAAATTCTTATGTGCTTGAGTAACTATTATATTAGTGACCCCATAAAATACATATTTCTAATAATATTACTAATAATTTAGAATAGCACATACATTATTATGAGAGGATTAATATTTTATGGATAAAACAATGGTGATTTAATGTTTTATTTTATTTTATGTTATGTTATTTTATTTTATTTTTTGTCTTTTTTGAGACAGGGTCTCTCTGTAGCCCCAGCTGTCCTGGAACTCACTCTGTAGACCAGACTGGCCTTGAACTCACAAAGATCCGCCTGCCTCTGCCTCCCAAGTGCTAGGATTAAAGGTGTGCACTACCCCGCCCTGCAATTCAATGGTTTTAAAAATGGCAACCAATAAGAATTTTTTGGTATAATTTTATTGAATCTGTGTATTTCATATCCAACATCTTAATCATCTTTATACCACCAACTGCATTGGAACCCTTCCAGAACTGATCCTTCCATATCACTTTAATAAGTTTATATGTATTGACCAATAGGCTTTGATACTCTGAGGAGGGTACCTTTGGTTTACTAATATGTTGACTATCTCAAAATAGCCAGAAAAGAATATTTTAGACATTTCCTCATAGGCAACTAACACATTGATTGGCACATTTTTAAAATGATGAATGTACTAAATTCCATTTATTGATTATTATGCAATGTGTATTAAAACACATCTTGCACATGTATGTAAAACTGTCATTTGAGCTAAAGACAGAATAAATGTTTCAAGATTATAACGATATAAATGTTCTCATAGGGTGAAACTTGAATTTGTGTACCCTCATTTCAGTTAGATTATAACACAATTCCTAAATGATATTTTGTAATCTTGTAATTTGAAATAAAGTAAAAGCACAATTGGCACACATGAGGGCTCAAGGCACATTATTTGAAATAAAGTTCCACTTTCAATCTATACTTATTCCACTCTTTAAAAAGCTGTCATATTTATAAGCTAATTAAGAATCTTTACAATATTAACAACAATATAATAGTGCCATAGGTGGATAATATCACTCATATAGATTGAGATTAATACAGACACTGGAGAAAGGTGTTCTTAATTCCATTATTTTTGCCAATAGCAATGTTTCTGTAGAGGCATCAGTTCATAGTGAAAGCTATTGCTCTCCCTGGCAAGGAAACAGATGCGTTCTTTTCCTGAATTTACTGTGTCTAATAGCTTTCTTCCGTTGGTACTACTTTAGGCAGAAAGATTGACAGATATGGTTCCTGTCAAACTCAGAAATGTGGTTAGCATGGTAAAGTTAAGACGGCATAGTCACTGAATCTTTTATTCTACCTTGCTCAATAGTTGTTTTTAATTTTGTTCCAGGTTGTATCATGAAGTACTGGTAGGGGAACATTTTTTTTTTTTTTTTTTTTTTTTTTTTTTTTTTAAAATTTTTTTTTTTTTTTTTTTTTTTATTTTTTGTTGTTGATTTTTTTTTTTTTTTTTTTTTTTTTTTTTTGGTATAAAAATGTTCCATGACTTTCTTAGGCACATTACAACACATAAAATAACAATTTACATTTTGGGGAATCAGAGTAAACTTACTGGGAAAAATACATGAGAACTTTGCTTTTCACAAAGAACAAGGGTGTCTCGGTGTATTTCAAATTTTATAAAAATTTGGGCTGGAGGGATAGCGCAGCTGTTAAAGGCTGAGGCTGAGAACCGCAAAAAAAAAATAAAAATTTATGGATCCAATGGTGAGACATTTTTTAGCATGAGAGATTTTTACCATTGTACTTATAATTTCTGTCTTCACATAACTCTCAGATATGTATTTACTTTTACCATCAATTGCTCCCATATAATATTGCAAATTAATTACTCAGATTGTCTTCTTTCTTTTCCTTTTTTTTACCTGACAAAATTTTTTTTTCTTGATATAGCTTGTTATTAGTTCTAATTTCATCTTAAACCAAATAAGACATGGGTAAGCATTTTATTTTTTTAATTATTTTTTTATTTTTTTATTTTTTATTTACTTATTTAAATTGTCTGAGTGTTTCGTAGGCATATAATGTTTTTGTATATAATGCCTGTGGAGGCAGAAGAAGGAGTCGGGTTCCCTGGAACTGGAGTTACAGATGGTTATTAGCCATCATGTGGGTGCTGGGAATCAAAACTCAGACCTCTGCAAGAGCAGCCAGTATTCTGAAGTGCCAAACCATCTCTCCATCCCCAACAATGGTCCTTTATAATTCGGTGTGATTATGATTTCCAGTTTTCTTCTCAGTGTTCTCCAGTAAGTGCACATGTGGTTGAGTCTACTAATGGTGGAGGTTCAGTCGTCCACAAAGACTTCCAGATATTTTAGGAGAGATTGCATGGAGGACCAGCATTGCACTGAGTCATTAAGTGAAATTTTCAGTGTGGAACTCCCTCACTCTTGTGATTATACTTGGCATTCATGTTTATGTAATTGATTAGAGAAGCAGATAGTTTTGGATGTAATTTTATTCTTGGAAGCTTGACCAGTATTAACTTTTCATCTGGGGATTTGGTGTTAGCATCCACAAATGAGGGAGACCATTCTCCTCTTGTTTTTCTGAGACTGTGTTACTTCATTTAGCATAATGGCTTCCAGTTCCATCCATTTACCTGCAAAATTTGTGATGTCATCTTTCTTTATTGTTGAGTAGTACTCCATTGTGTAGATGTACCACATTTTTTTTCATCCACTCATCAGTTGAGGGGCATTTGGGTTGGTTCCAGCTCTTCACTATTGTGAAGAAAGCTGTAATAAACATGGATGTGGATGTATCTTTGCAGCACGATGAGTCTTGTGAGTATATACCTAGGAGTGGTATGGATGGGTCAGGTGGTAAGCTTATTTTGAGTCTTTTAAGGGTTCTCCACACTGCCTTCCATAATGGTTGTACAAGTTTACATTCCTACCAGCAGGGGATGAGTATTCCCCTTTCCCCACAACCTCTCTAGCATTTGGTGTCATTTGTGTTCTTGATCTTAGCCAGTCATATCGGAGTGAGATGATATCTGAGACTAGTTTTATTTTGCATTTCCTTAATTATTAATGATGTTGAACATGTTTTAAGATGTTTCTCACCCATCTTTATTTTCTCTTTGATGAAGTCTCTGTTCAGCTCTTTACTCCATCTTTTGAAGGGGTCATTTGTTTTCGTAGTCTATATATTCTTGACATTAATGCTCTGTCAGATGAATCACTGGTGAAGATTTCCTCCCATTCTGTGGGTTTTCTCTTCACTTCCTTGATTGTTTCTTTTGCTGTACAGAAGCCTTTGAGTTTGATGAGGTCCCATTTGTTAACTATTGACCTTATTTCCTGTGTAGCTGCTGTCTGATTTAGAAAGTCTTCTTATGCTTATGTCATGTAAGTTGTTGCCAACTTTTTCTCCTATCACCTTTAGGGTTTCATGTTTTACAATGAGATCTTTGATCGATTTGGAGTTGATTTTTATACAGGGTGAGAGGTAGGGGTTTAATTTTGTTCTTCTACCAATGGTGGTCCATATTTGCCAGCACCATTTGCTGAAGATGCTATTCTTCTCCACTGAGGATTTTTTGCCCCTTTGTCAAATATGAGGTGGCTGAAATTATATGAGCTCAAGTTTGGTTCTTCAATTTTGTTCTAGTACCAGGCTATCTTTATGATTATGGCCGTGTAACATCCTTGAAATCTGGTAGAGCAATCCCTCCTGTATTGCATTTTTCACTCAGGGTTGCTTTAGGTATTTGTGGACTTTTGTTTTCCCGTATGAATTTAAGGATTTTTTAAAAAGCCTGGGCCCAGATGGAGTCACAGCAGAATTCTATAAAACATTTAAAGTGGTCCTACAACCATTACTACTCAATCCGTTCAGAAGGATACAAACAGAGGGAATTCTCCCAAATTCCTTCTATGAAGCCAGTATCACTATAATACCCAAACCAGGCAAAGATACAACCAAAAAAGAAAGCTATAGGCCCATCTCATTAATGAATATAGACACAAAAATTCTCAACAAAACACTTGCAAATCACATACAGACCCACCTCAAAAAGATCATCCATCATGATCAAGTTGGATTCATAGCAGAGATGCAGGGATGGTTTAGCATATGTAAATCAATAAATATCATAAAACACATAAATGGACTGAAAGACAAAAACCACATGATTATCTCAATTGAGCAGAAAAAGCCTTTAACAAGATCTAGCGTCCCTTCATGTTTAAAGTCCTAGAAGGAACTGGACTGAAGGGAACTTTCTTCAACCTGATCAGAGCCATATAGAGCAAACCCACGGCCAACATCATCCTAGATGAGAAAAATTGGAACCATTTCCTGTAAAGGCAGGAGCCCAACAAGGCTGCCACTTATCACCACTCCTCTTTAACATAGTGCTTGAAATGATTGCTAGGACAATAAGACAAGAGAAGGAAATTAAAGGAGTACTGATTGGAAAAGAAGCTAATCTATCCCTTTAAAGATGATATGATAGTTTACCTAAGGGATAATAAAAACTCCACTAGAAAACTTCTAGAAATGATTAAGAGTTTCAATAAAGTGGCAGGATACAAAATTAACCTGGAAAAATCAGTAGCCTTTTTTTTACACTAACAATAAACAAGAGGAGAAGGAATATAAGAAGACCTCCCCACTCAGAATATCCTCAAAAAAAATACTGGGGAAAAATCTAACCAAAGATACCAATGATCTCTACAACCAAAATTTTAAACACCTGAAGGACGAGATTGAAAATGAAATCAAAAAGATGAAAAGATCTCCCATGCTCATGGATTGGAAAAATTAATATAGTAAAAAATGTCCATTTCACCTAAACTGATATACAGATTCAATGAAATCCCATTCAAATTCCCCATGAGCTTCTTCACAGACTTTGGTAAGCATTTTAAGGAGGAAACTAGAGGTGGCTACTGGCTTTATAATGTTTCTGCTCTTGGGAGCTATGACCTCAAACACAAGCACACAACAGTTTTGGTTCAGCATCTTCCCTGCTTTGCAAAGGAATATAGTAGCAGAGAATGGAGGTGGGATTGTACATACCACTATCTAGAGCAAAGCAATGGCAATTAGGGCCTCAAAAGTATTATGAAAATAAACCGATTACACAACTTTCAGGTAGAGGAAACAAATCAACCACCTATGTCTTGAATAGCTACTTATAGTACTCAAGTGATGCCCAGGTCTCTGCACATTAAAAAAAAACAGGAAAATACAAAACATTAACCCAATATACATCATTTTACTAAGGTGAGTCTACTTTGTTTGTACAAATATTTGCCATTTAAAATAACTTTTTGACTAATGTGTCTATGCATGTTTTTGTGAGTCTAGGTAGAGTCAATCAACATCTTGTTTACCTGAGAACCCTGCCTCAATAAAGAGATTGGAGAATGATTAAGGAAGTTTCTAAACATCAACTTCAGGATTCTCATATGCATACACATATAAATGTTCATTTATACACAGAAGCATAACCCCACATAAACATGCAAATACACATGTAAAATTAAAGCTAAATTGTTTATATGATAATCAAATATTTAATTAGGGGTATGTGTGTGTATGTGTGTGTATGTGTATGTGTGTGTGTGTGTGTATGTGTGTGTGTGTGTTTGTGTGTGTGTGAATACATACTTGGGTGTGCCATGTCCCACATCTGGAGTTCAAAGGACATACCTCAGGAACTGATTCTCTCTTTCCACATTTTTCATGGGTTCTACATTTTAAATTCAGTTTATTATGATTGCACAGCAAGAAATTTTACCCATGAAGCATCTTAGCAGCCCATAATCAAGTTTTTAAAGTGCTGATTTATACATACTAACAGAATATGTTCAGATAAACAATTTTCAAGAAGTTCTAAAAACTGTGAAATATCTCACTCAGAAAAGCTGGGATATTTATGTGTGCTGTTCTGATAGTCACTGTGTTTACAGTCCTTATTCATTTATTCAAAATTGCTGCAAAACAAGCTTAGTACAGCACATCATAATAATCAATGCTTAAAGTGGGATTTTATGATTTGGAAATCACTTGTGTGATGTTTCTTCTCTTACTTTCTCCTTAAATTTTGTCCACTTGGAAGGCAGCACTACCAGCATCAAACTATATAACAAAACAGCATAAAACCTAGATTTAAAGGCTTGATTAGTCTACAAATAAAGAAAATCAGCTGAAGGGCTGGAGAGATGGCTCAGTGGTTGAGGACACTGACTGCTCTTCCAGAGGACCCAGGTTGGATTCCCAGCAACCACATGGCAGCTAAGAACCATCTTTAAGCTGGGCATGGTGGAGCACGCTTTTGGTTCCAGCACTCAGGAGGCAGAGGCAGTCAGATGTCTATGACTTCGGGGCCAGGCTGGACTGCATAGCAAGCTCCAGCCCAGCTGAGACTAAAAGAGGAGAGCCTGCCTCAAAAAGAACAACAGCAAAAAATCATCTGGATAAGTCAGACTTCACACATCCCTTTACTTCCATGTCTCTGAATTTTCCCTCAAAAGCACTTGCTATTTAGATATACAGCTTCTCATTTTCACAACAGAATGTTTTTTTTAATTTCATAGAAATATTAAATAATTCTAATAAATCAATCATATTGACCCAACCTTTTGTAATACACAGTTTTTTTTAACCTCAATATGACCTATTTTCCCTATTAAAAGTTATTGAACCAAAGAAACAAGATCTTTTAAAAAGCAATTATAGTCTTTTTTTTTTTTTTTCTAAAAGATGTCATGTTTTTCCCAAGGAAGTGCTTGAAGGCTCCTCCTTGGCAAACCCAAACAGCCATCAATCCTGCCCCCGTGCTCCACACTGCGGTCCCTCCCCACCATGGTCACCCAAATGAGGTGTGTATCCTGTCTTGATCTTCCTGTGCTGGCCTCCATGACACAGCCTGGGTAGTCCAAAAATGGCAGTCTACACTCTGAAGAGGCTGAAATCCCAGTAGCCACTCAGTCCACATACTGGATATCTCAGTAATCCCCATCTGGCATTGAAGGTTTGGAGGATTCTCAGGTTTTATATCTGAAGTAAAATTTCTCAGACCTTACTGATTATTTCTGATTATACTTTCCTTTAGATGCTTAAGGCCACACACAGCCCAGATTAACCAAAGATTTTTTTCTTTTTTTTCAAGGTCAGTTGAGGGTCTGGTCCTCAAGTGTCATTATAGCTTTTAAGTCTGGTACCACAAGTTTTGTTTTCTCAATTTTTCAGATGAGAAAATGAGATATTAAAGGATAACTTGACACATAATTGAATTCTGGTTGATCCAGAATTGAAGCTCCCGAAGTCTATTTTATTGACTTCTATAATCTATGACATGGTGTCTGCTAATCATCCTAAATGAACAGGGAAAAAGAAATAAACTATTTAGTTACCATTTTATACAAAATTATAAATCCTTGCGGTTCTCATCCTCAGCCTTTCACCACTGTGCTATCCCCACAGACCCATGGCTGATGCCACAAGCTTACATCCTCTATTGGTTAGGAGATGTTATAAACCACACGAAGACCCTGCCATACTTATCAGAAGAAAATGTAAATCATGAATTAACATACCATCCAAACATCTGTGTCTATACCAAAGAAACATACCATAACAATTAGTACTGTTTAAATACCTATATATCTAATTGTGTGTGCTTCATTAGTAGGATCGAAAGGTTATGCCTGGACAAGCTGTCAGCCCATGAAAGAAAACAACCAGAACTGACTAGAGACCAAGACATCAGCTCCAGAGAAAGTAGAGTGTTTTGCTTCTCATCCACCTGTGCCCCTTTTCTAAGCCTAGGGAACAATCTGCGGAAGAGGGGGCGTGATAGAATGTAAGGGCTTTGATTGGGGTTAACGGTGAAACTACAACAATATAGACTGGACACTCATTTGATCAACTTGATTGAACATATAAGCCCCCCCTGCTGGATGGTGGGACCCATGAGCTGTGTGGGTTTGGGCACAACTGCTTGCAAAGTGGTTTTACATGAAGGATGCTTGTACTCACAAATTATCACTTATTGTTAAAAAAATGAAAACAAAACAAAACAAAAAAGCAGAGAAAGATGCAGAAAAGTTACGGCAGAATGCATGATCTGGGATGGGTAGGGGTGGGGCGGGGGGAAGGGAAGGGGATATATGCCTGAACTGAATTGGAAAATGATGTATGAAATACACAAAGCATCAGTAAAAAATAAGAAAATAAAAAAAATAAATAAATAAAATTAAAAAAAAAAAGACAAAACAAATTATAAATCAACAGATAAGTATAGTTGTTGAACTCTTGGAATTTTTCTTCCAAGATTTGACGTTCTAACAAGTCAAAATAAAGTTTGGTTTCACATAGTGTCTGAAAAAAAGCAATTATAGTCATTACTAACTTGGAAGGACAGACACATACTGAAAGGATGAAGAGTCAGTGAACTAAGTACCTTTGCATCATTGCCACCGTTTTTGTTTCCGAAGTGTGCTTTAGAGAAGCATTACCATCTCATGGTTCAATCTAAGAAATCATGTTTTGAAAAGATGACACAAAGAGTGTAAAATTATGACACATTGAAATACAAAAATGAGAAATAATGAGACATTTGAGGGATACAATAGTAGAATCATACCATTATATAGGACATTTGAAAATAAGGTACAATAAAATGTAAGATTCTATATATTATAGATATTCAAACTCTGACAGAAGACTTTTAATTATTATGATTAATACAGTGTTTAAAGTTCAATAAAACTTCTCACTTCCTGTCTTAGAAAGTCCAAGGTTCAAACACAACAACGCTAATATTCTAAATAAAAATATGCCTATTTTTATGATATTATCTTACTCAATTTTAGGAATAGGGTTCTTGAATCATTGCAGTCAACAGGCTGGCCTTACTGCAATCAGTAAATCCGCATATTCAACATTCCTTCTGTGCCAAAAGCAAACTCATTTTTCCATAATTCATAACCTGTTATATGTTGAATTTAATTTACTAGTATTTTATCATGCATTTTACATTAATATCCTTAAGGAACAAGGGCCTTTAATTTATCCTTCTCTTCTAAGCATGTCTCATCATATTGTGCTTTATGTAATTGCAGTTCCCCAAGATGCATTTTTCTAAATTAAAGATTTTTAACTTATCCTTTGAAATAAGTTGATAACTGCCCTTTGCAAGAAACATTTTCTATGCCATGTTTCATTAATCTTCACAATATTTCAAACTATTTCTGCATTATAATGTCTGTTACATGGGTCTGTGAGCACACGTCATGCATATAGAGATGTAATTGTTTTGGAAGACCATGAAGGAGGCCCATATAAAATTACATGCTTAGCCATAAACAATGTATGTGTGCTTAGTGCTGTAACGAATGTCCACTCCATCGAATGTTTTCCTCTTCTTTAGGCACACTATATACCCAGAGAGAGAATATTGAATTTCAACCAATTAATTAAATCAAGTCTGAATTTTCAAGGACATGAAAGTACCCCATGACTTTAATTTTGAGTTAAAATCTAGACATTAATTTCAACTAGGAAATCATACTCAAGACAGAGTGGCTCTGAAAATCAAAGCCTCTATTATTTAACAGCTATTACATGAATTCAAATAGTAATGAAGGAAAATAAGACCATATTCCAGTGAACATTTGATTTATCAGAAAGCAAAAAAGCCATATTGCAAACGTGCAGAAAAACTTAGTAATGTGGGTAGGAGAGCCAGGCAATAATCCTTTAAACCAAAACCTAAATAGGATAGGCATTGACTCTGTTGTTCTGTAATGGTGCTAGATGAATGAGGGGGCACAGAGGAAATGTTTGGAGTACAAAGGTGATTTCAAATGATTCAAAGAGAGAACTTTTCTTTAACTGAAAGTTCAATGTGGCAATGAGGAAGTTCCAGCAGGTTTTCACAAGACATTAGACAAGTGAGGGACTTGGTCACTCAAAAGAGCAGGATTTAATATAAGTGAAATGGACTGGGGAGAACCATCTAAATTCAGTACTTATAGAGATGTCAATGCCTTATGTCAACGTGAGGGCTGCCTGATCCTCTTGTTTAGGATTAATGCAGCTGGGTTGTTGACTGAAAAATCAATGATCATTTATCTTTTCCAGAATTCCAGAAACTTTACTTGTTATACTAAATATGCTGTGTAAACTCTACAAGTAAACAGCTGACCCTGGATGACCCCATATTTGTTTAAAACATATTTTACAGATATTTTAATCTTATTGTTGGGAATTAGTGCTCAGAAGAAATAACACCATTCAAAATATTTCTTCCCATTTTCAATGGACCTGGTGAACTAAGAATGCAGATGGAGTCCCACAATAGGATTAACATTGCTTCTAAGCCACTTAATACAATATCCATTCTTTAGCTTGTAGATTAAGGAGTTATTTTCAAGTTTTTGTATTGAAGAAACATATTCCAAGAGACTCTAACTGCCACAGATGCCAAGTCTTTCCATTCATGTGAGTAAAGTAAATTGAAGGCTTTCTAGGGGGCATTGATTATTACAAGTGCTATAAAAATGTGCATGTTTCCTAGGATATAGTAGAAATATCAATACTGAAAGGAATTTGGAAGAAGTTTAATTATGCCCTCATGGATAAATTTGAGGGGTTCAGGACACAGGGAGGAAGTGCTATAATTGAAAATATCGTAGAAATAGTAAGGAAAAAATCCTTATTACTAGATGGCTGATAGCTTATGATAAAAGTTGAAAGACATGATGAGCGATTCTTGTAAATGTGCATAGAAAGTAATTTCATAAAATAGAATATATTTCTTCTTAGGATTCTGTGAATATCAGAATAGCAATAAAGAACTGAAAATACACATAAGATTAAGTGGTAATTCATAATTGAAAGAGACAGTGATCATTTGGCTAGAAGTTCCTCTTGGAAAAATTACTACTGAATACTATCACATGACACACACAAATCTTTCCTGAAGGGAAGAGCAAATGAAGACAGCAGAATAATTGCTGTGTTATTTAAAGAAACAGCTACAGAGCCGAGCAGCTTGACATGGAGCCATAAAGGTGATAGCAGTCCATCCTTGGCTTTGTAGACAAATTGAAGTCATTCCTGGCTTCATAAGACATTATCTCAAAAGAAAATGTAAGAGAAAGCAGAGGAAGGAAGAAGGAGAAAGAAGTGGAGGGAGAGGAGTGAACAAAAAACAAACAAAGAAGGAAAAGAAAGAAAAAGAAAAAAAAAAATGCTATATCCACCTTAAACTTTAGTCTATGCTTCCTTGACCAGTTAGTGGCTACAAGCATCAATTTGAGACCAGGAAAGAAATTAAGATTCACAGAAGACTCATATGAGGGTTAGAACTATTACTAATAAATAATTTTAAAATTAAGATAAAATTACATACCTAACCAGTTACAGAAAACTGTAAACATTATTTTTATAGGTGTTAAGAAAATATTTCTGACTTACCTAACTCAGATATTCACTTTAATATGATGAAATGGAACAGAAAATGTCCATGAGATTTTCAGGTCAGGTTTTTAGTTTTGACTACAGGAAAAAAAGTAATACATTAAAAGAATGAAGGAATATTATTAGCATTTTACATCTAGAAAAATTTGAGAAGTGATATTATCACATATATACTATAATGTTAATAATGGCTAACTTTGTCTCATTTAAATTGTGCTGTTCTCTAAGCTGTAAAGAGTGAATGCCAAAAATGAAGTCACTGTTTTTTATCATTATTAAACTTTTTCCATAAGTCATACATAATTTCTCAATCGAATCTAGAGTCACTTCCCTTTCCATGCCCCCCACCCCACCCGAGTCCCTGTACTCTGCCATACATGTCCTGCATCTTTTTCTGAGTCTTTTCAGAGTTCTGTTTTTCCAGTTCCTTTGTTGTTGTTCTCTCCACCTTGTATTGCTACAGTATATATATGTATATACATAGTTATACATATGCATAAATATATGCATAAATATATACATATATACATACATACATACATACACATATCACTTGAATTGGAGGACTTTTTTTCCTACAAGATGTCATGTTTTCCTTAAGGAAGTGCTCAAAAGTTCTGCTTGGCAATCCCAAACAATCATCAATCCTGCACTTTTGCTCCACATTGGGGTCTTTCCTTCCCATGATCCCCCAAATGAAGTCCAGCAGGCACACTCCCTATCTTGATACCCCTGTACTGGCCTCCATGGTACAGCTAAGTTAGTCCAACAATGGCAGTCTGTATTCTGATGTGGCTGAAATCCCCTTAGCTAAGTAAGTCATTCTTTTTTTTTTTTTTTAATTTATGTGTATAGATGTATTGTCTGCATGTAGGTCTGTACACCTGTGTCATGCAATGTTGCAGAAGTCAGAAGAGGGTGTCAGATTCCCCTGGAACTGGAGTTAAAGACAGTTCTCAGCCGCCATGTGGGTGCTGGGATTGAACCTGGGTCCTCTGCAAGAACGGTCAACTCTCTTAACCCTCTTAACCGCTAGGCCATCTCTCCAGCCCCAATTAAGTCATTCTTTTTTTTTTTTTAATTTTTTTTTTATTATTTATTTATTTTTGTATGTGTATGAATGTACTGTCTGCATGCAGGTCTGTGCACCCGTGTCGTGCAATGCCGCGGAGGTCAGAAGAGGGTCTCGGATTCCCCTGGAACTGGAGTTCTCCTGGAATTGGAGGTACAGATGGTTCTTAGCCGCCATGTGGGTGCTGGGGATCGAACCCGGGTCCTCTGCAAGAGCGTCGGTGCTCTTAACCGCTAGGCTATCTCTCCAGCCCCCTTTAAGTCATTCTTATAAATACTATTGGAACCTTCTAGCATCAACTGTTTAAGAAAACATACAATTCAAATTACAGTGCAACACCCAAATACCTATAATTCCATTTACTTATTGAATGAGCCTTTAATGGTTATTTCATATATGTCGAAAGGCTATCATCTATCCATCTAGCTATCTTTCTATCTATTCATGCTTCTGTCCATCTATATATCTATTTGTCTATTTGTACATGGCACATCTAAAGCTTTTCACCCAAGATATATGTTGAATCTGATTTTATTAGCAATTTATGTTGAACAGATATCAAACTGTAGATTTTATTGTGTGACGCTATTCCTTTGGAGATATAAACAAACATCTACTTCCCCCGAGATGGCAAACAATTGACAGACCAAAGTGAGAATCCAATCCAATACACAATACAACCTTATAACACATGATATTTATTAGGGTAATTCTAATAGTGTGAGAGTTTACTTACTGGAGAAAAAACAACAACAACAAAAAAACAGATATTTGCTTCCCTAAAGCTCACCTCAGTAAGGCTGATAACCCAAGACCTCGAAACCTGTAACATATTGAATAACCTGGAGATGAGTGAAAGGATGCCTTTTTCAGGCAGCTATGCTGGCTTCTGCCTACTACAAGCGTCTTGGCACCAGGTACTAGTGACACTACTGGTTTCTGGCAACTAACTGCTTACATAAGCTTGGGTCGGGATGAGCCTAGTGAATCTAGTCAGTTTCAGGAACTTGGTAAAGTTATTTAGTTGTTTATCTTCTTACTCTAAAGAATGAGTTTCTTTTTACCTCTATGTAAATGATCCTAGTCTCAATGAGATATGCTAGCTGCCATGTGGGTGCTGGGATTTGGACCCCAGTTTTCTTCAAGAAAAGCCAATGCTCTTAACTCTGGAGGATCTCTCCAGTCCCAGTACAGGATATTCTTAAATGCAAAAATCTTCCAGTAATCAATCATTATATGCAATGAACTCATGCAAAATAAAATAAAATAAAAAATAAAGTAAGATAAGTTTTGGGAAAAGTTTTTTGAAAATTATGTTCAGAATTCAGGAAAAAGAAGCTGTCATTAATTTTAAGCAGTATATGTTTAAAAATATTTTTATTGAGTTTTGGGTATTTCATACACAGCTTCTTAACCACTTTTATAATCCCTTACCCATTGATACCTTGCCATAATTCCTACACTGAATTTCATGTATTCTTTCATTTATGTTAAGGCCAATTGAGTCAAGTTAGTCAAGTGTCCTCAGGGGTCCCTCAGTCCCTCACTGGTGTATAGTCAGCTTATCTAGTGTCATTCAGTTAGAGATCACCTCTTCCTCACCCAGTAGTAATCAGCTGCCCAATATTTCCTTGGCTAAGATTGGGTCCAATTGACCATTTCCATAGTTTTATGCTGGATTTTTGTCTCTTTGAGTTTGCATGAGTCTTACAGATACTATCTTCATTGTTGCGAGTTCATATGACTGAGGACCCAGGATGTTGTAATTTTCTATTTCCACATAGTGATGCACCCCTCTTCTGGCTCTTACGATCTTTCTGCCCACTTTTTCTATTATGGTCCCTGAGCACTGGGTTCCTTACCCTTTTCTGCATGAGGCTGCTTCATTGATGAGAGTGGGGAGGTGCATTGCTATTCTCTCTATCCCCTGTTCCACTATGTTCCATGAATCTGAGGTGTAGCGGTACCATTGCAGATGTGTCACTTAAGATTATGCTTTACACAGACACTTATTCTCTGTGTGTGACTAGTTATGGAACTCTATAATATTCTCTTTTGCAAAAGAAGCTCGTTGGATAAGTAGTGGCTGATATACTCGTCTATAAATATAAGGGCTGATATTTAGAAAATACTAAGAAATTTCATTTGTCTAGGGATGTGAAAGCCGAACGTTTTGCTCTACATTTTATGACCTCTCTAGCCATTTGTATTTGGTTTTACTGTCAGTACCACACGTGATTTTCCTCCCATTGAGTGGACTTTAATTCTGGTTAAGGAGCTGTTGATGACTCCCAGTATAAAATTACCACCGTTACTGCCCTAATACAGTTTGCTGTGCTGGTCGTTGTTGTTATGAGGCATTAAAGGTGGGGTTGGAATGCTCATGGTGTTCTCCCTTAAGAGCTTCCAAAGCCATGAGAGCTACCCATCAGGGAATTGGCTTTCTGGTCAGTTCCATATCCATTGCTCCAAGTCCTGTGTCTCAAGTACGTCTCTTTTTCAGCGGTCAGGTCTTACCTTCAAATTCTGTAAGGCTATCAAGGGCTTTGCAAATAGCCTCTGTAATTTTGAGAGTTTTTTTGACTACTTTGGCCAACAACTTGAAGGGAGTTTTCGCATCTGGCAATATTTTTTCTTATACAGTTTTCAGCTATAAACATAAACTCATGCAGGTATATTGTATGTTTAATTTTTCAGTGGGTTTTTAAATTAGTAATTTCTCTCTCTATTTAAATAGACATTATTCTCTTGCCTAACTCTCCCTCCCCAGCTAAAGTACCCCCATTTACTCTATTTCTCCCTTGATAATGCTATGAGCATAGGACAAAGCCACAAATTAAACATAGTTTAGTGAGTTATTGTGCATTTCATATAGTAGTTTTTAATCAAATTTAGACTCCCTTGTCCATACCCAGCTCTCCATTGCCTCCGCTCACTGATTTTCATGCATTCTGTCATATGTTAAATACTATCTTGTCAAGTCCTTAGATGGAAGTTCATCCACTGGAGCTTCACCAGCCTTTCTAGGAATCTAAAATATCTACTCTCCCTCATCCAGCAATTATCAGTTGCCAATAGTTCCAAGGCTAGGCTTGAGGCCTGCTGCAAGTTTCCCTTATTCTATGCTAAGGTTTTTGTCTAAATGAGTCCATATGGGACTTGTGCATGCTGTCACATTTGCTGCATGTTCCTATGAAGAAATATCCAGGGATTTGAAAGCCTCTGTTTTCTTATGTTTATGTACAAACCCTATCTATTACAATCTTCCCACCCCCTTCTCCACAATGGTTCCTGAGTCATTGGTGGGTGAGTTTTATTTTTTTTTTATTTTTATTTTTTTTATTTATTTCCATATGTGTATGAATGTACTGTCTGCATGCAAGTCTGTGCACCCGTGTCGTGCAACGCCGCGGAGGTCAGAAGAGGGTGTCGGACTCCCCTGGAACTGGAGCTCTCCTGGAATTGGAGTTTCAGACGGTTCTCGGCCGCCATGTGGGTGCTGGGGATCGAACCCGGGTCTTCTGCAAGAGCGGTCAGCGCTCTTAACCGCGAGGCCATCTCTCCAGCCCCATTGTGGGTGAGTTTTAATATAGGAATCCTATCCAAGGATATACTCTCTTCAATCTCTTATTCTCTAAATGATAGCCAGTTGTGGCCTACTTTTTGCAACACACTCTCCTGTACAAGGAAGCTTCACTGGTGAGAGGTGAGGGATATATTTGTATTCTATCTACCTCCTGCTCTGCTATGATCTGTGAGTCATGGGTGTAGAGGCTTCACTGTAGATGTATCTTTTAGGGTTGGCCATCTCTCAGACATATTTTCTGTGTGTCGACAGGTCTAGAACTCTGTAATAGTCTCTATTATTTGCAAAAGCAAGCTTCTTTGATTAGTGGTTTATGGTATATTCACCTGTAAATATAAGGATCCATAATTTGCATATAGTAATAATTTTCATTTTTTATAGATATGACAGAGTTGGGGTTTCTCTATGACATATGGCTTCTCTAGTCATAGGTATTTAGCAATATTTACAGTGCCTCCCATTAGTCCCCTTGAATTGAAAAGACTTAAATCCAGTTAGGTATCTCTTGATTATCCCCGGATCAAATGTCACTACTGGGACAGCAGAGTGTGCCAGACATTTTGGTTATTAGGCTTTAAAGCTGGGCTAATCCATTGATTAACTTTCTCCCTTATCAGTAAAGTGACAGTTTTCACCATAAACCAAACCTCTGCTTCTTTTCATGTGTACACAATGTCTATGATTCCCAGTGATATGATTCAAGGGTATTTGCAAAGGATTTGAAAAAAAAACATGTAGAATTATTAGTATTTTTTCTCCTTCTTCTTTGGTATTGACTCATTTTGTTAGGAAGACACATGAATCATAAGTTAAAAATAGCAACTCATATCATTTTACTTTCTTGATAATTATTGTTGACAATACTATTATTATCAATGATTCATTGTTATCATGGACATTAAAGAAAAAAATGATATGTAACATGAAAGATAGATGTTATTAGGCAGATTGAGGGAGTGGCATGTGCAGGTACACAGGCTCATAATCAAAGGAATAGCAAAGTTTGAAATAAGATATAATTTTAAACAATGACATGACTAAATTCTATGAAATAATAAAGATAGACATTCACATAAATTAGATAAAATTTAATATCTAATATATGGAGGACCCATATTTACAATAGAATTCTCTCCCACAACTACCGCTCTACAAAATTAGAAACCATGAAAATTATTTTATTACTGAACAAATATTAATATATTCGATGTGCTACATATTGCACATAATCCAGTAGTTGATTGCAAAGACAAAAATATATCACACTTTTATAAATAAGTCAAAATACAACTGACTACATGTGTTTCCAAATAATAATAAGTCCTCAGGATAAGGCATAAAATAATACCACTTCTCATACACTGTTCATCATGAATTCACCGAGTGACCCTGGGGACCATAAGATTCAGTTAACAGCATTTATTGAAAGGTAGCAAATACATTTCTCATAATTGTATGACAGAAGTTCCATTGCAAATCATAAGTTGATTGCTTGGATTTATGTGCACTGCCACAAGAATCTGAGGTTGGAGAGACAATCTGTTAGATTTGATTATTCCATTTTAAATAGATGGTATTCATACCATTAGAAATCATGGCTGTTAAAGATTTGACAGGATGTTTAAGTTTTTTATTGACATTTTGTGTATTTCATACATCATTTTTCAGTTCATTTCAGGCATATTCTCTTTCCTTTCCCTCACCCTACCCCAGATCATGCATTCTTCCATAACTGTCCTGCATCTTTCTCTCAGCCTTTTTTTATGTTTAGGAATTCACATTTTCCTCCATTAATTTTATATTACTCGAAAATATGGATACATACTCTCCACCCATAAACAGTATACAGCGTCTGAAAATAATTGGTGGGTAGATTCTAGAGCCCACTGAGAGATTCACATTATAACAAAATAGTTCCTTTCAGATAAACAGAAATATAACCATAATGTCATTCAGCTTGCCTTTCGTCTGGCGGATTTGGTGTTAGCATCCTCAAATGAGGAAAATCATTCTCCGTTTGTCTTTCTGGGACTGTGCTACTTCACTCAGCATAATGGCTTTGAGCTCCATCCATTTACCTGCAAATTTCATAATGCCATCTTTCTTTATCGATGAATAGTACTCCATTGTGTAGATGTACCACATTTTTGTCATCCACTTGGCTGTTGAGGGGCATTTGGGTTGGTTCCAGCTCTTCACTATTGTGAAGAGAGCTGCAAAAAATATGGATGAGCATGTATCTTTGCTGTAGTATGAGTCTTTGGGGTATATACCCAGGAGTGGTATGACTGGGTCAGGTGCTGGCTCATTCCAAGTCTTTTAAGGGTTCTCCACACTGCTTTCCATAGTGGCTATACAAGTTTACATTCCCACCAGCAGTGGATGAGTGTTCCCCTTTCCCCACAGCCCCTCCAGCATCTGTTGTTTGTTTTCTTGATCTTAGCTAGCTGTACTGGAGTGAGATGATATCTGAGAGTGGTTTTAATTTGCATTTCCTAATTACTAATGATGTTGAACACTTTTAAGATGTTTCTCAGCCATCTTTAATTCCTCACTGGTGAAGACTCTGTTCAGCTCTTTACTCAATCTTTTGAGTAGGTCATTTGTCTTCTTCTTTGTTTTTTGAGTAGTGTATAATATATATATATATATATATATATATATATTATTGATGTTAATGCTCATCAGATGTGTCACGAGTAAAGATTTCTTCCCACTCTATGGGTTTGGCTTCACCTCCTTGATTGTTTCTTTTGCTGTACAGAAGCTTTTGAGTTTTATGAGGTCCCATTTGTCGACTGTTGACCTTACTTCCTGTGCAGATGCTGTCTGATTTAGAAAGTCTTTTCCTGTGCCTATGTCTGTAGGTTGTTGCTATCTTTTTCTTTTATCACCTTCAGGGTTTCAGGCTTCATACTGAGATCTTTGATGGACTTGGAGTTGATTTTTGTACAGGGTGAGAGGTAGGGGTTTAATTTTGTTCTACAGATGATGTCCAATTTTGCAGCACCATTTTCTGAAGATGCTAAGTTTTAAAACATTTCTATATGTTTGAAAGAGAAATACCTAGGAATTAGCAATGAGAATCTATTCTTTCAAATGAATTTAAGGAATAATCAAGAGTGTGTGTGTTTTGCTTTATTTTCAACAAGAATCAAAGCTCTTAATTTCAATTTGTGTTTGTCCTGAAAAACCCAGATGTAAAATTGATTTCTGTAAATGAAATGCCTCCAACATCTCAATCTAATGTGTAAGTAGAATATGTGTATAGCTATGCAATAACCATTAGAATGTAAAGGTCAATAATTTGAGGATTTATTTTTCAATAGAAGAAATGCTGATTACCTGAAACTACAAAACATTCCAGGTCCATTTATGTTATATAGTTATTGGTGCTGTTTTGTACAAAAGAACCTAAATATAAGTGATAAATAATAAGGGAATGGCATCATATCCACTATATAAAACAAAATTTTTATTAATTATGATGTACACCATGTTACTTAGTTAAATATGTGTTCATGGAAAATGGTATTTTGATTCATATATGCAACAGAATTCCATCATGGATGGTAATGTGAGATGTGTAGGCCACTGTCAAAGATTTCTCAGTTCATTTGTAACTTCTTCCTTTGAAAATAATCAGCCCTTCATTATTATTTTTTTTTTGTCTTTTTGAGACAGGGTCTCCCTTTAGCCCCAGATGTCCTGGAATTCGCTCTATAGACCAGGCTGGCCTTGAACTCGCAAAGATCCACCTGCCTCTGCCTCCCAAGTGCTAGGATTAAAGGCATGTATCACCACGCCATTCATTTATAAAAAGGATTTTAATTCTTGCACAATGACAGAAAAATAGAAAACCATATGTTATCATTCAAAATTTATTTCATGTTAATCACTTTACACTAGTCGATTTTTTTCTAAATTGTTCTGGAAATCAAATGTTTAATTGCTCAGCCTGAAATGTACTAAAGAACTGCACCTCCAGTTACTAAGGCCAGGATGCTTAAATGTTATTCTCTGTGTAATATGTTTTGTCTTAAAAGTTAGATTTCCTTAGAGTAAATATTTATCCTTTTGTAGTACTTTGGATACATATAAAGTGTTTCTTCAAGTAGATAATTATAGCACAAACATGAATATTTGGGGATCAAATGTCAAAGTCAATGTATATATTTTACTTAGATTTAATAGAAATAAAATATTTGAGGCTTCATTGCATAAAAATTCCATATTTCTTTTCTTTTTTTTTTTTAAATTAGTTTTTATTGATGCTTTGTGCATTTCATACATTTTTTCCAATTCAGTTCAGGCTTATTTCCCTTTCCCTCCCCCCCCCCCACCCCCACCCCATCCCAGATCATGCATTCTGCCATAACTGTCCTGCATCTTTCTCTCAGTTTTTTTTTTCATTTTTAGCTATAAGTGATAATCCATGAGTACAAGCATCCTTCATGCAAAACCTATCTGCAGGCTGTTGTGCCCAAACACCTACAGCCCCACCATCCAGTGGGGGGTGACAGGTTGTTTGTTCAATCAAGTTGATCAAATGAGTGTCCAGACTACATTGCTGTAGTTTCACCATTCACCCCAATCGCAGCCCTTACATTCTACCACGCCCCCTCTTCCGCAGGTTGTTCCCTAGGCTTAGAAAAGGGGCACAGGTGGATGAGAGGTAAAACAGTCCACTCTCTCTGGAGCTGTTGACTTGGACTCTGGTCAATTCTGGCTGTTTCCTTTCATGGGCTGACAGTTTGTCCAGGAATAACCTTTCGATCCTACTAATGAAGAACAAGCAATTAGATATATAGGTATTTAAGCAGCACTAATAGTTATGGTAGGTTACTTTAGCATAGACACATGTTTGGATATGTTAATCCATGAATTACAATTTTCCCCCCTGTTAAATATGACAGGGTCTTACTGTGGCTTATAACATCTCCTAACCTGTAGAGGGTGTAAGCTTGGGGCATCAAGCCATGGTTTTTCCCAGGTGAGAGCCAATAGCCAATGTAGATGTGGGATATACAGGCACATGGGCTGCTCTGCTGCACAGTATTTCCAGGCAGGGTGAGGTGTAGCTGGTGCTGACGGTGGAGTCTTGTTGACTCAGGGGAGACCCATATTGCTTTATTTGGTTTAGGTGCCTTTGGTACACTCTCTGGCATTCCAGGGCATCTGTAATACAGCTTGCAATGTGTGGTCTCAATACATCCACGCCATGTGTAACATCAGGTCTTTCAGTAAACAGCAGGGTCTTATTGCTCTCCCTCCTGTAGGTATCCCAACTTAGAGGCAAGAGCCCCTTTACCTTTTTGTGGGAGCCTTGGATCCCTGCCAACATCCACCTGGTAGATACAATCCATTGCTGATGTCAGAGCTCCTGTATTAATATGATTTGCCTGAGTGCATAGCCCTAGGACTTTAGTATTAATTTGGAAGAAGTAATCCTTCCAACAGTTTCCCATGTTCTAGTAGTCATTAAAGAAGCAGTTTTACTGTTTTATAAGAGATTACCTCTACAATTACGTTGTCTCCAATTTAACAGTTGGGGAGTGGACCTCATCATTGTCATATTTCTCCTTGTTCTATGGGGGGAAGGCAAGAAAGTCTCTCATATCAGAACCTTTGTGGCACCTAGAAGGTAAGTTTTCATTAGGAGACTCATTATAACTAGTTGTTACATGTAGGATCCAGAGGGGTTCGATGTTTATGGCAATCTGAGGCTTTTCTTCCTTTGCAATGTTCAGACGGTCAGGCCTTTCCGTTGCCACTTTTTGGTAACATCCTACCACCCAGGTGCCCTCAACTGACGAGTGGATAGAGAAAAAATGTGGTACATGTATACAATCGAATACTATGCAGCAGTAAAAGAGGGACAACATCATGAAATTTGCAGTTAAATGGATGGAGCTGGAAGACATTATGTTAAGTGAAGTAACACAAGTCCCAGAAAAACAACGACAAATGGTGTCCTCATATGTGCATGCTAGTACCAACAACCCAATAAATAAATATTCTCATGGAGAGGGAGGCATAGTAAAAGAACAACAGAAAGACTGCATCAGAAAAATGGACTGAAATGGTGAATTGGAAAGGGGGGATGGGTGGGAGAGGGACACGGGTGTATATTCGATTAAGGCATATTTAATTGACGTGAGCTCAGCAAGTACCCAGTTTCGCCTAGAACTGTCTGCAGGACACATGGTGTTTTAGGACTTAGTAAAAGTAAAAGTAAACATGTGTATATTAAACAACATTGGTTTACAGAATCTGATTAAAAATGGTAATGCAATCTGAATTAAATGGAGATATAATTCGCTGTTGCCCCCATTTGCTTTACATAAAATTGTAGAGCAAGAACTTGGGATTGAAACATACAAATTTCTCTATAGTTTCTCTGTTGAACAGTATCACCATTGAGCATTCTCTTTAAGATGATTTAACGTAAAAATTAAGTTTGCTTCCCAATTAATCATATATAGTCACCCAAAACAAAATGGGTGAATTTGAAAATAAATCTGTGCCTTGACTCCACCCGAAGTTTGTAAATAATACAACTGTCTTCTGGAGACTCATACGCTAAAAAAAGGGGGGGGGGATACAGAAAGACATGAAACCTTTTCATCAAACCCTTGCAATTCAAATCTTAAAACTAACTATGGGAAAAGATTTGTTTGTTCCAACAGGACAAAACGTCACCAACTTAACGGCTGAGAAAGAAAAGATACAGGTTTGCATTGAGTAGCATATTTCTTTTTTTGTTTGTTTGTTTGATTCTACAATATAATAGCACAGTTGTTTTCAGATAACATTGACGTTACTCAGTTTGACATACAATTAGGTAATCGGTGCATTTTTTTGAAGTGAGACGAATTATTAAGCATAAGCAATAAATGTAAGTAACATTCATGTAAAACCAATTTGCAAGTATCTATGTCCAATTTTTGAACAACCCAAGGTTCCCATAGTCCAGTTGGAGAAGCTTGTATGCACAAGCATGTTGATCAAATAGGAGTTCAGTCTATATTGCTGTAGTCTCATGATTCACCCCAATGTCTCCATAGCCCTTACATTCTACCATGCCTCCTCTTCCGCAAGTTGTTCCCTAGGCTTTGGAAAAGGGGAACAAGTGGGTGAGAAGCAAAAGAGCCTATTTTCTCTGGAGATGTCATTTTGGACTCTAGTCTGTTCAGGTTGTTCCCCTTCATGGGTTGACAGCTTATCCAGGGATACCTTTTTAATCCTACTAACAAAGCACAAGCAATTGGGTGTACAGGCATTTAAGCAGTACTAATTATTATGGCAAGCTAACCTGTGAGCATAGACACAGATGCTTGGATGGTATGCTAATCCACAAACTGTGGTTTCTCTATAAAGGGTGACAAGTTCTTATTGTGGCTTATAACATCTCCTAACCACTAGAGGACACAAGTTTGTGGCATCTGATGTGAGTTATTCCTCCAAGGAGAGAGCTAATGGACAATTAGATTTGGGATATAGATATAGATATAGTCAGAGATAGATAGAGATAGAGATAGAGATAGAGATAGAGATAGAGATTGATACATGGTTGCCACTGTTGCACAATATCTCCAGGCAGTTGAGGTGTAGTTGATACTGACGGAGGAGACTTGCTTGTCTCAAGTAGACCAATATTTTCTCTTTTGCTTTAGTGGCCTTTGGTAACGCTCTCTGGCATTTCAGAGGCCAGTTGTACATTAGCAAGTGACGTCTCAAAACATTTTTTCATGCTTACACCAGGACTTTGACAACAGGGACTTACCACCTTTCTCCTTGCATAAATCCCACTTATAGGCAAAAGGCCTTTATAATTTGGGGGGCTTGAATCCCCTAGCCAACATCTCCTAGGTAGAATAATTCATTGCTGATGTCAGAACTTTCCTGTGCTAATATATTTTGCTTAATTACACAGCTTATAAAGACTTTACTATTGAATTTGGCTCTAAATAGAGAATTATCCTTTCACAGTTCCTATGTCTACCAGTCAATTAAGAAAGGTAGTTATACCTGTTCTATAAGAAATTACCACTATAACAGTTGGCTATAGTTTACAGTTAGGGAATGACTTCAGTACCATCATGTTTTTCTTTTTCCTATAAAGGGGAGAGGTAGGAAGATCTCTCAGCATCTGGAAGGTAAACTTCATTAGGGCCCATTATAAACAGTTAACCCCAATAGAATTCAGAGAGATGCTCAGTGTCTGTGACTCAGGCAGTCTGAGCTTCCTCTTTTTTTAATGTTCAGATGGGTCAGCCTCTCTGCTGGCATTTCCCAGTCCATCCTGCACAGCCAAAAGTTGTACTTTTTCAGGCATTTAGATTGGTGTTTTTACCTGTGGGAACATACAAATCTCCTCCCATCTTTAGTTTCAAGATCTCAAAATTGAAAATTTATCAGTGGGATTGGAACACAGAGTTTTCCATTTGTATCCCAGCAGGGAATCTACCCCACCTCCCACCTCCCTCTTTTTGTTTTTTAAATTTTTATGGTTTGACCTATAGATGCCTAAGTTGTATTACACATACCCAAGGTTTAAGTTTTCATTAAATTTACCCAAACAGTTTATCATTGACTGTATACTACTTATTTAGGAAGTAAACTTCAACTTAATTCGGAGACATTGGGGTGAATCATGAGACTACAGCAATATAGACTGAACTCCTATTTGATCAACATGCTTGTGCATACAAGCTTCTCCAACTGGACTATGGGAACCTTGGGTTGTTCAAAAATTGGACATAGATACTTGCAAATTGGTTTTACATGAATGTTACTTACATTTATTGCTTATGCTTAATAATTTGTCTCACTTCAAAAAAATGCACCAATTACCTAATTGTATGTCAAACTGAGTAACGTCAATGTTATCTGAAAACAACTGTGCTATTATATTGTAGAATCCCCAATACATTCATACACTGTACGGAAATTAAAAAAAAAAAAAAATCCACTCGTGGGGCTGGAGAGATGGCCTAGCGGTTAGAGCGCCGACCGCTCTTACAGAGGACCCGGGTTCGATCCCCAGCACCACATGGCGGCGAGAGCGTCTGAAACTCCATTCCAGGAGAACTCCAGCTCCAGGGGAATCGAGACCCTCTTCTGACCTCCGCGGCATTGCACGACACGGGTAGCAAAAACACATGCAGAAA
>VZQC01000855.1:273703-299350 GCA_009823505.1 Rhizomys pruinosus | reverse complement strand
TGCATGCAAGTCTGTGCACCCGTGACGTGCAATGCCGCGGAGGTCAGAAGAGGGCGTCGGACTCCCCTGGAACTGGAGTTCTCCTGGAATTGGAGTTTCAGACGGCTCTCGGCCGTCATGTGGGTGCTGGGGATCGAACCCGGGTCCTCTGCAAGAGCGGTCGGCGCTCTTAACCGCTAGGCCATCGCTCCAGCCCCAAGAGTGGATTTTTATGACTATGTTCCTCCAAGCTTCTTCGGGCCTGGCATAAAAACCCGCTTTAAAGACTTTTCAGTATCTAGCTCCTTTATTTATTTATTTTTTTATGAGCACACGCATCCTTCATGTAAAACCAATTTGCAAGCAGTTGTGCCCAAACCCACACAGCGCAAGGCTCCCATCATCCAGCTGGAGGGTTTGTATGTACGAACAAGCCTATCAAATAAGTGTCCAGTCTATATTGCTGTAGTTTTACCATTCACCCCAATCGCAGCCCTTACATTTACCACGCCCCTTCTTCGGCAGATTGTTCCCTAGGCTTAGAAAAGGGGCACAGATGGAAGAGAAGCAGAATGGTCTACTTTGTCTGGAGATGTCGTTTTGGACTCTGATCAGTTCTGGCAGTTTCCTTTCATGGGTTGACAGTTTGTCCAGGAATAACCTTTCAATCCTACTAATGAAGCACAAGTGATTAGATATATAGGTATTTAAACAGTATTAATTATTATGGTAGGTTACTTTGGTATACACACAGATGTTTGGATGGTATGCTAATCCATGAATTAGATTTTTCTGTAAAAGATGACAAGGAAAAATTCCATATTTCTACAAACTATATACCCTGTCATTACAATAAACATTCATGTAGATGTCTGCATACTTAATTTGTAAGAAATGTAATATCAATATTCTTTTGCCACTTTCATTCATGATATACAGATCTCATCATGTTAGTCTTCTTTTTCATTGTATGGTAATATTTCTGAATTTCCCATGTCTTCTTTCCCTATATTCATTTAGCTCTTTTTTTCAGCTGTGTTGGGATGCAACTGGCAAATATTAATTTCATAAATTAAAACTGTACAACTTAAAGTTTACACATATACACACAGATACACACGAATATTTCAGATGATGATACACCACACTCAAAGTAGTTTACCTTTCACTACCTTTCATATTTTACATTTTTTGTGCTTGTATGGGTCAGCTAGTTTAACAAATACCAAACATATGACACATCAGAAATAATAAGTCTTCAGAATGAATTCTTTCTGTGTAATTGTAATTGAAAGGTTATGCCCTCTATTCAAATGATTCCCTTCATTCTCCCTCTCCAATAGATTCACAGTTTCTTGACACTACTGGTAGATCATATTGTAAGTTTGTAATAAAATAGTTTAAAATGTTTATACATTTTAGTAACAAAACCATTATATTGTGTACTTAAATCCATCCATAAATACTTAAAGCTCCACTCAATATTTAATATCAGAAATATGAAGTATGTTTATGCTTCCAAATCCTGGATAATATTTTCAAAATTAATAATTTTCTGTATTAATAAGCATGTGGGATGCAGAATCAAAATCAAAGCATCTGCAATTACAGCATCACCTTATTGAAAAAATGTATAGACTCTCTTGTACAGTCTTATTTATTGGCTTTGTTTTCATTTTAATAGCTCAATTTTCCTTGTGACTATTATGAACTGGTATCAGATCCTTGACAGAATATGCTTGGAAATACGGGGTAATTATGTAAATGCAGTCATAATATTTCTATGGTACACACCACTAAGTAAGTTATTTATAAAATGGAAACCTATATTTTTCAGGTATTGTTTTTCTCCCGTGTCTTCTTGTGAAATTTTAAATGTTTTCACATATATTTCAAATTTACATGCTACAGAAATGAAGAAATAAATTAGAATTAGGCTAATATTTGATTTAAATTTATTCAATATAAATGAAAATTTATCTAGTCTTCATGTTGCTTACTATTTTAGAACTAATCAAGTATTTCATATTCTATTATAAATTTATATATATATGTATGATATTTAAATCAGCCTATATTTGACTCAGCTCCTAAGTGCAATGTTCTTTTGAGTATGTAGCTGAAATACATGTTAATAATTCCTTGAAATATTGTTATTTAATGAAAATCATTGTAAGTTAATTTAATATTAAATATTTTCCAGAGCACTATCAACTCTATGTTCCTGAGTCAGCTCAAGTTGGTTCAGCTGTTGGAAAAATTAAGGCAAATGATGCAGACACTGGCTCAAACGCTGACATGACTTACTCCATCATAAATGGTGATGGGATCGGTATATTCTCCATCTCCACTGACAAAGACACCAGAGAAGGAATACTTTCCTTAAAGAAGGTGAGATGATCCCGATTAACGCAACTCAGTATTTTTAGGAATGGAAATTTTGCATAAACCTTGAAAAGTCCATGCTTTGCAGTCATTAAAATTACATAGGAAGGAGTATTGTCATCAATGTTTTTTTTCCTTCTGTTTGTAAGGAAAAGACCATCTCTTCTCCACCTCGTCCTTTCAAATCAATGTCTCTCTTGATGTATAACTTAGATCTTTTTCTCAAGGGAGCTTCCATGCTTTTGCATGAGAAAACTGTTCATTCCCCTACCAGGAAACTCAAATCTCAATTTATTATGCTATGACATATGTCCAAATTTCTGTGGCATGCCCCACTTATGCCAATTCAAAATTAAATACAATGTATTCCCCTTTAGGAAAAGAAAAAACAATGTCATAAAAAACGTGGCTATTTTCTACAATAACAATAGTGAACAGCTTTGATAATAGTGAGAATACTGATTAAAATAGATGTGAAGCTAAATAATATTAGAAGTGTGGCTCTTAAAAATGTATTTAAAGTGTGGTGGTACATGCCTTTAATCCAAGCACTCAGGACGCAGAGGCAGGTGGATCTCTATAAGTTCAAGGCCAGCCTGGTCTACATAGTGAGCTCCAGGCCATCTGGAACTAAAGGGAGACCCTGTCTCAAAAAAGACAAAAAAATGTATTTAAAGTAATGAAGAATGTACTGCTTAAATGTCATGAAGGCTCATAAGTAACCATTATTTTATTTTTTTTATTTAGTAACCAATTTTTTAAATGTTTTTTAATTTAGTAATCAATTTCTTTCCTTGTTAAATTTATGTATTATTTCTTAAGTGTAGGAGTGTACTGTCTGCATGTAGGTTGGTGCACCCATGTTGCACAAAGCTATGGAGATCAGAAGAGGGCATCAGATTCCCCTGGAACTGGAGTTAAAGACTAAAGATGGTTCTCAGTCACCATGTGGGTGCTGGGAATTGAACCCTGCGTCCTCTGCAAGAGAGCAGTCCACACTCTTAACTGCTGAGCCATCTCTCCAGCCCCAGTAACCAAATTTTTATAAGTAACCATTTTTTAAAATTTTGGAATTTCAGACAATATAATTTGATCATATTTTCATACCCTTCTATATCATCAACCCCCTTTCTAATGTCACAACAAATTTATGTTCTGTAAAATGCATATATATATATATATATACACATGTATGTGTATATGCCAAATATTTTATTAAAAACAATATTATGAAATTCACAGGTGAATGGCTAGAACTGGAAACAATATTCCTGAGTTAGGTAATCCAGAATGAGAGAATCAAATGTCTTGTGTTCTTTCTAATAGCTGGATGTTAATTTGAAAACTTAGACCTTCCTGTTTCAATTTCAAAATTAGAGAGTTTGAAAACCATATTTGTATGGTAAGGTAACCATATTTTTTACAGAAAATGGAGGTTAATAAGTATTTGTCTGTATATAAATATGTTATAATAATATCTGGTGTGTAAAATTGATGAGTTACAAAGAAAGGAATTGAATTCTTCTAAAAATGGAGACATAGTAAAAATCCATGCTATTATGTTAAAACATAATTGGAACGCTTACCCAAGGAGCTAAAAGAAATGAGTGATGTACAACATGCCTACAACAAACATTAATTGCTATGCTGGGAGTGATGGAACATGCTTTTATCTCAGCACCAGGCAGGCAGAGGCAGGCAGATCTCTGTGAGTTCAAGGCCAGCCTTGTTTGCATAGGATTCTTGACCAGTGGGGGCTACAGAAAGATCCTGCCTGAGAAAAGACCAAAAATAAAATACAATAAACATTACATTTCTATGATGTTTGTACTTATTTTATCTATTTTATAATTGTTAAGTTTGGTAAGTATCACATCGGCCTCCACACAGATAGTTCTAGGTCAAATACAGCAAGGTTAGAAGCATTTTTTTGCATGTATATATCAGAATTATAACTTCTGGGAATAAACTGTACATTAATTCTTAAATATGTTTTGCAGTTCATACTTTAAAGGTGCATGCATTTTGGGTTTTTTTTTTCCTCTTTTGTTTATTTTTTTAAGGGATTCTACAATATAATAGCACAGTTGTTTTCAGATAACATTGACCTTACTCAGTTTGCCATACAATTAGGTAATTGGTGCATTTTTTTAAGTGAGCCAAATTATTAAGCTTAAGCAATGAATGTAAGTAACATTTATGTAAAACCAATTTGCAAGTATCTATGTCCAATTTTTGAACAACCCAAGGTTCCCATAGTCCAGTTGGAGAAGCTTGTATGTACAAGCATGTTGATCAAATAGGAGTCCAGTCTATATTGCTGTAGTCTCATGATTCACCCCAATGTCTCCACAGCCCTTACATTCTACCATGCCTCCTCTTCCACAAATTGTTCCCTAGGCTTTGGGAAAGGGGCATAAGTGGGTGAAAAGCAAAACAGTCTATTTTCTCTGGAGATGTCATTTTGGACTCTAGTCTGTTCAGGTTGTTCCCCTTCATGGGTTGGCAGCTTATCCAGGGATACCTTTTTAATCCTATTAACAAAGCACAAGCAATTGTGTGTACAGGCATTTAAGCAGTGCTAATTATTATGGCAAGCTAAGCTGTGAGCATAGACACAGATGCTTGGATGGTATGTTAATCCACAAACTGTGGTTTCTCTATAAAGGGTGACAAGTTCTTATTGTGGCTTATAACATCTCCTAACAACTAGAGGACATAAGCTTGTGGCATCCGCTGTCAGTTATTCCTCCAAGGAAAGAGCTAATAGTCAATTAGATTTGGGATATATATAGACACATGGCTGCCACTGTTGCACAGTATCTCCAGGCAGTTGAGGTGTAGCTGATACTGACGGAGGAGACTTGCTTGTCTCAAGGAGACCAATATTTTGCTCTGTTGCTTTAGTGGCCTTTGGTAATGCTCTCTGGCATTTCAGAGGCCAGTTGTACATTAGCAAGTAATGTCTCAAAACATTTTTTCATGCTCACACCAGGTCTTCGACAACAGGGACTTACCACCTTTCTCCTTGCATAAATCCCGCTTATAGGCAAAAGGCCTTTATAATTTGGGGGGGCTTGAATACCCTAGCCAACATCTCCTAGGCAGAATAATTCATTGCTGATATCAGAGCTTTCCTGTGCTAATATATTTTGCTTAATTACACGGCTTATAAAGACTTTACTATTGAATTTGGCTCTAAACAGAGAATTATCCTTTCACAGTTCCTATGTCTATCAGTCAACTAAGAAATGCAGTTATACCTGTTTTATAAGAAATTACCACTATAATAGTTGGCTCTAATTTACAGTTAGGGAATGACTTCAATACCATCATGTTTTTCTTTTTCCTATAAAGGGGAGAGGTAGGAAGGTTTCTCAGCATCTGGAAGGTAAACTTAATTAGGGCCCATTATAAACAGTTAACCCCAATAGAATTCAGAGAGATACTCAGTGTCTGTGACTCAGGCAGTCTGAGCACACATTTAGGTTTTAAAATTCCATTTATATTTTAATACACAATCATATATTTTAATTATTTTGTAATCTTCAAAATATTTAAATTGTATGATAGTAGTAAATTGCCGGGTGTGGTGGCACATGCCTTTAATCCTAGCACTTGGGAGGCAGAGGTAGGTGGATCTTTGTAAGTTCAAGGCCAGCCTGGGCTACAGAGTGAGTTCCAGGATGGCTGGGGCTACTGGGACACCCTGTCTAGAAAGACCAAAAAATAAAAAAAATAAATAAATAAATAAGGAAAATCTACCATCTGGCTAATGAAATGGCTTTGTGGGTAAGGCAATTCTTGTCAAAACTGGATATCTTGAGTTGAGCCACATGAATATATGGTAGAAGGAGAAAGCCTAATACCCCTATATTGTCCTCTGATCTCCACACACATGCTCCTCCCACACAATACACACAGCACACAATATCAATAAGTAAAACATTATCTACCACTTATGTAACACATGAATTATTTTTCATAAAAACTTTTGAGAGTCAGGTTTCCTTACTGTTTTGACACCTGTTAAACTTGACTTCAGTCTAAACGACAGATCCACATTCAATAGCACCTGGGAAACACAGATTAGAATTGATCTTCCTCAAGGAAAAGAATAGTTGACATGATCGAGGGTGGGTTCTAAGAAGGTGAGGAGAGGGTAAGTGTCTATGTTCAAAATAATTTGTCTGAAATTGTCAAATCAATAAAAATATTTGAATAAGCAAAATTAAATAAAAACCCAAATGCAACTATTCTAATAATATTAAATCTTATTTGATGTGAAACTTATTTTAATTTTAATTCTACTATTTTTCAAATTTTTTTATTAATTTTATTTATTTCTGTATGTATATGAATGTACTGTCTGCATGCAAGTGTGTGCACCCGTGTCGTGCAATGCCGCGGAGGTCAGAAGAGGGTGTCGGATTCCCCTGGAACTGGAGTTCTCCTGGAATTGGAGTTTCAGACGGTTCTCGGCCACCATGTGGGTGCTGGGAATCGAACTCGGGTCCTCTGCAAGAGCGGTCGGCACTCTTAACCGCTAGGCCATCTCTCCAGCCCAATTATACTACTATTATTCAACTGAAACTTTCAACTTCAAAAAGTATGCCTACCTGAATCTTAGCATCTAACTTTTTCTCAAATTCGGTCATGGGCTTTCTTACCTCTGGAATTTCACATTCACTGTCTGCCTTGTTTGTCTACCATTTATTTCCTTGCACATGTACTTTGCTCTTTTAACACAGTCACTCTTATCTCTGATTCCACTTTTTGACCCTGTTCCTCATACTGCTTGTAAATAGCTTGTTTCTGTCTGCCTTTTCTTTCTGACTAATTTTTCTCCCATTTTTCTCTAAACTCATGGATGAATTAATAAGAACATTTCTAAAACAACTTTTGTTTCCAAAAACCTTACATTTGTGAAACATAATTTTATGTTATTTTTAGATAATAGAGTTATCATGAGTGTTAGTGTGAAATTTATTTAAGTAACATCAAGGAACTTCTAAGTGATACAAGAGTCTTGCTTGTGTTAGCTGGTTCTTGTCAGGAGACACATTTTCTTTTATGGTCATTGAGGCTTCATATAAAATACAATGAAATCATTAATTTTTCTCCTGATCTTTCTTTTTGTCTTACCTAAAATATTATCAGTAGAAAGTAGGAAATTACATGTAAATTTTAGTAATTATAAATTCATCATTATATTAGTAATAATAGCACAATATACTCTTATACATCATCTAGAACATATACACTTAACATGGAACATTTCTAAATGTTTACGTATGTTCAGATTTCATGTTGGTAATATAGTAAAATTCAGATTCATTGGGCAAGCATGTGTGCATATGTGTGTGTGTGTGTGTGTGTGTGTGTAAGTTCACACGTGCACCTAGGTATTTGATACTTCAACAAATACTCAAGTAATTTTCCTGTGGAAAATGACTAGAAATGTTTTGAAAAAATCCACATGTAAACTGTGGCAATGTAGGCAACTTACAACTGGGGCAATGTCTTAAAGCAGAAGAGGAGAAATGGATGGGGGACTGACCCTGGACTAATGTAAGAGACTATGCACTGTTGCATGAAGTATAGTATGCCTTTCCTAGGATTCTCAGACATTCTGATTGGACTCTAGCAGATCTATTTGAACAGAAGTACATCCAGATTTGGGAGCTTGACTGGATAAGGCTTAGTTTAGCTGTTGTAATCCATGAGTTCTGATGGGAGGTTAGGGCATGAAGGAGACTGGGTTTGAATGGCAAAAATTGTATGAGTTATATAAATGGTCAATAAAAAAGAACATGAATACATTTTATTTTATTTATTGATCTTTTTGATCTTTTTGAGACAGGGTCTCCCTTTAGTCCATGCTGTTCTTGAACTCACAGAGATCCACCTGCCTCTGCCTCTTGAGTACTGGGATTAAAGGCATGCACCACTATGCCCAGTTAAAAAATATTGAGAATGACTAAGAGATGGAAAGCATGTCTGGCAGAATGTATGAGCTCTGGCGGGGTGGGGGAATGAGCGGGAACACGGGTCTAGATTTGTTAAAAATAAATAAATAAATAAATTTATGTGAAAAAAATGCATTTTAAACAAAAGGTATTGAAGTCAAATTTTCCTCACATCTAATTATTTGCCAGTGTCTCTCTCATGAATATTTCATCTGTAATGTAAAAAAATTCCCTCATTAATTCTCCAAGTAATTTATATCGACTTAAAGATAATTTCTAGTACTTGAGAAAGAATGGAAATCAAGAATATTGTAGGTAAAACCGAGTCATTCAACCTTTTCTGCTGAGCTTTATAGTATTTCAAGGAAGATTATGAAGAAAGTAAATACTAGCATGGTAAAATATTTTGATTTTAAGATGAGTAACTGAAAAATGTTCCTAAACAGAAAGAATTAAACTCAATAATGCAAGTGATGAACCTAGGGAAGAGTGGATTAGAAGGATGCAGTTGATGGAGTGCAGGTCTTGAACAGATTCAGTCACAGGTAAAGGAATGATAAATTATGATTGTACCCTCCACTGAGACTACTGAAGTGCAAGAGGAAGGAGCTATTAGATAGCTACAGATACATGCACAGGAATCCAGCTGCACAGTTTGTGTTAGGATCATCCAAGTCTACCCAGCCCTATCATCTTTATAAAAAATAGGTAAAATTCTATTTCTAAATAGAAAAAGAATGGCAGATTCCATATACTTATGATATGAAGATCAAGTATATGTTGTGAAACAGAGGACAATGAAGTGATCTTAACAAACTGAATGTCCACAGTAATTTTGATACCACCTAACATATTTAAGTAAATTAATGAATGTAGGCTTTCATATTTGATTAACATACTTCATTGTACATTGCATGCAAACAACAAATTTTTCATTTGACTAATATAATAATGATACACACAACTGAAAATAGTTTTGAAAATTAGCTAAATTTGTCTTCAAACTTTGCTTCCTTTTCTAGATATCTTTCCTGAGTGTTGAGTTAATGTTTGCACTCTTGTAATTGTTAACTATTCGAGACTAGTATTATTGATTTCACAGTTATTCCATTGTTGTGCATTTGATGTTATAAATGATCACGATTTGAAAATGAACTGTATTTCTCAAAGCATTTCATCCCTCAGAAGATACTTGTACAGGTGGCAGGAAATTAATAAAAACTTCTTGAAATCTTATTTCTTATTTTATCCGTAAGGCAGCTCACCTTAGTCAGCCAGGCAGAAAAGCTAATCTCTTAGAGATCAGAATCAGTCCTGCTCTATAAATCAGCAGCAGGAGCCCCAGTTGGCACAGATTCATATCATCCCTACATCAGAAAATTGGAAGGTTGGATTCACTGATGCATGACTTGGTACATTGTAAATATACTTTGATATGATTCATTCATTGTTTAATGAAGCATGACTGGGTGGAAAGGCGAGGAAGATAAGGGTGAAGGCAAATAGTGCTCTTTCCTCTGACATAAGCTTCTGAAGCTTGAAGACGGACATCTCAGTACTCTCAGAATCTCCTGTTATGGTCAGCCTTTAAAGAAGCACTCTTTACAGAAGTTGCTCTATTTAGGATTGTTGTTACATTTTATTTAAGGTCCAATTTTATTTGTTATCTTCATTGTTTTGTCAACTACCACATGCACATTTGTCTTCATTTTTAGTATACATTTTACTGAATTTTTGTATATTTCATACACAATATCTTAATGATCTTTACAGCCTCTTCCCCATCCACACCCTCAAGATATTCCTTCTATTGGATGCCATGCATGCTGTCATTTATGTTAAGGCCTTTTGAGTCAAGTCAGTGTCCCCTGATGTTCTGTGGTGCACATTCATCCACTGTAGTCTAGCCAACTTATGCAGACTCACTGCTTTAAAGAAGAACAGCTCTTACTCACCCAGCAGTAATCAGATGCCCTTGTAATCAGATGTTCCTTGTCCTGCAGACCCTTTCCATAGTTCTATCCTGGGTTTTTGTCAGCTATAGGTTGTGTGGGTCTTATGTATGCTCTCACCAATGTTGGAAGTTCATATGAGCAAGGTTCCAGAAGCCTGTAAAACTCTGTTTCCCTATTGTCTTCTTATAGTTTATTAAATTTCATACAAAATATTTATTCACTAAAGACATAAACCCTTAAACATACCCTTAATTCAGCAAAAGATGGAAGAAGTTAAGCTTTTTAGCACAAAAACAATTGAAAACTTGTTCTTGACATTTAAGACATCTAGAATATTTTGGATATCTGTGAAGCTCCAGTTTTCTTATTTTCACTTTTCAAAAAGTGACTATGAAAAATGCAGAGTGTGAAAATCATGTTCAAATCTGTGTTTAGCTCATGATCATACCTTTACCCCAATATCATCTTTATATCTGCATTCTTTCTTGATTTTGTCACAGTTTCTACACTATATTTTCTTACATGTATTTTTTTTCTTGCTCTGTTAATTCCTGTTCAGTTTTGTGAAGTGGTCTAAGGAAGAAATATTTAGACTTCTATAACATGAATATGCTGCCCCCAATTCACACTGGTGTGTCTACTGGTCTTTTCATTATTTGGATTTTATTATGCAGCCATAGAGTTGGGAAGTGATGAATACAGCTTTCCTATAATGTGTAAACTTCCTCCCTGAAAGTAACTCTCATAGTCTCACAAGGCACTTTACAAACTTCTAAGGTAGGAAGAACCCATCAGTGGCTCTACACAGCTCTAATGTCTATGAATCCTGACAGGGACTGGCCTGGCAAAATATCTGTATCGGTGCAATAGTGTCACTTTTATCTTGGGGGGTAATCCTCAGGTGTTTAATTTATCATAAGGCCCAATCAGTCGAAGCAACTAAACATTGACATGGTACACTAAACATAGGTAAATTGGAGATGTCTACTACTTCTACTTTCCTAAACCAATGCACTTACTTACTATATTAGAAATAAACGGAGCTGGAGAGATGGTCTAGTGGTTAAGAGCGCTGAATGCTCTTGCAGAGGACCCAGGTTCAATTCCCAGAACCTACATGGCAGCTGAGAACCGTTTTTAACTCCAGTTCCAGGGAAATCCGACACCTTCTTCTGATCTCCACAGCATTGCATGACACAGGTGCACCAACCTACATGCAGACAGTACATTCATACACATAAAAAATAAATAAAATTTTAAAAAGAAATAATCATGTTCATAGTAAATGTAACTCTCACCACTTATAAGAGAATCTTCTCTTTACAGCAGACAGAGGCTATTACATATTTTTTCTTATTTTTTTCATTTTTTGACAATAAGTAATAATTTATGAGTACAAGCACCCTTCATGTAAATCCAATTTTCAAGCAGTTGCGCCCAAACCCAAACAGCTCAAGGGTCCCACCATCCAGCTGGGGGGGGGGCTTGTATGTACAATCAAGTTGATCAAATAAGTGTCCAGTCTATATTTCTGTAGTTTCACCATTCACCCCAATTACAGGCCTTACATTCTACCACGCCCCCTCTTCTGCAGATTGCTCCCTAGGCTTAGAAAAGGGACACAGGTGGATGAGAAGCAAAACAGTCCACTCTCTTTGGGGCTGTTGACTTGGACTCTGGTCAATTCTGGCTGTTTCCATTCATGGGTTGACAGTTTGTCCAGGAATAACCTTTCAGTACTACTAATGAAGCACAAGCAATTAGATATATAGGTATTTAAACAGTACTAATTGTTATGGTAGGTTACCTTGGTATAAACACAGATGTTTGGATGGTATGTTAATCCATGAATTATGTTTTTTTCTGTAAAATATGACAGGGTCTTACTGTGGCTTATATCATCTCCTAACCACTAGAGGATGTAAGCTTGTGGCTTCAGCCATGGGTTATTCCTCCAAGGAGAGAGCTAATAGCCAATTAGTTTGGGGATACACAGGCATATGGCTGCCACTGCTGCACAGTATTTCCAGGCAGTGAGATGTAGCTGGTGCTGATGGAGGAGTCTTGCTTGACTCAAGGAGACCTATATTTGCTTTATTGGTTTAGTTGCCTTTGGTAACACTTTCTGGTATTCCAGAGACCAACTGTACACTTGCAAGTGTGGTCTCAATACAGCTTTCCCATACTTACATCAGGTCTTCGACAACAGGGCCTTATCGCCTCTCTTCTTGCAGGTATCCCAGTTTACAGGCAAGAAGTCTTTACCTTTTTTTTGCGGGGGGGGAGGCTTGGATCCCCTGGCCAACATCTCCTTGGCAGAATAATCCATTGCTGATATCAGAGCTCTCCTGTATTAATATATTTTGCTTAAATGCACAGCTTAAAGAGACTTTAGTATTATATTTGGTTCTGAATAGAGAATAATCCTTTTCACAGTTCCTATGTCTATTAGTCAATTAAAGAAGGCAGTTTTACCGGTTTTGTAAGTGATTACCTCTGTAAGAGTTGGCTCCAATTTACAGTTAGAGAATGACCTCATCATCATCATATTCCTCCTTGTTCTATGAAGGGGAGGTAAGAAAGTCTCTCGTATTAAAACTTTGAGGCACCTAAAAGGTAAAAACCAGGAAATATAGAGGCTATTACATATTTACATAACTGATCAAAGTGCAAACAGTAAGCAACTCTGTGGTGGCTACCTCCACTAGATAGAGCTACAGTGCAACCTTTACCCATAAGGCTTAGGGAGAATTGTTAAAGAGGACGCAGAAGATGGGAAGAACTAAAGGAATAGGAAGTACTATAATGCTGACTTCCCAAACACATATAATATTTTAGAGATTAATTTATTGCAATAGTTGGAAAGTGATTAAGTGAAGAAACATTGAGACCATTTAAGCTCTGTTCATCCATTGCTACTGATAAGTTTTGCTACATGTGGGCCAATTTATGTGGGATAGATAGATGATAAATAGATAGATAGATAGATAGATAGATAGATAGATAAATAGATGCTAGATAAGATAGATGATCTATAATACTAATTTGTATTAATATCTGTGGAATCACACATAAATTAATGATAATGCAATCTTTTGTTAAGAGAACTCTATAGTAAGCATGTTCATGCATGGACTTGAATCTTCATAGAAGGCCCCACATCCATAAACTATCTCATATAAGCACCACATATCACATCTATAAGCAAGTGAAAATAGAGCTATATTGCTTAATCTATATTTAATTATGTTTGTATGGAATTTATACCTCAAATTTTTTAGAAAAATTTAATTACTAATATCAATTAATACTCTAGACCTGACAGTTTGTCATGATAAAATTGATATTTGAATGTATAATCATGGTGATATGAACTTGATATTTAGCTCCCTGAAATGTAAAATCTGAATAAGATATAACATAGAAATTAGATGAAACAAAACTAAAATTAATCTGTTACTTTTTGCCTTTACATCAGCCCACCTTTACACTCCATGAAAAACTGACCAATAGAATGACTTGGAACAACAATAGTTTCAGAATTCATAGAGCTTTATGGTGATACATTTCTGGAGGAGGAACATACCAGAATGATTGAGGGATGGTAGAAGTGATTAATGAGAAACTATTAAAATATCCTAATATGTAAAACTAGCTGGAACAAGATTGATGAGGTAGATGATAGCTATCTACATTAATACAAAATAGATTAATATTAAAGAGTCAAAAGTACTGTTTTATGAAGTGAAAAAGATCAATGATATGTAAAGGTAATGCTAAGAGTAATAGGATGAAATTAAGCAACTAAAATCTGCAAAAAGCAGAGTGAAATCATTCACAATGAGTGTTAAACTGGGATATTGTGCAATAGCTAAAGAAAAGTAAGAGAAATCCAACTGCCTGGAGAGGCTGCGGTATATCCCTGGGTAAGCACATCTTGCAGAGAGACCAAGGAGACAAAGACTTTTGTATAAGGTGCTGTAGAGATGGCTCAGTGCTTAAGATCATTGGCTTCTCTTCCAGAGGACCTGGGTTCCATTCCCAGCACCCACATGAATGCTAACAAATGTCCATAACTCCAGTTTCAAGGGATTCATTTCCTGCTTCTGGACTCCAAGGGCTTTGCAAAACCTGGGTGCAAAACAGTAAAACACATAAAGTGACTGAATAAAAAAATTAAAGACTTTTTTATTAATAGTTTTCATGTCTTAGTTCTATGAATCTTTAAGTTAAAGAAATCAAGAAAGTCCACAGACATATGATAGTGAGAATGAACTTGAAATATTGAGAATACTTTATGTATGATAAATCCATTTCTTTGCATTCAGGTAAACTGACTATTATATTATACTACATATGTTTTCCTTTGAGGTTTCTATATAATGTAACCCTGGATTGTACAATCTTTAGGGCTCTTAGCCTGAGCTGACATATGCCATCTATAGGTTCTTGTTCCTTGGAAATTTCTCAATTTTTCAGACATCTGATTCATCATTTATAAGTGGAAAACAATTACAGGTTAAGATTAAGTGATTCCAGCTGGGCGTGGTAGCGCATGCCCTTAATGCTAGCAGCTTGGGCAGAGGTAGGTGGATCTTTGTGAGTTCAAGGCTAGCCTGGTCTACAGAGTGAGTTCCAAGACAGCTGGGCCTACAGGGAGATCCATTCTTGAAAAGACCAAAAAAAAAATTAAGTGATTCCATCCATATTAAGTGTTTAAACACATGCAGCTGTTGACTATTCACATGATAGTAATAATATAGAATGTTGCATGCTTCAATTAACTAGTATGTTAAACATGAATATATTAAGACTGCAGAAGAACAATATGTAGAAGAATATATTTCCATGTGCTGAAAATTATTTTAGATATCTGAAACACAGATATGAATTAGATTATATACTTTCTCTTGGGTAATACTGCACAAATGTGAAATAATGTCAAAATACAAGAGTTATACTTATAAGATGACTTACATTTAAACTGCTATGACCTTAGCTGTATAAGAAGACCATCGTTTTCAAAGTGGAAGAATATCAGGAAAATTTGCCACACAAAATACTTTAAAACATCTTTTGATAAGTATCTGCCAGATGTTCTGAGAAAATTAATTTGAGCAAATTATTTATCTGATAACAGTGCTTTTAATATCAAGATAACAGACAAATAGACTTATGTATTTGAAAACATGATGCAATCTAGAAGAACAGATTTGTGGGTCAAACACCTTAGCACAAAACTGTAAATCCACCATTTCTATAGAGAGAGGGGGGTGGAGACAGGAAAAGCTTGCAGGCCAGCTGTCCTAAATCATGCAGCCCTGAAAAACAAGAGACTGCAATCAAGGTGAAATATGAGGCACAACCCTGACTTTATCCTCTGTTCTTCATGCACATAGAGTGGCATGTGAATGCCTGTACACACAACAGGAACAGGCACACAAAAACACACAAAAATAAGGGGAAAGTAGGTACATTATCTCTATAAATAATCATCCTTTGAAGAACTAACTGCTTGTGAAAAGGATCAGTTAGAGCTCAGATGTTAGTTATCCTCAGTATGCAAGAAGGAGACGGCAATGGGATAATTTTCATTCTGAGATGGAAAGAATGACCCCCTGTAATATAGGAATGAGACGAGAGTTAAAAAAAAAAAAAAACATTGAATCTTCGATGGGAAACAGTTAAGAATAAAAGAATGTAAGTCAGAGACAATAATGAATTACACACGGATAAGAATATGCAAGAATAGGGGCTGGAGAGATAGCCTAGCGGTTAAGAGCACTGACTGCTCTTACAGAGGACCCGGGTTCGATCCCCAGCACCCACATGGAGGTTGAGAACTGTCTGTAACTCCAATTCCAGGAGAACTCCACTTCCAGGGGAATCCAAGACCCTCTTCTGACCTCCGCGGCTTTGCACGACACGGATGCACAAACCTACACGCAGACAGTACATTCATACACATACAAAAATAATAATAAATAAATAAATTTATAAAAAAAAGAATATGCAAGAATAAAAGAGATAAAATAAGTAATTCTATTAATATACAAAGGATGTAGTGGAGAAACAGATATTCTATTTCATGTACTTAATACTCTACTATATTAATATTTCCTGGTGAAGAAGTACAGTTAAGTAGTTTATGAAATATGTACAATAAAACTAGTCACCAAAAGAAAAGTATAAACCTTTCTAAATAAAAGAATAAAGTAAGATCCTCATCATGAAAACCCAGAGTCATTAAAAAGGAACCAGTTAAAGTTACTTAAAAAGACAAGATAAGCAAAAGTAAGTAGCACATACAAATTTACTGATAACCATAATAGAACCCAAACTGAAATCAGAAATGAACAAAATGTTGCAATCCTAAGTCCATCCACTTAAGGTCATGTAACATGTATGAATTTTCCATGCAACTCAGGAACGTAGAATAGCTTTCACAAAACAGAAATCTTGGTATTTATAAGGAGATTTTCCTAGAAATGGACTGATTATCAGAGATTTATATTCTACTTACTTCAGTTAATGACAGATAAACCCTTTTAAGTTGCAGATAATTGTGTGATATAGGGGGCTGCTAGGAAGCAATCTCTGGGCTTGGAAAATAAAGTTTTTTTAAGCTTATCTATTTTCTGAGAAATTCATACTTGTACACAATGTATTTTGATATCATTTTCCACCACTCCTCTTCTTCCAGATCCATCCCCCGTTCCTCTCCCTAATTCATATCTTTACCTTTTGTTGTTGCTGCTATTTCTTTGAAATGTTGTGAATCGAATTAGAGCTACATGTCTGGGCATGGGTGCAGGCAACTTCCACTGGTGCATGAGCCTAGGGAAACCTCAGAGAGGACACACTCTTATAGAAAACTGAGTGTCCCTCTCCCAGCAGCCATCAGCTGCCAGTAACTCCTAAGCTAGGGGGCAGGCCTCTGAGCCCCATCCATGCTGAATGTTGACTGGGCTGATCTTCTGCAGGTCTTGGGCAGAGAATCACAGTTGCTGTAAGTTTATGAGTGCAACAGTCCTGCCACATCCGCAGTACATAGTTAGACAGTTTTGAAACCGTCCATTCCTTACCCCTCACAGCCCCAGGAGGTCATTACCATCTTTGTATTCCACAAGGCAATGGTCCTGAGACCTAAAGTGAGAGGACTGAGATGGAAATCCCTTTAGGGCAGAGTGTACCAAAATCACTTATTATAGGCAATTCAGTTAGCGTTAGTCTCTGTGTTAACCACCTAATAATCCTCTGACAAGGATTAGTCTTTTTATTTTGTACTTCATAGAATTCTTAGTAAAATTGACTAAATACTTGCCTTCAATAATATCATAATAAATCCTCACAAATCTATTGTTTTCATTTTTCTTTAATACAGTTGAGTGTCTGTGCCTTTCATACAATAATAGCTCATAATAAAATTTAGATACCCTTTCCCATCTATGACCCCCACAGCTCCTCCCCGCCCTCTGACCAGACTTCATTAATTCTGTCATAAATGTTAAGTCCTATCCACTCAAGTATTTGTATCCAGATATCCTTTGGTGGAAGTTCATCAACTGGAGTCTAGTTAATCTATCTAGAGATCTTAAAGATCTAATCCCTCTCACCCAGCATTAATCAGTTGCCAAGGGTTCTCAGGCTAACGCCAGGGCCCGCCACCTATTTCCCTGGCTCCATATTGGGCCCTTGTCTGATCAACTCCTGATGAGTCTTGTGAAGGACACCACCATTGCCACAGTTCACATGGGCAAGATACCACTGGCCTGAGAAGCCCTAGGTTTATAAACTAGCCACAGGTCTTCCAATGTTTTACCCTTCTTCCTTCGTGGTCCCTGAGCTCTGGGTGGTTGAGATTCAATGTAAGAGTTCTATCCTGGGACACACTCTTCAGTGTGCTCTGAAACATAGATATTGGTGACCTTCTTTGTGCATCATATTCTGTAGTGTAAGGAAGCTTCACTGGTGAGAGTTGGAGGATACACTAGCATTCTCTCCACCTCCTGTTCTGCCCTGTTCTACTGTGTTCTACTGTAGATGTTTCACTTAGGGCCTGGCATCTCTCAGAGGTTTACTCTCTGTGTGTGACCAGCTGTGGACCTTAGTAAAAGCCTCCATCTGTTGCTCAGAGAGGCTTCTTTGCTGTAATTACAAGGATCCATATTTAGCATACAGTGAGATATCTCATTTTTGTAGAGATATGATAGAGATAGGCTTTTCTCTAGAATCTGTGACCTCTCCGACCAATTATATTTGGCTCTAATTACAGTGCTACACAGAAGTTCCCTCTCACTGAGAGGGCATTAAGTCCAATTGGATAGCTGTTGATTAACACCTAAATAACAGTGTCATGACTACACCAATAGAGGCAGTTTACTGGTACAATAAACTGCATTGGGGCTGTTACACCTTAGACCTGGGATGAATCATTGGCTCATTTTCTCCATTAGCAGCTTGCATACTGTTTTCTAGAACTATGAAAGCTAGTCTTCAGAAAGAAGGCTTCCAGGTCAGTTTCAGCTTCATTGCTTCCAAGTTCTGTGCCAGAAGTGTGCTCTGACTTCAGCAGTGCTGTCTTACCTTAAGTTCCAGGGTATAACTAAGGGCATCAACAATAGACTGTGTTATTTTGGGAGTCTCTTGGACTACCCTGAACAATCACTCAAAGGGGGGACTCTCCTGTCTGGCGCTGTGCTCCTTGACATATATCCCCCCAGGTATACAGATGCAATCATGTTCAGACAATGTACGTGTGTTTCTCAGGGAGTTCCTTAGTCAACACATTTACCTCTGGCTTCCCACATCACCCAAACTCCATTCGTGGCTCCTCTCTCTGCCTCCACCTAACTTCTTTCCTCTCTCCCCAAACTAAGTGCCCCATTCTCTCTCTCCAACAACACCCACCTCCCACTGTCAGCCCTCTCCTAAGTTCCTCCCCCTCCACTCCAATGGTCCCCTGCATGTCCCTCCACCCTCTTCTCCAAGCCAAAGTCCCCTACATTCTTCACCTTTCCCCTGGTAACATCTGTTCCCTACTGCCCCCCTCTTTCAGGGTTTTTTTTTTTTTTTTTTGATATCTCTTTACCTCAGTGTTTTCTTTTTATTTTCCTGGCTCCTGCTATTCTATCAGTATACATACTCACAAATAACGGACTGGTGCTACTATCTGCAAAAGAGCGAAAACATGTTGTTTGTTTTTCTGAGTCTGTGTTACTTCACTTGGTATTACACTTTCTAGTTCCATATATCTACCTGTACATTTCATAGTTTTATCTTTCCTTACTTCTTAGGAGAACTCCTTTGTGGAAATACCCACATTTTCATTAGCCATTCATCATTTGAGGGACATTCAGATTGTTTCCATTTCTTAGATATTGTGAAAAGAGCAGCAATAAACATACATGTACAGGAATCTCTACAGAAAGAATACTTTGTGTATATGCTAAGGAGTGGTACAAATGGATCATATGTTAGATTCATTTTCAGTTTTTAAGAGTTGCCCTAGTGATTGCACACATTTGCCTTTCCACCCGCAGTGAATGAGGTTTCCCCTTTCTCTACTTTGGTTTTACTTCCATGTTTGTAACTGCATCTGTATCATGCAATACCCATTGAGGTCAGAAGAGGGCATCAGATTCCCTGGAAATGGGGTTACAGATGGTTGTTAGCCTACCATGTACATGGTGGGAATAAAACCCATGTCTGATTTAAGAACAACCTGTACTCTTAAGTGCTGATCCATTGCACTAGCTCCTAAACTCCACAAATCTAAATGGAACCAATAAAATACTCTCATATAAAAGGAAAGCCAATACAGCCGGGCATGGTGGTGGATGCCAAACACATATTTTGAACATGTAACAATCCTTAAAAATGTTTCTTCAATCCTAGAACTTGGGAGGCAGAAGCAGGCGGATCTTTGTGAGTTCAAGGCCAGCCTGGTCTACAGAGTGAATTCCAGGACAGCTGGGGCTACAGGGAGACCCTGTCTCAAAAAGACCAAAAAAAAAAAAAAAAAAATGTTTCTTCAAAGTTCACTGATCAGAAAAGTTTTAAAAAGCACAAATAATTGCAGAAGTGAAAGAAAGCACAAGAGAAGAGGAGCACATGCAGATAAGATATAAATTAATTACTTCCATGTGTATTCTACTTCTAAGAATACTAAAGACAAAATGAATAAAATTAGATAAACCAAATATATGTCTGAAGTTAAAAATAAAAGCAGAAAACTAATTTATAGCAAAATACTATGAGACATTAGGTAATAGTACATTTAATAACCTGAAAATAAATACAAATAAGAAACAACTATAAAATTGAAGAAATCTAAAAATATTTTCTTAATTCCACACAAATTGATTTCATGGAGAGAGTATTTCAGTGTAAATACTTAAACACTGCTTTCAAAATAGAAAAAAAAATGAATTGATTTTAAATTGAGAAAAAGAGAAATGTGTGATTGAGCTTTTTTCCTAAATCAATCCATTAATGCTGTCAAATTAGAAAAGGTAAATAATTCCAATGCTGTTTAACCTCTAATGTAAACAGAAACATTTCCGGTGCCTGTCTACGTGAAGCAAATCAATGGTCATTACTTTCTACGGTTGTTACTGCAAGGCAGGGTTAACTTGGAGAGTTGAAAATTAGACACAACCTCTGAAAGCGCTTGTATAGTGCTTCTTTGCATCCCTGTAAACATTCTGAGAGCATACCTCCTTGTTTCGCCCATCTTCTCATGGATCTAGGCATTCCTTGGTTCACATTAATAAAAAACTCCTGTATCTAATCTTAGAATGATATTACTCCATACTTTTTCCTGTCTCATCTGTTGGGCTTACTGCCATTTGATGAAGCACATATTTTACATCCAAGATACTCCCCTATTATCATCATTTATTAAGTAAATTAATTCAATCTTTTGCTGTATACATGCCTTTTTGGGAAATAATCTGCTTACAATCGTCTGCTTCCCCCACTCTGAAATTCATTTCTGTCTCATACATAGTATACATAGTATACTTATCTCCATCTCAATGATTTTATAAACCTCAGTGCAGTGAAATATCAGTACAAAATCTAATATCTTATCTAAACCTTATTATCTAAAACAGGTATACTTGAAACTCTGAGTATGTTCCATCCTGGGGTAAACATTTGTCTGTGGACCCATAAACAGAAAATAAACCATCCACATCCAACCAGCAGTTCCTCTAGAGTCATAGAACAGTAGTTATCACCACTGCCATTCTGACATGAAAAAAATAAATGTGAGGAATTCAGGAGTTTCCAACCTAACTAAGCTTAAAATTCAGCAAGGTAAAAATTCATCTGATTTCAAGCCCTTAGGATAATCTTCTCGGCTCTAGTTGGTTCTTTGAGCCTATATTTTGCCTTCCACTGCCTCAGTTCAGTGCTTACATTGCCTGAAATCTATGTTTGCCTTGAAAAGAGCCTTTATTACCCACAACAGACAAGTTGAGGTTTCTGAAAAATATACCTGACTTCTCTTGCCAGATCTTGAATTACAATGCACATGGAATAGCTAGCCATCAAGTGATAGTTTCCTTCCCCAGAATGCCTGACTAGACACAGAAACTAGAAAGAGGCAGGAATACATTCTCTGTAAAACTCCTTGGAGTGAGTAGTTGAATTCTTGCATTAAGAATGGAAAGAGAATGACTTTATTTTTATCTAATAGTTGATTTTATGAGTGCCTATGTGTGTCTTTTCCAAAGTGTATGTATTTATTTCAGTATTTTTGTATGTATTTAGTATCTATGCGTGCACATGTGTACACATGTGCGTATGTGCATGGGAGTCATGCCAAAGCATGAGCTTGGTGGGTAGAGGACATCTTTCTGGAATTATTGCTATGCTTCTGACATGTGGGCTCCAGTGATAAAACTTAGATCCATGCCTATAGCCACAAATGCCTTTACCAACTAAGCCATTCTGCCAATGAATTTGTTTTTTAAATCTCACTTCATCTAGCTTTGTCATTCATTCATTCATTCATTCATTCATTCATTCATTTTATGTTTGGTTGCATAGCTCAGTGATGGTATAGCATTTACTTAGCATGCACAATGCCCTAGGTTCAATACCAAGTAACAGAGTAGACAGATATATAAGGAAAGTTCACAGTGTTTGGAATAGAGTTGAATTCTATCTTGAGAATTAAGCATAAACCATGGGAGAAAATAACTAGAAGAAAACAAAACAAAATAAAGAACAGAGAAATTTTGTCATCTTATTCCTGAGATGTTTCACCATAAACACTAACCTAACTATATTTGCTATATTTGTGATTTCAGGCAAAAACTTTCCCTACTACTTAGGTAATTGTCCTACTAAATAATAATGAAAATGTGGGACTGTAGTCTTCAGAAGAAGGGACTATCATAGATCTACAATTTTGTAAAATATAATAAATTACATTCAAATAGCAACACACTATCCACCACCAAATATCTTAGTGAAGAGAATCTATAAATAAGAAAGAACAAATTGTCAAAAACTGGTTCTTTTATATAGTTTTCTGCCTCTAAAAGAAAAACACATTTTTTACAATTCCTACTTTAGCTATGGTGTTAAACAGTTGTTCAGTGTGACTGACTTTCAGATTCTACCCGGAAACAGCTATGAGCATGCATTCAAAACAGCTACACAGAACTCTACTCATCATCAATAACCACTGGCTCTACAACACACTTATTATGCCCTTGTTATCTTCACCCTAATATTTCTCCAATAGTTTATTGCTATTTCTTATGTTTTTAGGTTTTTTTTTTGTTTTGATTTTTGTTTTATTTCTTCTGTTTTTGGAAAGTTTTATGGAAGTTTTGTATATTTCATATGGAACAACTTAATAATCTTTAAAACTCTTTCCCCATTTTCACCCTGCCATAGTCTGCAACTGAAATGTATGCATCCTGTCATTTTAAATTTATTTTATTTTATTTATTTTCATATGTGTACGAATGTACTGTCTGCATGTAGGTCTGTGCGCCCATGTTCGTGCAATGCTGCGGAGGTCAGAAGAGCACATAGGACTCCTCTGGAACTGGAGTCAAAGACGGTTCTCAGCTGCCATGTGGGTGCTGGGGATAGAACCTGGGTCCTCTGCAAGAGCAGTCGGCACTCTTAACGGCTAGGCTATCATCTCTCCAACCTGCATCCTGTCATTTTTTATAAAATATTTTGATTGATGTTTTCTGTATTTCATACATTTCTCAGTCCAAATTAGACACATTTCTTTTCCATGCCCCCCCCATGCATTCTGCCATTCATGCCTTGCATAATTTTATTGTTTAGGGCACAAGTTAACTGTTTCAGTCAGTTCTTTGACCCAGTCCTTTTGATATTTTTGTTGTTACCTCCCATTTTTTGTTCCAAATTATGCCTATATATAGGTCACATATACACCAAAATTATGACCTCTGAAAAGAAAATGTACGTTCATTCCAAAATATGTTTAGTTCACATTTTCCTCTTAATTTTATATTTCTCTAAAATATGAATACATACCCTCCACCCATATCTGCAATTACAAAGTCTGAAAATAAGTGAAGATTTCTTCTTTTTTGAGACATGGTCTCCTGCAGACCCAGCTGGCCTGTAACTCACCATGTAGCCTCAATCTCACAGAGATCGGCCTGCCTCTGACTCTTGAGTGCTGGTTTAAAAGACTAAGTACCTCCATGCCAAGCTTGTATCTTATATTTGAGGAGTAACAAGTTATTGTTTGTGTTTTGTAAACTTCTAGAATAGTCATATTATTTGCTTTCTGTGGCAGTTTAGTAGCCTGGGTAAAAATTTCCTGATTTTTCCTTTTCAATATGTTTTTCCCTTCCATACTATTTTCTCTTTAAAATAAGTAAATTGGAAAACAGATGTTACTTTTCTAAAATACCATCATGGATAATTCTTAGCTAAAATGATTGTGCTTATGTTGGACATGATGGTATGCACCTTTAATCCTAGCCCTCAGGGGAGACTGACACATCTCAGTGAGATTGAATCCGGCTTTGTCCACATAGTGACTTGTAGAAGGGCTAACACTAGGGAGACCCTGTCAAAAAAAGGCCCCCCATATTTGATTGTAACTAATGAATGATAAACTCTACAGTCAGAATCCTAAATGTGTTCCAAAAAAGTTAAAGATTAGTAAAATATTAATGAAGGCTTCTTTGAAATTTATGAATGATGAATAATTGTGCCTCTTTACCACAGTTATAGTATCAGTTAGTACAATTATATTATCATATATATGCATATAATATTGTTTCTATAATAAAAATTATACATTCTGTTGAATACCTAATTTTGAACTCTTCAAAATAAATAAATGATTATATTTCCTCCAAATTTTTCTAGAAGTCAAATTTAGTGTCACTGATTTCTATTCAGAAATGACACTGTTAAAATGTTCCCATTTGCAGTAATTTATCTGTTTATAAATTCCTGACCCAACCTGAAATAATCCTCTGCTTCCTTTGTGGCTACAGATGGTCCTTATCCATCCATCTGCCAGTCTTGGCAAGCTGGTCTCCCAGAATGATTATCCCTGCTAGAGGTAGTTAAAGTTGTATTAGATGATCATGCACATGAAGCAATGTGTCCACATAAACAACCTACACCTTAGCATTAGGTGGGTGGCATTAAGACATTTGACATCTAATTTGCCAAAGTAACCTGCTAAATAATGAGTGGTCTGTCTTCACGGGTGCTCACCTGATAGCAACCATAGAACAAAGTACATGTAGCCAATTTTCCTCTCAAATTTCAGTTTGTCAGAAGTGTTGTCCTATAATAAAGAATGAACAGAGATGAATGCTTTAAAATCAATTATTCTGAGACTATATGTGTTAAGCATCACTAGCAAAGAATGCATCCTGGATCTTATACAGAAAACATCTTCAGTTGTGACAAAGCTTAGCACATTGAGTTGGTCGACTCAAAAACAATCATTGGTATTTATTTTTAATAAACAAGGAGCCTTTTAGGCTTCTGCACTGTTAATGACCTATTCCGATTCTGATGGTCAAGCTCTAGAAGGCAGAAAAAACCCTGCCCATTCACCCGGTTCTTGATAGACAGCAAATGTTCACATTTTAGGGAAATTTATTTAGATTTGAGTGGGTATTATATATCAAACATGATTCTCATTTATTCATTTAAAAGAGAGTGAAATCTAGGAACAAAAATATTCAATATATAAATTCTAGTAGGTTTTCTGTGTCCCTGAAAGAAGAAAATTATTTTCAGACTTCATTTTATTTTCAGTTCTATCTGAATTGGGGGCTATAAACTGAGGAATTAAGTAACCCTTCATATATATATATATATATATA
>VZQC01000855.1:120505-270531 GCA_009823505.1 Rhizomys pruinosus | reverse complement strand
TAACCTACCATAACAATTAGTACTGTTTAAATACCTATATATCTAATTGCGTGTGCTTCATTAGTAGGATCGAAAGGCTATATATTATACTGTTTAAATACCTATATATATCTAATTGCATGTGCTTCATTAGTAGGATCGAAAGGTTATGCCTGGACAAGCTGGCAGCCCATGAAAGAAAACAGCCAGAATTGACTAGAGACCAAGACAACAACTCCAGAGAAAGTAAACTGTTTTGCTTCTCATCCACCTGTGCCCCTTTTCTAAGCTTAGGGAACAATCTGTGGAAGAGGGGGTGCGGTAGAATGTAAGGACTGCGATTGGTGTGAATGGTGAAACTACAACAATATAGACTGGACACTCATTTGATCAACTTGATCGAACATACAAGCCCCCCCCGCCCCCCGCTAGATGGTGGGACCCATGAGCTGTGTGGGTTTGGACACAACTGCTTGCAAATTGGTTTTACATGAAGGATGCTTGTACTCACAAATGATCACTTATTGTTAAAAAAAATGAAAACAAAACAAAAAAGCAGAGAAAGATGCAGAAAAGTTATGGCAGAATGCATGATCTGGGATGGGTAGGTGTGGGGTGGGGGGAAGGGAAGGGGATATATGCCTGAACTGAATTGGAAAATGATGTATGAAATACACAAGCATCAATAAAAAATATTTTAAAAAGAATTAACAGAAGAAACAAATATTAGTAGTGTTGAGATTCTCTATATGAAATCCCCTAATGACAGTTCTAGATATCATTTCCTCAGCTGTGATTAATGCTCATAGTAGAGAGACAAAAGCTTCTCTCTCCAAAATTTGGAGCTATCAGAAAGAGGGTCTTTTCAAAATTGGATATTGGACTGGACCACAGTTCTGCCTGCAAATTGGTGTTAAACTCCCAAGCCTTCAGAATGGTGACAGCATTATGTTTGCTGATAACATCCCCCAGACACTGGTCATTAGGGAAAGGAAAATATCATTGCCTCTGTATAAAGAACAGACTCTACTCACCTCTAAAAAAAAAAAAAAAAGCTGAGGTAGTTAGTGCCCCAAAGCAGAGGGAGTAATCTTTTTCTTACAGATGATTATCAATGACTATTTCACCAGATTTGAAGTAGAAGATAGGCTTTGACATCATTTGTACTAGCTTCTCCTTCAAAATTTTTCATACTGCTAAAATTAAAGTCCATTTTGGCTTCCAGAGTCCATTACAGATATAAATGATGCATCATGTACTTTCCAAACATCCAGTTCTTATCAAAAAGTTTCTTCATCTTGGAGAAATATCCTAGTTGTTCAACATATATACTTTAACTAAGCTTGTGTCTCTCAATGTACAAAAGACACAATAAGTTTTCTAGGACTTAATAGAGGATATATTTTCTTATAACTTTCTAGCCCACAAAAGGCCATGTAGACTTTGAGTAAAAACATGGGTTTAAATCATTGTGAGTGAAATCGAATTGATGATGCTGGTCTTTATAAAAATACTATTTATTTATTTATTTATTTATTTATTTATTTATTTATTTGTTGTTAGTTATTATTTATTTAGTTTAGTTTTAAGATAGGGTCTCCCTATAGACACAACTGGCCTGCAAATCAATAAATAGACCAGGCAGGCCTTGATCTCAGACATCCTCCTGCTGCTAGGATTCAAGGCATGTGCATGAATTTTTAATGAAAGATGAACTTTAGTTGATAGAATGGCTGTGTAGTTCCATTATAAGAGACTTAACTTAGGTTGCACTAGATACTAGGGTCATTCTCCAGCAAAAATAAAATACCAACTGGAAAATTAAAAAAGTAGTAAAGAAACCAAAAATATTATAATGCCCTATTAGTTCAAGCTCAATAAAAACATAGTTAAAAGCAAAGTGAAATGATAAGCCTGTTATTAAAACTCTTATCCAAATATAATAAAGAAAAGGGAAACATAACAAAGACATGAAATTATATAAGAAATAAAACAATCAAATCTTATCTTGAATGTAAACTTTATTTTTTCTTGTTTTTAAATTGCATTTTTATTGTATTTTTTCAGTTTTGATACAATATAGTTGGATGCTATTTAGAGCCTCTCCCTTATGCATACAACCCCACACCCCTGCTTAACTGAATCCTATCTTTAAATCACAACTTAAATATTTTGCTTAAATTCCAAGGAAATAATCTTGACTTGATAAGAAAAACTGAACATATTTTATGATAAAAAGTCAAATTTAATTCTAGCATTGTTTAGTTAGGATAATGGTGGATTAAAAGTGAAAGGATTCGCATCATATAAATCAGAAACAATTCTGAGTTTTCCGAGTGTCTTCGAGTTGCATCCACGGTGTCTGTACTAATACACATTTCAACCTGCGAGGTACAGAGTTCCCTTATCTTCACATTCCTGCCATCATTTGTTACCATGCACCTTTTTCCTGTTACCCACTTTAAATGAAGTGAAGTGACATGTCATTGTAGTTTGGATCTGCCAGTATCAGAACAGATAAACATCTGATTTTCATAAGTTCTTTGTGAAGGTTTTTTGAGAGATAGCTTTATAGTTCTTTGTCCATTTTAAATGGAATCTTTGCTTTTGCTTTTGATTTGAGTTCCTTAGAGTTGAGCCCTTAACCTCCATTTTAGTTTTATTTGAAATGGGTCTTCACCCTCTTGGTTGTGTTTCATTGTTCTACAGAAATTATGTACTTTGATGTTATCTCATTAGTGATTTTCTTTTGCTTTTGTCACCCTCACTTTTTGTAAGATATAAAAAAATCCCTCCACCAATTTATTCTCTCTCTCTCTCTCTCTCTCTCTCTCTCTCTCTCTCTCTCTCTCTGTATTTGTTTTGCTCCTCCCTATTTGCCCAGCTGGCCTTGAACTCCCTATGGAGACCAGGCTGGCCTTGATCTGAGAATGATCTGCCTGCCTCTGCCTCCTGGGATTAAAGACCTGTGCCTCCACACCCACCCTTGTGAAAGTTTTTAAATAAAACATTTTGGAAATAGTAAAGAACGAGACTTCGTGGTCTATGGCAACTCAAATGGATACGCACATCATCAAATCAAGTAAAATGAGCAAGATTAAAAATGTCAGATACCACGTGATCACATTCATAAGCAGCCTGTGAAAATGTGGAATCCAAAGATACAGTGTCGGACGGTGTTGTAAAGGGTTGAGTGGGAGGGCTTATAAGGAAGACATTCATTAGCATGCTATAAAGATATATTTAGATGAAATGAGTTTTATTGCAGTATAACAGAAAATTGATATTTAATGATATTACAAGGTTTTGGAGGATATTAAAAGAGCTGGAATAAGGAACATTGAATATCCTCATATAAAAATAACACATTTGAAATGTTGAATAATCTAAATGTCTTGATTTGGTTGTATATATGAATAAATTTCAATATCAAAATGTACCACACAAAGGTGTCTGTTTTTGACAAAATAAAAGTAAAATGAAATTTTAAAAGTCAATAATTTCAGATAAATCACTTAAGTGCAAAATATTTTTATTTCAAAATTTAAGAACTTAGTAGCATGTATTATTTATAGATGGTCAATATAACAGTTACTGAAGGCAGGGTAAAAGACTAGGGAGAATCTCCAAAAAATAATACAGTAAGACTTTTTCTGAGGGGAATTTATTTTTACATCTAATTTTCACCGTATGGGTTGTGTAAAGTAAGCATAAATTAAGCCTTGAGTTGGCATGTGTTCTATTTTAGATATCATGACTCAGAATAACGTTATGATTATTTTTAAAGCAAAGGTAAAATGCCTTAACTCTCGTACCATCCCACAAAAAAAACCAGGAAAATGCTTGCTTATTTGGGAAATATGAAGTACATAATATTGCCATTCTTATTTATCTTCTACAGCCACTGAACTATGAGAAAAAAAAGTCATACACACTCAACATAGAGGGAGCGAATACACACCTCGACTTCCGCTTTTCTCACTTGGGACCTTTTAAGGATGCTACCATGTTGAAGATCATTGTTGGGGATGTGGATGAGCCGCCACTCTTTTCTATGCCTTCTTATGTCATGGATGTCTATGAAAATGCCAAAATTGGGACAACTGTTGGCACTGTTTTAGCACAAGATCCTGACAGTGCTAACAGCTTAGTAAGGTATGATGTTCTGAATCTTTTAGATGTTTGAAGATTATATTGCCTCTCACAGTAATTTAATAAGTATTTAATAATAGCAGAATATTTTACTTTCAATCGGATTTTGTGTTATTATAATTTGATTATAATGCTAATTATTTTCTGAATAACTTAACAGATAGATGTTTCTCAAATTAAGATTATATGCAGTCTTTGGGGCTTGAGAGATGGCTCAGGATTAACAGTATTTGTTGCTCTTGCAGAGTACCAGAGTTCATTTCCCAATACCCACATAGTCATAACCAACAGTTCCAGAGGTCTGATACCTTATTCTGACCTCTTCAGGCATTCTATACATGTGGTATACTTACATACATCCAGGAAATCAGTCTTATGCTTAAAAATCTCAAAAGAATCTATTCCCCCTTTCTGAGGAGATGAGTCAGTAGATAAAGTCCTTATGACAAAAGAAGACCTGAGTGTGGATCAGCAGAATTCATTTAGATCTTGGGTAGGTTTTGTAGCTTTCCTTTAATGCCAGCAGTCTGAAGGAATACACAGGGAAACCCAAAGTAAGCTGGCTAGTTAGCTATCTATCTCCTCTAGTATAAAGGAGAGACATGGCCTCAATGAGCAAGGTAGGAGTGATCAGTGAAGACTCCTGATGTCAGTCTCAGGCTTATGTCCACACATGTATACCTGTGCACATGCAGTGACACTCACATGCACATCTATACAGAGACCGTGCATGTACATACCACACTCAACTATACATTCAAGAAAATGAAAACAAATATGGAAACAGTTCCATAAATATATTATGAAATACACAGATTTTTTTTTCTTTTCGACCTGTCCATGGATACAGAAAGAGGTACATTGACAGCAAAGATCAAAGATATAAAAGACAGTAATGAAATGTTGCTGGGAATCTTGACAGGTCCACTATATGGCACTGGGGAAAGTGGAGACCACTCTTGAGGATTTTAGTCTAATTAATAAAATAATTTGGAATGGATTTAAATGGAACCTCAGGAAAATGTTTAGAATTTTGAAAGAAAAACTCAAGGGCAGCCGTGCTGTAAATCTCAGTTGCTCAGAGGAAGACAATGGTGATGACAAGCCAGCATGGTGGTCAGTTACATGGCTCAGGCCATAGCATACTTAGGCTTTGCCCAGTAACAGAAAAAGGCAGAAGGAAAGAAAAATAGTTATACAATTGTGACAAAGGACTCAGAAAGGTAGGCAAACCATCCAACACTCAAGGGGTTCAAAGAGATTGAATTAAGGGGTAGGAATTCTGGGAAGGAAAAGTACATTTTCTTAGGGTGACCCTTTCTCCTTAGAGTTGGTCCACAAGCCATGCAACTGAAAAATGCATTAATAATAGTAAACTAGAGAATATTTTATTACCTGAAGATAAGAAGTGTGAATGGTGTGTGAAAATTTAAAACATTTGAGAATAATGCTGGTCCCTAGGTTACCTGGTTCTTATTCCCACACATGCTATGTGAGCTAGCTTGTCATCTTTCACTTGTCTGTAATAGATGAAACAAAAATTCCACCACACAGTTATGGAAAGGTTACAATATACCCAAGGCACCAAATAGAATTTCCTGAATCTAGCACTCATTCAATAAATGCTAATATGTTCAAGGACATCTAGACAATTGAGGGTCTACATTCAGAAGACAGATAAACAGTTATTATCCCTCACATGTTGAGTAATGTGTTTTCCAACCTCAAATTTCTAAAATTTAAAATAGAGTTACAATTTAACATAAATATTTTATCATAGATTAAAATGAAGTGTTTAACATATTATCAAGTTTCTAAGCTTTCTATAGTTTAAAATTGAACTATTTTATCTAATAAAGATAAAAATTATTTTCCTGTCTCATTTATGATAAAAATCAAAAGGACTGCATAAATGTGTATGAACTAGTTTAATGAACTCCACAGCCCTAGAGAGTTTGAAATCTTTAAATGCAGCTAGTTTTCCCATAAAGATTGCATTCTTGTGCAGATTTTTATCCAGGTATAAACTTTTAGTTTGACAATTTCATATATTTATATAATTCATTTTGATGGGTTTCAACTCTAATCCACTTTCTCATTCTCCTCCTTTCTCACTGAAATGCTTCTTCCCAACAACTCTTTTTCCTATATTCAAGTCTTTTTAAGTGTGATCTACTGAGTTTAGACATTCCCACCCTGGTGAGGGTGGGGAGGTTGTTACTGGAGCAAACACAACTCATCTATGAACATACCAGTAAAGAAAATGATACCTTTTTTCCTCCAAAAGATTGAGAATACTGCATCACAATGTTTTCTCAATATTATTAATCTAAATACTCCATTTGATTTTCTAAATATATGTTTACCTCAATTATATTTAAAAATAATCATTTGTAAAGAGAGAAAATTTCATTGCATTAGCATGTATGGTCAACATTTTTACTATTGGTATGACATACAAACTTTAGCACTGTTAAACGTGTGCTATAAGTTAGATACAATGCATTTTATTCTCATAGTTCTGCAGCAGAACAAACTGAAGGACAAAGGGCCAGTTATCCATGCTAAGAGCCTGCTCTCCAGTTTACAACAGGTGTCTTCTGACTCTGACCTCTTATGTCAAAGAACAAAGAATGAAACATCTCTTATTTCTTTTTGCAACGTTATAAATGCTAACATGAGTTCTTCACCACACTTTTCAAATATTTGACATATTTTATTATTTTATCTTTTATATTTCTGCTTAAACTATTTTAGTTTTAAAAGTAGCACACCAGATACTAAATTTCATTGTGCCATTTTATTTTTTTTTATTTTTGTGTATTTCATTCATAACATTTGATCCATCTTAATTCCCTTTATACCACTTCATCATCAATACCCTCTCACAGCCCCTCCATTGGAATTCATACACTACTTCATTTGTTCCAAGGACCAGTGTGTCAAGAGAGCATCCCCAAATGTTCCTCAGTAAGTTTATCCACCGAGGTCTATCCATCCCAACCAGACTCTCATTTTAAGAGGATCAGCCCGGGCTGGAGAGATAGCCTAGCGGTTATGAGCGCTGACCGCTCTTGCAGAGGACCCGGGTTCGATCCCCAGCACCCACATGGTGGCTGAGAACCGTCTGTGACTCCAATTCCAGGAGAGCTCCAGTTCCAGGGGAATCTGAGACCCTCTTCTGACCTCCGCGGCATTGCACGACACTGGTGCACAGACCTGCATGCAGACAGTACATTCATACACATAAATAAATAAAATTAAATAAAAAAAAAATAAGAGGATCAGCCCATCCCTATCTGGCAGTAATCAGCTGTCAGTAGTTCTAAAAGATCGGGTCTTGCTGCCCATTTCCAAAGTTCTATGCTGGGTTTTAGGCTGGTTGAGTTTCCATGGGTCTTGTGCATGCTGACACCAGCAATGTAGGTCATGTGTACAGCCTCCCAGGAGCTTATAGGATTCTGTTTCCATATGGTCATGCACCTCCTCCCTGGCTCTTACAATCTTTCTGCACCCTTCCCGAGTTCCAGGTGAGTGAAACTTAATATAAGAGTCCTGAGGCAGGTGGATCTCTGTGAGTTCAAGGCCTGCCTGGTCTATATAGTGAGCTCCAGGCCAGCTAGGACTACAGGAAGACCCTGTCTCAAAAAGACAAAAAAAGGTCCTGTTTTTAGGACCCACACGCTGTAGTTTCTGAATTTCCACCCTTTGGCTATTTGTGCCCTTTTTGTAACATTAGTCTGGGACAGACTTGGTGTTTTCCTCTAAGATCTACGAACTGTCGATCCGTGTGTATCTGATGAGGTTTACAGTACCACACTTAACTTTCCTCCCATTGAGTGGGCTTTAAGTCCAAATAGGTAGCCATTGATTTCTCTCAAGATAAAAGTGCTAATACTGCAACAATATCATATGCTGTGCTGGTCATTGATGTGGTTATTTGGTATTAAAGCTGGTGTTGGACCATGGATTGATGTTTTCCCTTAGTAGGTTGTGTATTTCTCTCCAAAGCTATGAGAGGTAGCCTGCAGGGGAGGTGGTTCCAGGTCAGTTCTAGCTCCATTGGTTCCAGATTCTGTCTTCCAAGTAAGTACTATCTTCAGGCATGGGCTCTCAGTTCAAGTTCTGGGAGGCAATCAAGGGCTGTGGTAATAACCTGTGTAATTTGGGGATTCGCTTGGACTGCCATGGCCAGCATCTCAAAACAAAGGTTTCTCCTGTCTGGCACCATTTCTTGTCTTCTGGCCTTCAGCTATGCACATGAATTTATGTAGAGATATTGTATGTGTAATTTGTCATGCGGTTGTTATAGACTAATATGAGCCCCTCTTTTTTATACTTGCTAACCATAATTTCTCTCTCCTGTCTCTCTCCCTGTCTCACTCTCCCCCCATGCCTTCCCTATTTAAAATATCTCCATATCCCCCATTTCTCCCTTGATAATCCCAGTAACCATTGGTCCCACCTCTCCTGAGCTCATTCTTTCCCTTTATCATCAAAATTCCTCATGTGACCGTCCCTCCCCCTCCCATTAAAGACCCCCATATGATCCCATTTTTCCCTCAGGGACACCTGTCTCCCACTATTCTCCTCTCAGCTACCTTCCTTCCCTTTACCTTCCCTGGTTCTTTTCTATTCTCCTCCCTCCTGCAACTACATCTAAATACATAATTGCATATAAGTATTGGCTGCTAGGATCCACAAATGAGGGAGAATATACACCGCTTGCTTTTCTGAATCTGTATTACTTCACTTAACATAACATTTTCTAGTTTCTTCCATTTACCCACAAATTTCATGATTTCTTATACCTGTACTCCTGACTGAAATTCAATTTTGTGATGAAATGTACCACATTTTCAGTATCTAGTAGTGTGCTGAGGGGCACTTAGGTTGCTGCCATCTCTTAGTTATTGTGAAAAGAACAGCAAGAAGCATGGATGTACGAATATCTCTGCCTTACGATGAGTCTTTTGGGTACATGCTAAGGAGTGAAATAAACCAGGTCATACTGTAGGTTCTTTTTTCATGAGCTTGCAATCCCACCACCAATGTAGGAGTGTTTCCCTTCCCCTCATCCTCTCCAGCATTTGCTGTCGTTTGCTGCCTGGCATTTTCAAACAATGTGTAATTTACTGATTATCTCTTCCCTTTCATCAGTTTGCCCTCTATAAGAAATTTTCATGGACTATTTGGCTTATCAGCAACATAAATTTATTTCTCTTATTTAGGTATCACAATCTCAGAATGACTGTGTTGTGGGTGGTGAGACGTCCCTATATTTTACATTACTGATATCTCATATACTCAAATGATGGAAAAAGAGCAACTGGTTCTTTTCTTGAAGAAAAATCTAATCACACTGATAGTACCATTCTTAAAACCTAATATCTCTCTCATACCCTCCCTAAGCACTTTGGTGGATAGATGTATCCAGGATGTAGCAGTAGGATTATTGGCTAATAGATATACAGAGACAAGAGACCAGGATAATAGGCTACAAGCTTCCATACCAAGGGATTCTCTGGCCTGAAATATTATTTAGCCCATGACTAAGAAACTCTGATATAAAAAAGACAACCTGCTTGATATACCAGTTATTTGCACAAAAAAATGATTTTCAAAAGACTCCTGGAAGATATATGTAGGTAAGTTAACATATATGTGACTGTCATATGAATGTTTCAGTGTACATTTCAATCAGGGAATGAAGTTATTTCTATGAGTAATTTATTGCCTCATGACATTTCTAATTGCCTTAGTAGTTATACCATATTACTGGATACATTAACTCAATGTGTATAACATTCTCCTAGGTGCTTTGTGTAGAAATGATTGATAAATTCTCTTCAAATGCTAATAAGTTTATTATCATATTCCTTATTCCAATGCTCTGTGTTCATTCAAAATGTAATGAATTTACTACAGTTGTCTTTAAACAATTAGAAATTCTAAACATGCTGTTTGAGGATATAATTTACATTATTGTTCTTGATTTTAACAAAATGTGTCATTCATATGAGATCTGAAAAATGAGTAAAAACCAAAAGAAAATAAGAAACACAAAAAGAAGCCATATACCACCCCCCTTCACAGGGATCCAATATCTGTATTAATTAAGGATATCTACCTTGAAATGTATCGGACATACACTTACCTACACATTTGCAGCCCTGGAAAAAACAAGTTGAGTTCTTCCCGACAGGTATGAATATCTTTGTGAAAATCTTCTAAGTTTATTCTTTTGTATTATAGAAAATATTCTGCTCAAAATAACATGTGCGATTTGTAGGAAGATAATCATCACCTTTAAATATATATTTAATATAATTTATAATATATATATATATATATATAATTAAATATATATATATTTAATATATATATATATTTCAAGGTTGATAGCTTAGGGCAATAAGAAGATTATTGATTTAAGCAACCCAAATAGAGCTTGCTATCATTGTACAAGTAGACTGAGGAATGTTACTAGGGAGACATTGAGAGACAAACAAACCTTTTGTGAATATAGGAGACTTCTAATGTTCACTAAAACCTTTGAAATTTGTCAAGTAGTGTATTAATAGGTTCCAATTTACATAAGAATATGTTTCAGAAATTTAACTAATTTCCAAATTTTACACAATAAAAAATTAGCTTCCGTATCCAAACTCATTCTGCTTTACCTGAAAACTGTTTTCAAAAGCACCATATAATGCCTCCCTTATATTTCAGCTAATAAAAACAGCACAGTGTCTTTTGTTTTGAACAACTGTATTTAAATACCAAGGAAAACCAGAATTTTAAAAATAATCAGGAAGCCAGTGATGAATGTCAATAATTGGAATCTGGTTTTACATAGATTCATAGATTCATCTGTAACCAAAATGGTGTAGTAAAGACTGTCTTGCCAATTAAAACTCATTGCTCAACAATAAAATTGATAACGTGTGGGGTTACTCCATATTGCAAAGATAATAATGTACATTACAAGATTTAGTGCATGAAAATAAATTATTTTCTACATCAAGAATAATTTTAGAAGCTAAATTTACATATGCTGCTGTATTAGTCACTTTTCTGTTGCTGTGATAAAACCACCATGACCAAGGGAACTTATAAAAAGAAGAGTTTATTTGAGCTTACAATTGACGGTTCCAGGGAATTAGAGTCCATTGTGGCAGGAGGCATAGTGGCTGGAGCTAGAGCAGAAAGCCAAGGTTCACATCTCTCAAGCGAGAGAGAGAGAGAGAGAGAGAGAGAGAGAGAGAGAGAGAGAGAGACTGCAAGGCTTGTTAATCTCACTAAGCCTGCCCCCAATGAAGTACTTCCTCCAGCATGGCCACATCTAAGACCTCCAAGAACAGTGCCACCAACTGGAGACAAAATGTCTGAATACTTAAAGACTATGGGGGACACTATCATTCAAGCCACCACAGATGCTGTATGCCTAAAACTACCCATTGTTCCATGCCCATTTATGATCTGAATTTGTAGATACATTTATTTATTAACAATAAATTATTTTTCTCAAATGTTCAAGCATCACTAAAGCATCACTAAATATTTTGTGTATTTTTTGCATGTTCTCGACTACACAATTTGCTTGGTAACATTAAAAAAAATTGAAAGTGTATTAGAACTTTAACTGTTGCCCACCTTGGAATAATTTTTTTTTATGAAGTAACACATCTTTTTTTAAATGGAGTTTGAAAATAAAATGATTATTCAGCTTGTTCTTAGATTTACTATACCCTTAGTAGACAAATGCAGACAGCATATTTACTTCATTTTTTCTGGTGTCTTTACTTTCTTATAAGTTCCTGAAATGTTCAACTCATTTATGATGCAGGGTAAAAAGAAGTGCTTTTCTAACTGTAGATTTGAAAATAATGATGTGATGATGTTGGACACATTCAAGAAGCTGAATGGAAGAAACAGAAAAATAATTGAGGCTGAATATTTGATGTACAGTTTCAAAAAATAAAAACCAGTTGAACTCTTACCAAATACATTGCAAAACATACTCACGTTTCAAATATTATGTAGTGTATAATTATTTTTTGATTGACAAATTTATCTTACTGACATTTGAACAAATATGTTTCTTTTAATGTGAACCTAAATATACCTTATTTGAGTCTATGCCAGAGTCTCCTGATGGAAAGGAGATGACACATCAGAATCATTTAATCAGAAATAAATAGACACAGAGACAAAGATCCTTTTGTTTAGTCTATGTCCTGTTAAGTTTCATTTTACGCTTTTCTCATTGAAGCACGTTGATGAAATAAATGTACTTTAAAATATCACACGTATATGATACTTGAGAGCTTAAGGGTCCTAAGGATGACTATATTAGCCCTGTGATTTCATAGATGAATGAATACATCTCTAGATTATATGTGCTAGACCACTGGTTCCAAATTAGTAAAATAACCAATTGTAGAGATAAGATTGTGGCAATACTTTCTGTGCTTCATAAACAATATATATATATATATATATATAGTATTGTAATGATTTCATATATATATATATATATATATATATATGTGTGTGTGCATGTGTGTGTGTGTGTGTGTGTAATATAGTTTTCACATTCTATCAAACACCAAAAGTATAATACCAGGTTACCATAGGAAAAATTGTTATTTTATTTTATTTGTTTTGAATAATTATTTTATGGATGCATGTCCTCTATCATAAAGTTCATACACTAATCTTGTGAATGGAACTTCAAAAAATTAACCAGAGCCATAGACCAAATGCTTTACCTTCAGTTAAGCTAAAGAGAAAGGCAAGCTCCCTAATATCCCATGAGTTTTACACTGATTAAACTTTACTACAAATATTACTCTTTATTTATTTATTTTTTTAATTTATTTTTTTTTATTTTTAAGGGATTCTACAATATAATGACACAGTTGTTTGCAGATAACATTGATGTTACTCAGTATGTCATACAATTAGGTAACTGGTGCATTTTGCAAGTATCAATGTCCAAATTTTGAACTATGCAAGGTTCCCATAGTCCAGTTGGAGAAGCTTGTATGCACAGGCATGTTGATCAGTTAGGAGTCCAGACTATATTCCTGTAGTCTCATGATTCATCCCTATCTCTCTGCAGCCTTCTTATACAATAGATGATCATATGTAAATGGATTCTGCAAAAAGAAGTCCTGTGTATAGTTTTTTCTCTTTTTCTTCATATAAAATGGAGAAAATTTCCAGCACAGCATCAACACTTTAGGACAATAGAGTAATAATCAAACTATTAGAGTGACATGCACAGTTTTGTGCAAATGAACTCTCATGTTCACATAGCATCCTGTCTCAGTACAAACACAGCAGCCTCAGGTGGCTGTTATCAACTGGGCAGAGACACAGGCCATCTTGTTGCCAATCTGGGTAGAAGCTGATTTTGAAATTACTTTAAAAATGTGATTCTAGTTCAAATACCCTAATTTTGATTTACTTTGTCAGCAATTTAGAATATCTAGGAATTATCAAGCCAACCAGGTGCTGCAATATTTTGAAATTGAAAGGTGAGTTCACAGTGACCTTTCTGTTGCCTTTGATAGGTTCATGTAAACACCCAGCATTTATTCCAGGGTCCTCAGATCTGTGAAATCATCCACTTCTATTCCTTCACAGTATTTTCTTCTCTTCATCAGGAGTAGAATCTTGAGTTGCCATAAAGACTCTGACCCAATGGCCATGGCACCATTGTTAAACATGTGTGAATAAATTAAGGAGCAACTACCTACTTTCAAACCATGACACTGAGGGTTGTTAATTAAAGGCAGATCATGTCAATGTACTCTTGGTTTTTTAACTGCATTCATAAGAATCCCTGGGTAGTCAGATCAGACATAGTTATAATTTACTTTAAAAATCTTATTATTTATAGAAGATGTGTGAACCATGATCTGTTTACAGAGGAGTATAGTGAGCTTCTACAGAATTTTGGAAAAGAATCNGTGCTGTTGAGGTGTAGCTGATTTTGACGGAGGAGCTTTCTTGTCTCAGGGAGACCAATATTTTGCTGTATTGCTTTAGTGGCCTTGGTAGCTCTCTCAGCCTTCAGAGGCCAGTTTTTACACTAGCAAGTGACGTCTCATAACATTTTCATGCTCACACCAGTGCTTCGACAACAGAGACTTACTGCCTTTCTCCTTGCATATATCCCCACTTATAGGCACAAGGCCTGTTATAATTTTTGGGCGGTGGGGCGGGTGTTGCGCCCCTAGCCAACCTTTCCTAGGCAGAATAATTCCATTGCTGATTTCAGAGCTTTCCGTGTTTATAATATATTTTGCTTAATTACACAACTTATAAAACTTTACTATTGAATTTGGCTCTAGATAGAGAATATCCTTTCAACCAGTTGCCTATCATATCAGTTAATACGTTATGCCTGTTTTATAGGAAATTACCTCTCGTAACAATTGGCCTCATGTTTTACAGTTAGGGAGTGGTTTCATTACCATCATGTTTTTCCTTTTCCTTAAGGGGAGAGGTAGGAAGGTTTCTCAGCATCTGGAAGGTAAACTTCTTACATTATAAACAGGCAACCCCAATATTTTTATTATAAACAGTCAACCCCATATTATTCAGAGAGATGCTCAGTGTCCGTGTGACTCAAGCAGTCTTGAGGTTCCTCATTCCTTAATGTTCAGATAGGTCAACCTCTCTGCTGGCATTTCCCAGTCTATCCTGCATAGCCATAAGTTTTATGTTTTCAGGCATTTAGATTGGTGTTTTATCTGTGGGAACCTAAAATTTTCCTCCCATTGTTATTTCAATCAGAAAAATTGAAAAATTTATCAATAGGATTGGAACACAGAGTTTTCCATTTGTATCCCAGAAAGGATAGTACCCCACCTCCCACCTCCCTCTTTTTTTTTTTTTTTTTAGGTTTTATGTTTTGACCTACAGATGCCTAAGTTGTATTACACATACCCATAACAGGAGCCAAGGCATAAGCTTTTCATTTAATTTACCCAAACCTGTTTCTCATTGACTGTATGCTACTCTATTGGGAAGGAAATTTAAGCTTAGTCTTTATAATTGTTCTACAAGTTAAACAGCAAGAGTGTGTATATAATGTGATGTTGTTTTATTCAGAAAAGATATATAGGCCATTTGTATAACCTTAACCCAATACGTTATGGAATTCAGAATAAATTAAAACAATTAACATTTTATATTCGCCATTATCATATTGTATTACCATTTCGCACCAAAACCTACACCTAAATTTCATTAACTAAACAATTCCCTAGCCTTTGAATATCTTATACTTTGTGGATAAAGCTTGGGCAGAGTTGAGTACCTGCTAAATAAATTTTACCCAATTAACACTTTGCTCTTTTAAGCTATATGACTGGATTATGACTTCTACTTATTTTGGGAAGTAAAAACTTTAAGCTAAATTCCCTTTAAATTGTCCTACAAGTAAAAGAAAGTGTTACACTGTGATGTTGTATAATTCAGAAAAATATAGAGACCAACCCAATACAAACTATAAATAAAACAACTAGCATTTTATATTCCCAGTTAGTTCAAATGTCAGTATCTAGCTCCTTTTATTTTTAGCACAAGAATCCTTCATATAAAACCAATTTACAAACAAATATTACTCTTAATCACTAAAACTTATAACACAGTTACAGATGGAAGAAATCTAAATGAATTTTCTTCAACACTCACAGGGTATATCTGCATGTATCTGAATGTTTGAAACTGAAAGAGGCAGTCTGTTTTAAGCTAGCTGAAGCCTTTCAAAATGAATCAGTGTGGAAATAGATTTTTATTGCATGTTTGGAATCCATTTAACTTGATGAAATGTAGAAAATATAATGGATAGAGAAGGGGCTTATGCTGAATGAAAGTTTGTTGCTGAAATGAAAGATAACCTTCAAATGTAATTTAACACAACAATCCTCTTCAGTCTACTCCTGCATTATCAGAGGGATATTGAGTGATAAGTGACAAACTAGATAATTTGTTTAAGGTAGCATTGGTTGAAAAATACGTGTATAAATGTAATCAGTGCTGATATTGACTATTATAGTTACATCTTCCTTTTCTGTCTGTGTCATGGTCTATGAAGTATTAATTTGAATAAAATTTACCCTGATTTTGAAAATTTAAACATTTTTCATTGTTCACACTGCTTGAAACATACTAAAAGCAATACATATTGCATGTGTTGACTCTCAGAAGAGGGAAGTATGAGAACATGTAATACATTCATACATTTATTTCAGAATGGTAACCTGAAAGAAAACTTCTTGCTGGAAAAGGAACAAATAGAATTTATCTACTAGTGCTAAATTAGTTAAGGATTGCATTGGAGATTGGTGCAATTAGAGGGTTTTTATGGACTGGTAGGCAAATGCCAATTAGCACCAACTTAACTGCACTTCCTTTAGTCTATACTTAGAATAATTACAAAGACCCAATAGAAAACATCTCCTTGCTAATTAGTCAGACATTTGAAGTAGCATTCAGCATAGCATGTCAGCATTTTAGAAACCAAGACCAAATACCTGCAGGAAAAACATGAAGGAATTATTTAGGGCTTTATAGGGGTTCACTCCATGTCTGCTTAGCTTAGAGTTTCTAGACTTGGTATGGGGTAGAAAATGATGAAGATCACATCATGTATTAGAGCAACTTCTTCATGGTGGGCATGACGAGACCAGGTCAGATAATGTCTTCAAATAGCTGCTCCAGAGAACTACTTCCTCCAACAAAACCCCACCTTCCATTTTTCCTTCACACCCTAGTAGTGATATCATATATTATTAGTTCATCAGGACATTCATTAATCAATAGATGGATTCAGACCATTCATTGTCTGATAGTCTTTGGAGTCATCCTTATTGGGAGACTCTTGTACATTACTAATCTCTTAGGTGATTCACAAAGCAGTAACTGACAGTGAAGATTACAAATCATGTATACACATTATTTTGATGCTTATTTTGCAGTGATATATTGAGTAGATCATGGTGTTAGAGCAAAAATATTGTTACAACCTTCATATAACACTAGCCCTTGAATCTATCTCAAGAATTCCATCTTACATTAGCTCACTGCCTGCACATGACTGTAGATCAATCCAAGGTGTTGGACAAATATGCTTTAGAACATTGTTTGTTTTTAATTTCTCCTAACTTGAGGCTGCTATCAAAAGATGGAAATTAATCATTGATAGTTATATTATAATTAATGTTATTTCTAAAATGTTGCATTCTTTGGAACACTATTAAGAGTTATAAGTTTACTGGCTCTTTTTTCAATATTCAGATATTTCTAAATTAATGGAAAAAAGGTCCAATAAATACTGCACATGACCAAACTGATTATTTCAAATAATTCAAGTTGTTTATTAACTTGAAATTTGTTCTTAGTTTCCTTGCATTTCTTAGGTTCCTGTACAGCACTAACAAATGGTTTTGCTTTTCATATCTGTAAGAAGATGGAAAAGGATAATTAAGGTCTTCTCAATAGGACTGTGTGACACTGTAATCATTGCCAAAACCTGTTCGCCACATCTTAGACCATAATTACATTATTCTAAGTATGTATCCTTATATATTCAGAGATGTGTTTCTCTTACTATTCATCAAAAAAAAGATTATTTTTGCAAGACATGTAAACTATTTCTCTAATATGTTAAATTAGCAAAGGTCTATAAAAATAAAATCGTAATGCATTTCTTAACATTTCATTTATTTATTTTTATTTCATCTGTAATTGTATTTTATCTGTATATACGTAAGACCCCCAGGTAATGCAAGGCTTGGAGTGGCCAGAAGGGGGCATACTTATAATTCCTTTGGAACTGGAGTCACTGACAGTTATTAGCCACCATGGGAGTGCTGGAAAATGAACCAGGGTCCTCTACAAGGGCAGCCATAGCTCTTAACCATTGAGCAATCCCTCCAGCTCCTGCAACATGGTTGAGAGTTAAATATAGAAGTTAAAAATACAGTTGTTTATTTTAATGTTTTGTATTTATTATCACCCTTCATTACATTTTCCTCATTATAGCATAACAATAAAAAATACTCCCTTTTGTTTCTTTCAGATACTTTATCAACCATAATGTTGAAGAGGATAGATTTTTCAACATTGATGCCAATACAGGAACTATTAAAACTACAAAAGTACTTGACAGAGAAGAAACACCCTGGTACAACATCACAGTAACTGCTTCAGAAAACGGTAAACAGCTTTATTTATGTATGCTAGGAAATAATGTCATTGAACATGAAATCTCTAAAGGAAATCTCATACAAAGTCTTCCTGGTCAGCAAAGTTCTCAGTAGGTCTTTTGGGGGCCAATCTAGAAGATTTCAGGAGTTTGATAGACAAAGAAAAAATTTGATGTAGTAAATAAATGTTAAATCACTTCATTCACTATAGTCCCATTACAGAGGAAAAAAAAAATTACATCAAGAATTGTTATTCTCATCCTTGAGGCATGAGTGATTGAGTTTCATCTTATTTGGGTGATGATCTCTTCCATATACTTATACTTTATGCATGCCAGCAATGCTTTAAATCAAGTATGTAGCAACTCAGAAAAATGGTGGTTGAATATTTGCCATTGATCTTGAGAATTAATATGCTATCCTTGCTTCAGGTAGCACTTATAAAATTAGAAGTAAAATAATTACTCAAGAAATTTCAACTGTAGAACTAAGCTCATTTTTAGGAAAGCACTTGAGGAAAAGCTGAGATAATAATTGAAGGCATTGCATTATCTGAAACACATAAGGCTAAATAAAAAAAAAGCCATAAATGCCAAATATCAACACATTCCAAAAAATTGAATATGGTTGCCAAAATAAAATTAGAATAAAGCTCAAAGAGATTGCTTTCATCTACATTCATACTAGTAGTCTTCATTAGGAAATAATGGCTTACTACCTCCACACTCTAACATACATTTTACACTTGGGTAATACTGTAATATTATGAGTCAAATCTAAAGAAAAACTAGTCCCTCCTGGTGGTTGCTCTTCTATATCCTCTCTTCCCCTCTTGATCCCTCTCTCCATCTCTCCGTCCTCTCAGAGATCATACATACACTGTGTCCACATCCCTTTCTCTGCAACGCTCTGGACAGTGCTGACAGGTACATGAGTGTACCCAGTTTAACATTGTAGACAAAAATAACACAAAACTTGAAGAACTATTTTACTATATTTATGTCAAAGCTGTAAACATATTTTTGTAAGAATGCTTCATAATGAAAAATAATGTGACATAGAATGCATAAAGGCTTTCTTTTCCTCCCTATGATTTAGCATCAAAAACATTTAAAGATGTACAAGCTGATGTAATTGTTGCAGAATATAGTCATCCCTTTAAAGTATATCATTCAGTTGTTCCATTATCACAATGAATATTAAAACATTTTCGTTCTTGTTGTAGACTAAGACTTCTCTCTCTTTAGATTTTATTATTATTGGTATTTCCTACAAACAACTACAGAATAAGTGCTACTTTGTGACTCGACTAATTCCTTTGAAGTTCTGATGTTTCATCATGTACAGTCTGAGTCACCAGCATGCCATTCTTCTCATTCCTGAAACTTCCTCTGTTGCCTTGGTCTGGCACAGTTCATTTACCTTGTGCCTCTGGTAGAATTTAGAACTGTTTTATATATTTTCTTGCTATAAAAATTGTTGTTTTGGGGGATAGAGAGATGGCTCAGTGGTTAAGAGTGCTGACTGCTCTTGCGGAGGACCTGGGTTCAATTCCCAGAACCCACATGGCAGCTAAGAACCGTCTTTGACTCCAGTTCCAGGAGAATCTGACTCCCTCTTCTGACCTCCACTGCATTGCATGACATGGGTGCACCAACCTACATGCAGACAATACACTCATACATGCACATAAAAAAATAATAATAAATGAGAAAACGTTTAAAAATTGTTATTCACATTAACACAAAAATATTAAGGTAAGTATGTTGTAAATTTCTATTTCATTAACTCTTGAGTATATTTGTAAGATCTGGAACTGCCTGAGATGTGGTCAATTCTATGCTTACACCATTTCATTAAGTATTTTACCAAGAAACTCTGAGGTTTGATATTCTTAAAAATAGTATATTTTGTTATACACAGTCCTGTCTTTCCCCCTTATTACTGCACTGCTGATGGAATGGAGTATGGCACTTTTGTCTTTATTTTACATATTACCATGTGTTACAGGTCATTCCATCCTCAGCAATATATTTTATTCTATTGGTTTTACATGTTCTTTTTACATATATAAAATATGTGATCGTTTTTTTCCTATGCTTATCCTCCTAACTGCTCCCAAATCTTAACTTCACCACGTTCTCAAGTTCTCCCCTCCCTGAGTTTTATAATCCACAGAGTCCAGATTTTGTTGACCATGTGTGTGGGGCCATTCACTGGAGCTTGGACAACCCAGAAATAACCACACACAAAGAGAATACTAACTCTCTTTTACAAAAGCCATTGATGGTTAATAGCTCCTCCTCTAGAGGTAGAGGCTCCTGAGCCCCCCCCCCCCTGCTCCATCAGGAAAAGAAGACTAACTTGAACTCCTGGAAGTCTTATTCAGCTCTTGTGAGTTCATAGTGCAAAAGTCTGACCAAGTACAGAAGAAGCTGTTTCAATTTGATCCTCACCAAAATCTGGCTCTTGAGATCCATTCTTCCTCACTTTTGTTTAGATTATATTTTCAACATAGTATTGAGAAATGAATTCATCATTCCCTTTAAATTGATGTTATAAACAATGCATGAGTACATTCATCTAATATAATTCTGGGTAATTCTTGTTTGCTTAATCTCCAGCTAGGAATCCAATTGTGTGTTTTCAGCCTCTGACAGACATTTAAACATTAAATAATATTAAAATCAGGCACAAACAGAGGAATTGATATATTGAAATAGCTACAAAGAAATGAGGAATACATTGATCAGATCTTTTGAAGAAAGAATCAAATTGCTGCCAGTATTTAGATAAGATACTCTTCTTTAATTCTGACTCATCACACAAGCCCCAGTAACATTTAAATCAAGTAGAAAACTATATATATATATATATAGATATATATATATATAACCATTCATATAAAAAATCCTACATCTTGTGCAGTCACTACCAAATGCTAATGCCTGCTTTTGCTAATGTAATGTCTTAATTATTTATTTATGAGATCTTTTTTCCACAATTTGCTATTACTTCTTATGGGAATAGAGTTAGCACATATCTACTAAGTAAAATAGTGTAGTAAATTGTAATTTTCTGAATTTTATAGTTGGCAATAAAAAAGCCTTGGAGACCCATTCAGTGAGCATTACTGAAATATAATTCAAACCTAATCATAAACAGGTGTAGAGAAAAAGCAAGCTCTAGTTAAGATTTTATAACCACAAGGAGATGGCTTCTTAGAAAAGTGCATACTCTTGCACCAGTTGCTCATCATAAGACTCTCTAAGTATTGGCAGATATTTTTCCAGTATTGCCAGCCTTAAATTAAATATCAGCCACAGGAGCAATACATTTTTTGCTGAGGAAATGTAGGTAGTAATTATTCTAAAACTGTTTCTATATTATTTTTGGTCTTTTTGACACAGGGTCTTCCTGTAGTCCCAGCTGTCCTGGAAATCACTATGTAGACCTGGGTGGCCTTGAATCAACAGATGTCTGCTTGCCTCTGTCTCCAGAGTGCCACGATGCCCAGATTAATAACACTTATTTCTAAAACTTTTTTTAATGTAACATTTCCATAGACTTGGATTGCTCTGTAGATTTTTTTTTCGGTCTTTTTGAGACAGGGTCTCCCTGTAGCTCTGGCTGTCCTGCAACTCACTCTGTAGACCAGGCTGGCCTTGAACTCACAAGTGCTAGGATTAAAGGCATATGCCACCACACCCAGCTGTTCTGTAGAATTTTTAATGGTTAATTTAAAAGCACTTTGTAGTAGTAACTGGACATGTTTAAGACACTAGTGAAATAAAGAACTGTGGTAATTTAATCTAAGAGGATTAGCAACTATTTCATGGAAAGTATGATGCACATGTTCAGCTGTGTAGAGACGGCTAGCTTTTCGTATGTTCAGATTCCACATACACTCATATACCTGTCAGCACTGTCCAGAGCGTTGCAGAGAAAGGGATGTGGACACAGTGTATGTATGATCTCTGAGAGGAGGGAGAGATGGAGAGAGGGATCAAGAGGGGAAGAGAGGATATAGAAGAGCAACCACTAGGAGGGACTAGTTTTTCTTTAGATTTGACTCATAATATTACAGTATTCCCCAAGTGTAAAATGTATGTTAGAGTGTGGAGGTAGGCAGGCACAGTAAACCTGGGAAGAACTAGTGCTTCAGTGTGAATGTCACAGAAGAGCTCTCTGTGCTGCTTGGGTAGCAGCACATCTGGGTACTTAGTCTTCTTTATTTCAGCCCCCCCCCCGGAAAAACGTTTAATTCAGGGTAGCCTGGGCTCAAGGGTAAAATAGAGCCAGTGCTGGATGGCATCTGGCCTGGGAATTTAAGAGAGAATATGGGAATAGGATTAGAGAGAGTTGGGGTGGGTAGTGCACTTTGCAGAAGTCTCTGGCTTTTCAAAAGGGTGGAAGATTCCTGACTATACTGTGATGGCCCATTTTTCCATAACCAAAGACTGGCCTGTAGAGCAGGATCCTGGGCACCACCTGGACTTAGGTGCCTCTGCATTTCAATTGGCTTCCAGAACTTATATTCTGACATTCCCCTTTCCCTACAAACTCTCCAGCACTTGGTAGCATTTGTTTTCTTGATCCTAGCCAGTCTTATCAGAGTGAGATTATATCTTAAAGTGGTTTTAATTTGCATTTCCTTAATTATTAGCTATGTTGAACATTTTTTAAGATGTTTCTCAGCCATCTCTAATTCCTCACTTGTGAAGTCTCTGTTCAGCTCTTTGCTCCATCTTTTGAGTGAGTCATTTGTTTTTTTTTTTGTTGTTGTTTTTTGAGTAGTTTATATATTCTGGAAATCAATGCTTTGTCAGATGTATCTGTGGTGAAGGTTTCCTTCCACTCTGTGGGTCTTCTCTTCACTGCCTTGATTGTTCTTTTGCTGTACAGAAGCTTTTGAGTTTAATGAGGTCCCATTTGTCAATTGTCAATCTTATTTCTTGTGCAGCAGCTGTCTGATTTAGGAAGTCTTTTCCTATGCCTATGTCTTATAGGCTGCTGCCAACTTTTTCTTCTATCACCTTCATAGTTTTTGGTGTCACGTTGAGGCCTTTGATCCACCTGGAGTTGACTTTTGTACAGGCGAGAAATAGGGGACTTTGAACTTTTGATCCTCCTATCCCAGATCCCAAATGCTGGGATGACAGGTCTGTGCCACTACTTTCCTATTTTTTTTGGGGGGGGGGTTCTTTTCGAGACAGGGTCTCCCTTTAGCCCTGTGTACTTAGTCTTCTGTCTGTGTGGATGAGCCCCAAGTGCAGCATGAAGGATAATCAGCTGATATTGTTTCACATGTCACTCTAAATGTTATTCTTATCTGAAAACACTCTCACAGAAACTTCTTTAATAATGTGTGCTCAAATATTTTGGTATTTGCGATCCAATTAAGTTGACACATGAAAGTTGGGCCTGGCTGTGCACACCTTTAATCCTAGCACTCAGGAGGCAGAGGCAGGTGGATCTTTGTGAGTTCAAGGCCAGGCTGGTCTACACAGAACGTTCCAGGACAGCTGGGGCTATAGGGAGACCCGGTCTCACAAGGACCAAAAAAAAAAAAAAAAAAAAAAAAAAAAGATGACTCATAAAGTTAACTACCACAGTGTGCTTCATCAGTCATATGGTTGTTTGAGATTAATCAATTTTTAAATATCAACCTAGACCACATATTATACCTTTTTATTGATTATGCTCTTTGAGAATGTCACACATTTATCATATATTCTGACTACTCTGTCACTCCTCCCCCATTTATTTCCCTCTCATTCCTGTCATACCCCACCCTTACTTTACTATCAGGCCTTTTCCCAGATGACTTTCTGTTTTGTGACTTATTACACTTAACTAGGACCATGTCCATGGCATTTAGATTGGAACTATTCACTAGAGCCTAGTGTGGTCACCAGTGGGTAAACAACTGAAAACAATGACTCCCCTTCCCCTGAATCTCTAAGTATCAAACAGTTCAATATCCAGAGATGAGAATCCCTGAGCCTTTCCTACTATGTCCTTCACTGTGAGGCACTTGTTATTATACATACACGGTGCTGGCACCAGTAGCTGATGTGCGTTACTAATTGCTGTGGTTGTGCCTGTGGCTATGGCTGGCCCAGAAGATGGCCAAACTAGTGTTTTGCAATAGAATGATGCAGACCTTCAATTGAAATATTGAACTAATAAATCAGATTATAAACAGATATGGTCCTGCAGACTTAGTTGATCTTCAGCCCCAGTAATTCTCTTGCATGCAAGGTCAAATGGCCTGTGTAATAAATGGTTCCAGTGGGAATGTACAGTAAATAATCTACTTCTATTGAAGTTTGCAATTAAATCACAGATCTCTTACTAATTTTATAAACCAACACACACACAAAAACACACACAAGCACACACAGAGCATATAAAAGAAATTCCAAATATATAAGATTTTTTTAATTAGATGAGCATGTACTAAGGTTAATCATCAAAGATATGTTTCATATTTCTAGTTATATCACCCAAACAGGTTGTGTGATTTCAGTCTTTTCATTATTCAAGTCTCACTGCATTTTGTACTGATTTTCATTCATTTATCTTTAAAACTTATTCAAATTCAAATATTACAGAATCTGGGAAAGCTTTCTCAACTTCTTTGGGAATTTTACAGATTCTCCTCCCAGCTCTCTAACTTCCTGGGAGTGTTGAGTACAGCCAGCTTCTATCACCTTTCATCACACCACTTTTTGTCATTTCTACTATTTTGCTACCACTTCAAATTAAGAACACAAGTCTAATTCAATTTTGTTTATTACTTTATCCAAAAATTCCTTTTTTTTTTTTTTGAGACAGGGTCTCCCTTTAGCTCTGGCTGTCCTGGAACTCACTCTGTAGACCAGGCTGGCCTTGAACTCACAGAGATCCACCTGCCTCTGCCTCCCAAGTGCTAGGATTAAAGGCGTGCACATCACGCCTGGCTATCCTAAAATTCTTGATTAATTTATTGTCACATAGAATTTGATAAGTAAAAATTTGTTAAATACATGAACACTTGTTTTTATTATTGAAGAATTCTGTACATAAGTATAGTATTTAAATCATTTCCATCTCCTCCTCTTCCCTGTTTCATTTCGTCTCAATTTATTGCCACACTCTCTCACTTTCTTGACATCTTTAATTACCATTGTCGTACATATAGAAAGTGACTATGTGGACTCACCCTGTCCATTTACCAATGCTTCTATGTACATGTGTCCAGGGCTGGCCACTTGGGATTGGTTAATTTATCAGGAAGCTCATCCCTAGGAAAAAAACTGACTCTGCCTTTCACCGTAGCCATTGATTGACTATAGCTCTTCACCTAGAGGTGAATTTTTCCCCATACACATTGGCAACTGGTGCTAACATTATGCAGGTCTTGTTTAAGAAACCAAATTATTGAGACTTCATGGATGGAGCTTCCTTGTGTGGTAGGGGTGTGTTTATGTAGAACTAAGGTATGGCATAATGAAGAAACAGCTTGATTTTTAACATTCATAATCCAAGAGTGGAGCCAAACTACTGAACATATATGATCCTTCAGATATTTCTTGGAACTGAGATGCTCTGGAACTTGGTGTTGGTTCATTCTCTCCAGCCAGAAATGGGGATATAGAACTCAGGATCCATACTTATCAGAAAATCTTGCCCTTTGATCCCTAGGCCTAGAATATCAAACATTCTTATTCCTGACCTTTGCAATGGGAAAAGCATGCAGCTTGCCTTGCTTTGATATTTAAGTAGACATATCCAGATTTGGACACTATCTTATACTCTCTTGAGTGGAAGATCAGGAGTCTGGAGGCATATGTCCAAGTCACATGAGTAGCATACATCTTACTGAGTTTGCTACATTATAAACAGTAACTTTTGATTGCAGATTTACATAAAAATTCATTCAACATTATGTCTATATTACAATAGTCATTTCTATATCCCTATATAGTCTAATTATATATGTATATATTATATTCTAATTGGACGTAAAACCCACTAAAATTCATGATACTGTAAACCTATCCAACTACCAGTGTCTGGAGAGGTCATAGACTCTAAAAGAACCTACTAATGCCACCTCCCTAAATTAATGTATTTTCTAACTGTACTCCAAATACCTTTACCCATAGGTAAGTATAGATTTCAAAACTCATCAAGTAAGCCTCTTTTTGAAACAGTAGAGACAGTTTGCTGTGCCAGTCATTATAATTATTAGGCTTTAAAGCTGGGTTGGGGGGCTGGAGAGATAGCCTAGCAGTTAAGAGCACCGACCGCTCTTGCAGAGGACTCGGGTTCGATCCCCAGCACCCACATGGCGGCTGAGAACCGTATTTCTGTAACTCGAATTCCAGGAGAACTCCAGTTCCAGGGGAATCCGAGACCCTCTTCTGACCTCCGCGGCATTGCACGACACGGGTGCACAGACCTACATGCAGACAGTACATTCACACACATACCGAAATTAAAAAAANAAAAAAAAAAAAAAAAAAAAAAAAAAGAAAGAAAAAAAGCTGGGTTGGACCACTGATTGATTTTCACCAAATTTAGCAGCTTGCGTAGTCTCTGCTAGAGCTATGAGGGCTAGTCTCCACGGAAGAGTCCAGGTCAGTCCCAGCTCTATTGCTTCTAGTCTTGTGTCCAATGTATGTCCTATCTTCATCAATACGACCTTACATTCAAGTATGGGAGGTAACAATAGCCTGTGTTATTTGGGGAGTCTCTTGGATTACCCTGGCCAAGAACTTAAACAGAACTTTCTCCAGTGTGGCATTGCATTTGTTGTTATTTAGTGTGGAGAGTATATGGCTCCACTCATGCTCAGACATTGTATGATATTGTATGAGCATTTTTCAGGGAGAGTTGAATTAATACTCTGTCTTTTCTTTTTTTATTATTATTAATTTTTTTATGTGTATGAGTGTACTGTCTTCGTGTAGGTTGGTGCACCCATGTCATGCAATGCCACGGATGTCAGAAGAGGGCATCAGATTCCCCTGGAACTGGAGTTAAAGACGGTTCTTAGCTGCCGCCATGAGGGTGCTGGGAATTGAACTTGGGTCCTCTGCAAGAGCAGTCGGCCCTCTTAACGGCTGAGCCATCTCTCCAGCCCCCAGCACCTATCCTTTATATATGAATACATTACTCTCATATCAGGAAGAGCAAGGAAGTTGGAAATGAACCATAGAAGCAAAGGAAAAGAACAAGGCAGAGAGAGTGGCATAGTATGAAGCACACATGACCAAGGGTAAACCTGATAATGTGGGTGTGTTCAATTGGGAAGGGAGGGGTGAAGGACCTACAGGAACACAGGGTAAAGGAGAAAAAAGAACTTAAGAGCTGGACAATAATAGAAGACAGGGGAAAAGGGTAATTTCAACTGGAGAGGGAGGTGGGAAGTTACTTGAGGGAGAGGGAGATAATTAAAGTTTAGCTGATATAAAGAGCACTGACTGCTTTTGCAGAGGACCCGGTTTTGATTTCCAGTACCCTCATCGTGGCTAAGAACTATCTTTAAGCCAGGCTTGGTGGTCCACACCTTTAATCCTAGCACTCTGGAAGGAGAGGCAAACAGATCTCAGTGAATTCAAGGCCAACCTGGTCTACAGCCCCAGGCCAGCTGGGGCTATAGGGAGTTCCTGTCTCCAGAAGACCAAAAGAAAAAAATGGATTAGTGCTAATATCCCCAAATAACATACATCACTTGCTTTTCTGAGTCTGTGTTAGTTAACTTAGTATGCCAATTTCTAATTCTATCCTGTGAATTTCATCTTCCTTAACTACTCAGTAGAACTGCACTTTGTAAATACAACACTTTCATTACACATTCATCAGTTGAGGGACATTTTGCTTGTTTCTACTTCTTAGGTATTGTGGAAAAAAAAAACAGCAAGAAAAACAGATGTATAAGTGGGGCTGGAGAGATGGCTCAGAGAGTAAGAATAGTGACTAGTCTTGCAGAGGACCAGGGTTTGATCTCCAGCATCCACATGGTTGCTAACAACCATCTGTTCCAGTTCTGAGGAGTCTGACACCCACTTCTGATCTATGCATGGCATGAGCACACTGATGCACATGCAGGAATACCCTCATACACATAAAAATAAAATATTTTTGAAAATTAAAAAAATGGATATACAAATATATATATATATATATATATATATGTATTAAGGTGGGTCCTTTGTGTATATACCAAGCAGTGTTATGACTAGATCATAAAAAGAAAAAAAAAACATGTAGAGACCATTAGAGAGCTGCAAAACTGGACATATATTGTTACTTCTTATTTCTTGAGTTAAAATGTGGGCTCCCAGAACTGCTTCTCTCTCTCTCTCTTCCTTCCTATGTGAACTAAATATGAGTGCATTAAATCTCATGCACTGAATCTTACTTTATCAGTTTTTCATTTTTTTTAACTTTTTTTATTAATTTTATTTATTTCTGTATGTCTATGAATGTACTGTCTGCATGCAAGTCTGTGCACCCGTGTCGTGCAATGCCGCGGAGGTCAGAAGAAGGTGTCAGATTCCCCTGGAACTGGAGTTCTCCTGGAATTGGAGTTTCAGACGGTTCTCGGCCGCCATGTGGGTGCTGGGGATCGAACCCGGGTCCTCTGCAAGAGCAGTCGGCGCTCTTAACCACTAGGCCATCTCTCCAGCCCCATTTTTAATCAGTTTTTCAAAACTGAGACTTCTATTTACTGTTTGCATGGCGGATATACTTCTGAAGGAAGCAAAATCAAGATGTTATATGACTCAAAGTTTTAGTGACTCAGCATTTTCAGTACCAAACTAATGGGTCTCTTATTCTGGTGTATGAAAGCTTATCAAAGGAGGCCCTTTGTCTTCATTTTGAATTAATAAACAGAACCTATACTGTCTCGATCCAATATTCTTAGTTCTTCTCTCCTAGCTGTGTGCCTCTTGCATGCACAATTATTGAATGATCATTACACCACGTTGTTACAGAGATTTTAATACATCAGAAATTATTTCCTTTGCACAAACTAAGCAGTGGCAGCAGGAACAGCCCGCTGCATGTAGCTTGTAATGGTGTGAGTATGTTGCTTCAGCTCGTCCTTTATTTTTATCTTATTTTATGCATAACTCAGTTGAAAAACATTCTTTATACCTTTGTTCATTGACTCTCATGTAAATGTATTCAAAATCCAGAACTCGCAAATATCAAATTGAATTCAACTGTTCAGTTGGTAGCTTCAGGTGGAATAAATTAAATTTAGGCTTAGGAATATATAGTCCCAATTGCCTTTAGTTTGATTTTTTAAGCAGGTGCATCTAATAATACAAAAATCTGTTACAGGAGAGTGAGTGGTTTCAAGTTCCCTAAAGCATTGACACATCATTTTATTACTATCACGATGGTATCTTGATATATGTCATCTGTCTTTCACAAATGTTCTCATGGTGTCAATTTCACTTAACATACACAGAGATCCTAATTGGGGCACACTTCCCACAGCACACAAAGGGAATATCGTGTATGAAATTGGTTTTGTTTTTACGTAAAATCTCGAGAAATAAAATACTTGTGTTAATATTTGTGCATGCATCCATGTATCAATGTCTTGCCTTCACAGTGGCATGGGAAAATACTCTTCAAATAGTGATTTTAAATAACTATAACAATATTTTTCACACATCTTTTTAGATGACAATTCTGAGAGCAGCTTTAGTGAGCTGTTCAGATGACAGTAATCCATGAAGTAGTTATAGAGAGTTCGATTATGGCATAAATCATTTCATACTGTGACCAGGCCTTGGGACCTATCTTATACATGCCTCACTCACTCACTCACTTACTCACATGCTGCTTGCTGTTACCAAAGGAACTCACTTCCTCTCTGCATAGGAGGCTTCATTGGGCTGCTGGGCTCCTTGGCTGATTCCTTGAGTTAGCTGTTCAAGAGTGGCCTGTATGGATGGGGCGGGGGGGACACTGTGGGGGTGACCATTTTCTTTATGAGCAAGCCTCAGGAATCACATACTCATATTTCCACAAAATTTTATTTTAAAATGATCATTCCTATTTTCTCATTGGTACAGCAAACTGCCTACCAATGCAATTTGAGGTAACATGAACTTCTTTTAGCTCCTGGTTTTAGGAGTAATTTATGAAAGCAGTCAAGGCAAAGGAAGGATGTTTGAGCCTGCTGATCCCATTGCTTTTGTAATCAGGCTCAGAGAGATGAATGATGGCGCTTAACCCACTTTCTCCCTTTTCCAGTTACTCAGTGGAGGATCCCACTCTATGGGAGAGTGCCATTAAAGACTGTGCCTTCTGTCCTCAGTTAAACTTCTCTGGAAATGCTTACACAGATACAGCCAGAAATAGGCTTCTCTGGTCATTCTAAATCCAGTCAAATTGACTCTACCATCACAAGTATTAAACCATTATACAATGGCATGGATATTAGGATTAAAGTGTTCTTAGCATTTTGGTGGTGGTTACCAAAACTTCTTAGAATATTTACAAAAAATACACAAAGATAAATCAGTGTACTCTCAAATTTAGAAGAGATTTGTTGACTCATTTATCTATAATGTCCATGGATAGATAAGCATTGGATTGGTTTTAATCAGATTTGAATCCCCCTTTTTCAATTAATTTCCATTTTATAAAACTTTTCGTATTGTATTTTACCATAGTGTTATTTTATTTTATAGTAATATGCAACAGTCCTTTGTTACATGTTAACACAGTAATACAATATGTGCATCATACTCTTAGGTACCCACATTCTACTTCACATCATGGGGTGACAACATAGTATCCAAAAGACTTGGAGAACTCTTATTCTATGAGATAATTTGGTGGCTAATCACTGCTTGATGCATTTAAACTTATTTAAAGTCTAGTATGTGTCCATAATTGCATGGACAACTGAGACAAATAATATTCAGTTAAGCAAATAGTCTGAAGGAGATCACAGTTCATATTTTGGTATTTACTTGTTTAGGAAATTAAGCTACATTTTATTCAAAATATTGATATAATTGAGAAATTATTGGTTGCAATATAGTCTAGAAGTAATGAAAATAAATTTGTGTCCTCAAAATAAAAACTAAAAATACAATTTAATTTTTATTTGAAGAGATTCATATTTATATTAGTTGATATATACCACCATCAATGATGTTTGGCTTGTTTTCAGTTATCTATTTTTTATATTTATGAACATTGCTGATACACAATGTGTTGAACATATAACTCCTGTACTTGTCAAAATGACCCCTTGTCATACAACCCTGGATGCCTATATTTAGTTTTTACCATATATTGTTGAAATTATACTAGAATGTTTTACCAAAGAAACAATACTTCATACAGCTTTAAATAAACATTTATTTACATTGAATGATTGTCCAAAATATTAGTGAATATTAAATATGTTACTTAACCTCTTGATATTGTCGATTTCATGAAAAAGTCCACTCTAAAATAATGTAATATTCAATTCCAAAGATACTTGACTAATATTCTGAAGGGAGCTTAATAATTATAGTTAATAGTTATAAAATATTGTTATAGAAAATATGTTCAAATACTTTTATATGAATCATGACAGATTTTAGTAAATTTTAAATGTCTTTTATGGTCTATTTATAATTTTCTATTTTATTAATTGTTATTAAGTCTATAGATGTGTTATATGATAAATATTCATCTTTGCCAATAAAGGCTTTACATTACCTTAATTAGTTAGTCACAGGTATTATTTAAGATTACAAAATCTGAGTAAAACTGCCTGCACATAATTTTTTGGAAATCAGAGAAGTTGTATAACAAAGATATCAAATAAATTCTCATCTGTAACAGATAAACACAGTGATAATTCATTGAAATTTCTTAATTTAACACTATCTACATAATGACATAATAAAGGTAACTACTGCCTATTATTTATGATGAACATTAATGAAATACATAGTAAATGACTATTAATCATTTCTAGATGTAGCATGAGGTTTAAATTACATGTTGAGACTATAAAAGAAACATAGGAAATTAAATTTTCCATACTGTAATATGTAATAAAACAAACACATATACAGATTTCTAGAAAATAAATTCCTAACTAAAGCACTTCACACTTAAAATTTACTCATTACTCTCACTCTCTTTTTTACTTAACTTCTGTAAAACTTAATCCTTATACTCAATTATAGAGTGAAGATTTGGGTCTTCTTGAGAAATCAGGTATCTGATTTTCCTTTCCATAATTACTTTTTAAGCAGATAATATTGACACACAATGAAATTTATGGATATTATTACATGTATGAGTTTTACGAGTTTTTAAAATTCATGTTCCATTGATAGTTCCACTCAAGGTACTGGAACTTTCTAGAAAATCAGTGGCATTCCTCATTAGTGTTCATCACCTGACTGGTAGATCTAAGAATACTGTTGTTTATATCACTGTAATCTTTACCTATTCTTAACCAACAAACAGAATGTAAAGTATTTTCTACATATAGATTATAGTCTCTGAACTGAAGTAAAACACTGATTTTTGAAATCCATCTATATTCCTAATAAAAGTATTCATTTTATTTATGTATTAGTAATATTCCACTATAAGAGTTTGGCCACTCAAAGTGCTGACCTATTTGTTCATAAAAGTTGGATATGTTTCCAATTGGCATTCTTATTTCAAAATAAACATCAGTATATGTATACATGTTTACATGACTATATGCATTCATATTTCTGGATATGTACCTAGAGTTGAATAAAACAATGCATGCTTAATTTCTAATATTTTATAAAATGTAAGGGCGCTCTTGTGCTGGACAGATGCGTCAGTGTTTAAGAGCACCGCTCACTGTTGCAAAGGAACATGTTTGGTTCCCAGCATCCAAAAGGCGGCTAACAACTCTCTGTAACTCTAGTTCCAAAAGATTTGATGCTCTCTTCTGGCCTCTTTATGCATTGCATGGCATGGGTGCAGTAACATACATGTGGGGAAACATTCATACACATAAAAAACAAGTGAATATTAAGAAAAACACTCCCCCCCAAAATACCCACAAAATATGAGGAAACTGAATTTGTATAATATTTGAAACTGATATTAGTTTTTTATATTAAATTGGAGGTGGAATTTCAGGTTATTTCAAATCTCTACTGTGATCAACAAAACATTTTGAAGACAAGTCCTCATTTTTTTCTAAAATTAACTTATTTTTCTATATGGTTCAGTGATAAATATGTCCATTGTTCTTTTTAAATTTTATGTGTATGAGTGTATTTACTGCATCTATGTAACTACACTCAGATATTGATTTTTCCACAGAGGTCAGGAGAAGTCACAGAATCCCCTAGAACAAGAGTTACACACAGTTGTTAGCAAGCATGTGGGTGCTCATATTCAAACCTGGATATCTGCACGAATAGCCAATGCTCTTAACCACTGACCCATCTCTCCATAAACAATTCTTATAACTAAAAATCACATTATTTTTATCATAGAACTTTTTTTATCATAGAATTTTGTTAGTTACATACATATTCTATCTTAAGGCTTTCTATTTTATGTAACTATATTTAGTTTTATATACTTATTTGATTAATGATTGATTGATTAATAGATTGATTTTGAGTATGAGGACTATGCACATTTTACCACCCCTATGTCAAGTCAGTGGACCCCTTATGGGAGTCCATTCTCTCCTTCTGCCATGTGAGTTCTAGGGACAGAATTCAAGTCCTTAGGTTTGATGCCAGATATCATCTTCACCTGCTAAACCATTTCACTGACTCTAACTGGACTTTTACATCGTTCATTATTTGAGTGAAGATGATTGACTTTAACTTCATGATAAAGCATTTCTTTGTGATATCTATATGTGGGTTTTAGGTAGGCTTAAGTGCTATCTAGTATCATTTTATACTATTCATTACTGATGCAGAGAAATTGTATACTCTTTTTTTTCAATGCTATTATTTCTTATTATTTTTTATTCTTCTATTACTTCTTTATTTTTTTTCATTTTTTAACAATAAGTGATAATTTATGAGTACAAGCATCTTTCATGTAAAACCATTTTGCAAGCAGTTGTGCCCAAACCCACACAGCACAAAGGTCCCACCATCCAGCTGGGGGGGCTTGTATGTATAATCAAGTTGGTCAAATAAGTATCCAGTCTATATTGCTGTAGTTTCAGCATTCACCCCAATCGCAACCCTTATATTCTACCATGCCCTGTCTTCTGCAGATTGTTCCCTAGTCTTAGCAAAGGGGCACAGGTAGAGGAGAAGCAAAACAGTCTACTGATACCACAAGTTTACATCCTCTAGTGGTTAGGAGATGTTATAAGCCACAGTAAGACCATGTCATATTTTACAGAAAAAACGTAATTCATGGATTAACATACCATCAAAACATCTGTGTCTATACCAAAGTAACCTATCATAACAATTAGTACTGTTTAAATACCTATATACCTAATTGCTTGTGCTTCATTAGTAGGACTGAAAGGTTATTCCTGGACAAACTGTCAGCCCATGAAAGGAAACAGCCAGAATTGACCGGAGTCCAAAACGACAGCTCCAGAGAAATTGTATACTCTTATAGGGTTCACTGTCATGGTCTTAAACTGATATATGTAGGAAGCCTTCTTTTTTATGCCAAACAGGGACCACGCGGCCCTGCTAAGGGGGATGGAAATACAGTGTCCACTATCCGGGACACTGTTGGGAGCTGAACCCTTGGCACAGAGGCCAGCTGGCTACTTCCTGCAGCCCAGCCTGAGTGGTACTTCCACTCAGGCCTTTAGCCTGGACCCATGAGACACGTGTTCCACTCTTGGCCATGGCTTCTCACCTGCCCAGAACCTGGACAGGAATTTCAGGCTGATGGCTGATCACCTCCCTTCTGCAAATACCCACTCACAACACCAGCTACTGTAAAGGGGAGCCTTTTTCCAACACACTGGCCACCCGAATGAAATACCATAGCCTGTGTGCATGCAATAATTAATAAAATAATGGCCAGGAATTCCGTGATGATGTTACTATGAAATTCAAATTTATTCCTTACTACAGACTGCTTTTATAACCTAAATGACGTCAATTCCCAGGACCAATCATAAGTCCCCCAACTCTGTGCCACTGTACACCGTTGCCCCACCCAGCATCACTCACCTAGGCCACATTGCTTGCTCCTCCTTGGGGAAGGGCCAGACCCTGGCCAAGAGGTGCCCTGAGGCATGCTAGTTGGAAAGCCAGCCTGCAATTCGAGTTGAATTTCCCTACATTATAGACTGTATCATGATTAAATCATGGAAATAGCATACATATCTCCTCAAATATTTATTATGAATCATATTACTAATCACCTCAAAATAATATCACTTTTAACTTTATCATTGATTATATAGTAAAACACTATAAATTCTTCCCTTTTCCCTAAAACTCTGTAACCCTGGACTACCCTTACCAATTTCTTTCCCACAGCTTGAGTCTACTTCTATGACATCAATAAAATGGTCTGTCCCCAATAATTCTGAGATATTTACATTAATAGATTAGGTAAGATAAATGTATTTTAAATCCAAGTTATCTCAACTGAGCATGAACTCTTAGAAAATAACTCCATGGCAAGCCAAAGGGCATCCTGATATTGATTTTTTTCAAGTATTAAACAACCTGCGTCCCTTTCCTGGGATAATCACTTCATTCTGATGAATGTCATCTTTGAGCTCCAGCAAATTTAAGACTTAGTTGAAGTGTCTTTTTCTCTCAAGAAGCAACAATTCCTTTTGTGTTGTTTACTTTCTGATAGCTGAGAACACAACCTTCCTACAGTTTTTTTTGGCCTCAGAATAATTTTTGATAGCAGTTTAGCTCAGCATTGATTTATAAATGATTTAATTTTTCTATGGTGATATAATTTAGACAAAATTGAGACAATTGAATCTCAGGGGATTTCAGAAAAAGCAGAAATATTACTGTATTCAGACAATTCTCATGGTTTATTAAGTTAAACCAATTTTGGACTTCTTGCATTATTCAAGGTTTGTCCTTTTTATAAGAACTATGCATGGCCTAAGACCCAAGCAAAGCAGATTAGTTCCAAAATACAAAACTCTGACACTACATGGAGAAACTGGTTATTCATGAATGAACACACCCACGAACACTTTAACATTTAAAACTTGTAAATGTATGTCATTATTTTCTTAAAGGATTCATATACTATGTATTGATTTAATTAACGGGATGATGTATGCATTGGTTATGTGCTATATGAAATCTTCATTTTATTACTTAACCAGAAAAATGAAAACTGTATGTAAGTATGATTCATCTGTTATTGAACTTCTTGTTAGTATGAAAGTGACTGGAAGTGCAAGTTCAAAAGGCAGCATGAGACTTGATCATGCAATGAATTTTTATATTCTACAAAGATGAAAGCTAAAAATAATTCACGGTTGTTATGAATAAGGAAACTGAGATGAGGAAGAAATGGTGAAACTCCAGAGAATTACAAATATCAGAAGGAAGATTTTAGATTACCTCAGTATAATTGAATGGAGCTGTCACATCATTTTGGCATAGTTTAAAGAGGGTTTTCAATTTATTTTATAATCAATATGAATGCTTACACCCTTCTTATTTCAAAAAGGATTGAGTTATATTGTCTGAAGTGTTCTGATTTACAGAACAAAGACCGCATTCATTTCTAAGATCAAAGGCACAGGACAAATTTTCAAGCTTCTGACTTGTGTTACTTTCAGGCAATCAGACTGAAGATCCACAGGGAATTGATGGAGGATTTGTGTGTAAAAGGAACAAATAATGTCTTTAAGAGAATGAGATTCCACTTTAGTAATCCACTTCAGTCTGGATTAGCAGGATGACTATTCGATGAATGATGAATGAGCTGAAGATTAAACCATGCTCTATGACCAGAAAAAATAAATAAATAAAAATGGCTAAGGAAAGGATTAGTTCACAGAATGTATTTTAGATTCTTCAACTTGTAATTTACTCTATTTCTGTACTTTAAATTCACATATATTTGTCTCTACACAGAATTATCATTCTTTTGTATGGAGTAAGTGATTTTCTTACTCTGAAGCCTATAGCTCAGGCTGACCTCAATCTCTCAGAGATCTACCTGCCACTGCCTCTCAAATGCTGGGATTAAATTCATGTGCCTTAAAGTCATTATTTTATTTTATGAATATGAATCTACCACCTGCATGTTGGAAAGTGCACCAGTGTCCTGGAATGCTCCAGGGACAGAAGAGTTCATCAGATATTACTGTAACAGGAGCTATGTATGGCTGTTAGTCCCAGGTGCTGAGAATCAAATCCCAGTCTTCTCAAAGGGCAACCAGTGTTCTTAACTGCATCTATCCCTCCAGCCTGAGTACCTCAATTTTTAAATAAGAACTGATGAAATAAAAACAGAGAAAAGAGTTATTTGTGGTACTGGAATATTCCAAATACTGAGATATTTTTATTTATTAACTATGCATGAAATAGATAGAATAGGGATGTTGGGATGCCTCACCAACTAAAAGCATCTGTCAGGAAAGCCTGACAAGTTTGGTTCAATCCAGGAAAGGGCATTGGTGAAAGTGCACTTCGGTTGCAGTGAAGATCCCAGGATTGCAGGGCTCAAGAAGAAAACATGAAGGTTTGCACTAAGAAAGATTAAAGAGCCCATTGGTGAAGATGCAGCGTCAGTTTTATTGAGGACCCCAGCCTTTTGGAATTGTCAGGACAACCACCAGCACTTATAGAATGGAGCCGGCCAGGGACAGAGAAACACAGTGTGTTCTGTGGACAGCAGTCAGAGAAGTGGAGGTGCCACGATCCTTTTCAGCCCAGAAGATTGTGAGGGAATACCAGATGTCTTTTCTTGAACTACTTTGCTGGACTTAGATTTTGCTTTGGTGTATCCAATAAGATAGTACTTGCTTTTAATTTTCCAGGAGCCCACAGCTAAGAGACTTTTTATATAAATTTTTGCTGAATTTTTTCTGTTTGATACATAATTTTTCAGTCAGTCCCAATTGCTTCTCCATTGGCACCTTCCTGCAGTCCCTCCCCTCCCCTCTTCAAGGTAACACATTCTGTCATTTCTGCTAGGTTTCATTGTCCCAAACTTCTCTCCCATCCACTGCTCTGTGCCAGCTCATCCCCTGAGCTCTTGTTACCTTATCCTGAGTCTCTTTCCTAAAGAAGGACAGTTTGTCCTCAAGCAACTGCAAGCAAAAGCCAATATTTCTTCAGCCAAAGTTGAACTCTGGTAACCATTTATGCAATCCCATGTTCTGTTTTGTCCAGCTGAGCTTGCATGGATCTTGTGCATGCTGATACCAATGCTATAAATTCATAAGGACAGGGTCCCAGGAGCTTGTAGGATTCATTTCTGTTTGTCCTTGCATCACCTCCTTGGCTCTTACAATATTTCTCCTTCCTTTTCAGCAATATTCCCTGAGCCCTGGGTGAGGGAAACTAAATTTAGGTGACCTGTTTATGGAACCACACTCTGTAGACTCCTAATCTCCATGGTTTGTCCATCCATGCCCTTTTGAATTCCTTACCTCCTGTTGCATGGGAGAGCTTCTTTAATGAGGGTGCAGAGGTAATTAATGCCTTCTTGGGTCCTTGTTCAATGTTGGGTAGGACTTATAAGTAGAGGTTGCATTGTAGATATGTCAGCTAGGCATGAGAAATTCACAGACCGTGTGTGTGTGTGTGTGTGTGTGTGTGTGTGTGTGTGTGTGTGTGTGTGTCCAGTTAAGGGACTCTGTACTGTTTTTCATCTTATGCAAAAGTTTTGTTGTTTTTGTTGTTTTATTTTTTAGTGGTGACTGGGATTTTTGTCTGTAAATATAAGGATACTTCTTTTGTACTTAGTGAGATGTTTCCACAATTGCAAGTGCTCATAGATCTTAGAGAAATCCCCAAGGTTGACACATCACTAGGCTAAGGTAGCAGTTAAGAGACTTTTAAGAGACAGTGAACTTTTAAGTGTTTGGATTTTTTTAGTTATTTATTTCTGTATGTGTATGAATGTACTGTCTGCATGCAGGTTTGTGCACCCGTGTTGAGCAATGCCGCGAGGTCAGAAGAGGGTCTCAGATTCCCCTGGAACTGGAGTTCTCCTAGAATTGGAGCTTCAGATGGTTCTCAGCTGTCATGTGGGTGCTGGGGATCGAACCCGGGTCCTCTGTAAGAGCAGCCAATGCTCCTAACTACTAGGCCATCTCTCCAGCCCTTAAGTGTTTGGATTTTTAAGAACTGTGGATCTTTTAAAGCTGTACTGTCTTATGTTGTAATAGTAACATGTGATGTTAACATCATATCTTTTGACCAAGAAATGAAAAGGTGGTGAGTTAATAGTGGAGTGTTTTGTGTGCCAGATTGACAAAGGGTCAATTGAGCTGAGTAGCTTTAGTGTGAACTTGACACACCTGGGTGGAAGGCACTAAAAATGGGAAATTTCCTCCATTCTACTGGCCTGTGTTTTCTTGATTGTTGAGTGACGAGGGGGATTCCAGCCCACTGTAAGTTTTGTCACCTGTGGGCAAGTTGTTCGGTATAGTATAAGAAAGCAGCCTGAGTGTAGGACAGTGGAGCAAGCCAGTAAGAATCATTCCTCTATGGCCTGTGCTTCAGCTCCTGCCTCCAGGTTCCTGCTCTGAGTTCCCAGGTTGGGCTCCCTCAGCAATGAACTGCTACATGGGAGATGTGAGCCCAATAAACCATTTCCTCCCCAAGCTGGTTTTGGACAGAGTATTTGGTCACAACAATTTAAAGGTAACTAGAACAATGTACACCTATTAAATTTAAATATACATGTGATTTTTTCAATTGTATGTTCACTGCATTTTGTTTTTCTCAATAATAAAGTTTTTTGAGTGAGCTTTTTTTAAAGCAACAAGTTGAAAAATAACATATAGTGTAAAGGTAAGAGTGTAGCCATATCTATGTATACACATGCCTGAATTTGATAGATAAAAAAAAATAAGATGACACATCAATGATGTTCCCACAAGAATTAGAGGTGTGAACAATATTTTAGTTGCTGAAACAGTTTGTGTCAGCAACAATGTATATTGATATAGAAGTAAATTAAATATTTCAGTCATGACACTCAAGAAAGTGCATCCTAGCTCCATCCATTTACCTATAAATTTCATGATGTAATCTTTCTTTTACAATGTATAGAACTTCATCCTGTAATTGTACCACATTTTCATTATCCTTTCATCAGTTGAGAGAAACTTGAGTTGCTTCCAGTTCTTTGCTATTTTGAAAAGTGAAGCAATAAACATGATTGTATAGAAGCTGTTATGCTAAGAGAAGGAATACAGTCCCAGGAAAACAAACAATGTATGTTGTCCCCCATTTGTGAGTCCTAGCACCAAATACTTATATGTAAGTCAAGGTGGGTAATGTGTTAGTAAAGATAATATCACATGACTGATATTGCTATAGATATAATTTGAGGTTTATGTCTCTATTTTCTTCAGTTCTAAGATTTTTGAGAAAGAATAATTTTTTTCTTTCTAGAAATAATGTATTCTCTAAGAACACTGAGAATGGTGGGAGGAAGACAGGTAGTGTCTCTAGAGTCTTGAGACAAAACCAGAAGGCAAGGAATGGGGTTCAGGGTAGAGAGAACAGCATGCCTGTGGCCTAGGGAGGGAGGGAGAGCAGCATGTGTAACAGCTAGGAAGGGAGAGCAGACATGGCTCCACATGGCTGGATGAGAGGGCCTTCACTTCAGACTGGAGAGAACCAAGGCATTTTCTCCAATAGGAAAACTGCCCTAATCTGTTGTGGACAATTCAAATTGAACTCATTTTTTTAGTGGTTTATTGCTTAAAACTTAATCCTTCCTTCATAATACAATTAAAGTCTAATTTAAATTGCAAGGATTCCAGGCAAAAATAGCCTGATGTAAATTCAAAGGGATTAATGGTTATTTCTTTAGCTCAGGCATCTAGCAACTCAGTCCTTAGATGCTTAAGGTTGGAGAAGCAATGCCTGAGGACAGAACAGTAACCCTGTACTGAGAGCTTGAGATTTCCCTGCATTCATCTTCATACCTTTTCTGTTTGGGGGATTTTTGTTTGCTTTTGCTGGTGATGTTTGAGACAGTATAGCACTATGTATCCCCCAGATATGGTTAAGTTGCCCAAGCCAGGCTGGGGTTCATGGCAATGCCCCAGACTCAACCTCTCAAGGGCTGGGATCACAGGGTTGCGGCTCCATGCCTCCCCATTTTTCTTTCCTATATATACCTCTAACCTTGTGGTAATATTTTGTTTTCATGTCCTTCTCTACTACTTGATAACAAGCCCCTTACTTGCAAGGGATTATGTTCTACCATCTCTGTCCCTGGCACCAAACATCATAAGTGGCCTGTGACATGCAGTCAGCTGGGACAGAAGCCAGGCATGGGGAGATGCCTGTGATCCCAACACATTGGAGGCAGGGGCAAAAGGACCAGAAATTCAAGAGCATTTGCTGGACTCAAAGATGTCTTTGAGTCCAGCACCCAGGAGGCAGAGGCAGGTGGATATCTGTGAGTTTAAGCCAGCCTGGTCTACATATGGAGTTCCAGGCCAGCTGGGGCTACATGGAGACTCCGTCTCAAGAAAAAAAAAAAAAAAAAGCATTTCAAGAGCATCCTTGACCACACAATGAGTAAAAGGCCAGCCCAGGCTACATGCTTTGTTTGAAAAACAAAACAAAACTATTAGAACAGAAGCCAACTCTGGTTAGCAGATACTGAGGAAGTATGGAAGAAAACTAATAAGGCTAACATGATACTTTGTGGGGTGAAGTACAGGCTCTGTATCTTAGTTGTTACATGACTACAAATTTTGTTGCATCCACATTATCAGTCTAGGGGTTGGGTTTGTTTTCTTAGCCAATTAAAGAATTAAAGTCTCAGAGCAGTAGAGAGCAACAGACAATAAGATAGAATCATCCCAAAACAAACAAAAAACACAAAAGAATCACATCTATAAGGAATCTCACATACATATGCACACTCATACAGAAGGATAAAGCTTTCAATTAGTTTCACCTTTCAGCTAAGAATTAAAGATTTATTTTTATATATCATCCTACTCTTTACAAATAAAACTTTCGTTGTCTGTTTAAGTTGCTCCATTGTCCTGTTTTATTATATTTTTATTGAATTTTTGCAAATTTCATACATCTATGTAGCATAATAATAATCCTAGGGACTCCTTTATAGCCTGTGGGCTTCTATTCACAGGTTCCTAGGCCCAATATCAGTGTGCAATATGAGATCCATCTTATGAATCAACCTAAGTCCGTTAGAGAGTAGTTACTACCGCAATATCTGTGCCACTTTTGCAGGACTGGACAAATCTTGCCAGACCAGTTGTGGCTAACAAGATTCACTGCTGGGTAAAGTTAATAATTAACTTTCTCTTCCTACAGTGTGCATAAGACCCTCTAGCACTATGAACCTAGCCAGTGGAGATGAGGCTTTGGAGTCAGCAAAAGCTCTACTTTTTTATTTTTCCTTATTCGTTCAAAATCTCATGAATATAGTGTCTTCAGCAATAGAGTCTTATGATAAAATTCTGCTGGGTAACCAAGAGCCGGGGGAAATGGCCAGTGTTATTTGAAAGTGTATGGGACCCTTAGTCAAGAGCTTCAAAGGAGCGAATCCATTTCCAGTACTGGGATTTTATTTTAATTGCCTATATTGTCAAGTAGAGGCAATGTCTCCCTGTTATATGGTAACCACTTTTAATCTTTTTTATAATGCACATGTATATATTTTAAGTGGCTTCTGAAGTTTTAGGTTTCCATAAAGCTTTTTGCTATAGGCTTTTAGTATTACTTATCCCTCCAAATACTCCCTCCTCTGCTCTTCCCTCCTATTCCCAAACTTACTTAACTCTCATTACTCTGTCATTCCCATTTACTCCTTTATGTTGCTGGATTCTATTTCCTCTCATGGAAGCTTCCACTTCCTCGTGGCAGTTTATTAGTTTCCTGGCATGTCTGTATTTTCTAATTGAAGAACGCATATCTAAGAATTCAATGCTATTAACAGGAAATGTTTGTCTTTTTGTGTCTGGGTAACATCACCAAAGATTATTGTTTCCAGTTCCATCCACTTACTTCTGAATTTCATAATTTTTTTTTAACATTCACAGCTGGAGAATATTTCATTTTGCACATATGCCATATTTTCATTATGTATTCATCAGCTGATGGACATCTAGGTTGTTTCATAACCCTGGCTCTTATGAAAACGGCAATGAAGAACATGGATGAATACGTGTACCTGTAGTATGATACATGGTCTTTAATTATGACTTTTAGATTGTGTATCAAAAAACAGTAATCAATTTAAAAAACATTCAAGTTGACAAGGAAAGCATAAACAAGGTAGATAGGCACTAAAACAAGACAATTGATGATAGTCAAGATTTACTCATTCTTTTTTTATAAGTGCCTTCTCAAGATGTAGTCTTTCTGGAATCCTGTCATATTAAGTGTATTTCCTGACTTCGTTGAAGCTGATTATAGAAAAGCCTATTCATAAAAGGATTAGGAGTTTCTCCTAAGGGCAAATTAAGGCTATTTTATCCATGATTATGTCTAATACATTTTAGAACTTCTTCATTTTCTCTTAAAATGTGAGTTATAGAAACATTTGAAAAAACATATATAACTTTAGGATCAGAAACATATACTAATATGTGAGAACACTAAGACAAGAGGAGTGGGTGCCAAGTAATGATAATAACCTTGGTTTTGCCAGGGATACTTGTATAAACTGGATTATTCCAATTATTTCAATTTATGATATCAGAATTCACAGAACAATCCCTTAAAGATATTAAGCAAAAACATAAATATCAAGTTAAAATTTTGTCAACACATGGCCAAAGAATTATTTCATTTTGATAGGCAGAAGTTACTGTGTGAGCGATTCATGATGGCATATATCTATAACCCTCTGGGCAGACCCAGAGGAACACTGAGAGCAAAACCAAACTAGCACACATGGCAAGTTTCAGTCCAGCATTTCTTTAAGGGTAAGACTCTGTCTGCAATAAAATACACAGTAAATATATATGTAATTAAATCAACATTTAAATAATTTAGTTTTAATCACTATATTTATTTTAGAATGTAAACATAGCTAGAAAAATCTGTAGGTATCACTCAATATCACACAGAGAATAAAATAATAATCCGTTTTAATTATATGAATTAATTTTATGAAACTATTAACTATATTTCCTTCAAAATATTTTATAATATTTACAACCAATTTAATGTGATCTCCACATCCTACAAATAACGTATCATAAGAAGTAAGGATAAATGTGTTTTAAGCACAGCTATTAATTAAGACATTGTTAACAAAGTCTGTGATACGATACAGAAAATAAATGTGCTTCCTCAGACAAACTTAATGATCTGACTTCAATCTGAAGGTCCCAAAAGGTGGAAAGAGAGGAGTGATTCTCACATATTGAGCCAAGAACTCCACAGGTACATTGTAGAGAGCACACATCACACAAACACACACACACACACACACACACACATATAAACACACACAGACACACATATGCACATTAAATATATCTGATTAAAAGTAAAATAACAAAGAACTAGTGTTATTAATTAGAACTTCACACTAAAAATGCATTATTGGGTTTTATATTGTTTTGTAGATTATGTACTTTCCAGTTTTACAACATTTGTCACATTTGGATATAAACCTTCTGACACATTTCAGAGAAATGTTTCAGTCCATATTTTATTTCTAATATTTTCCGCACAGTGGATATGTTCTTATTCATTTTTTTCTCTCTGATATATTATGACTATTGTCTTCATTCATGTGTGGTTTGAATATCTACATTCCAGTTGTTGTTATTAATCATCTTGGTGTTGTATGTATGAAAGATTTTATTGTACATAAATCAAAAAAAGTGCTGAATATTTACAAAAATACATAACTGTAAACTTACATGAGGCCAATTTATGCTTGTATAAATGTTGCCAAAAATGTGATGTCAATCACATTTGTGCAAAAAGATAACTTACTGTGACTAATTCATATTTCTTCAAAAGTTAAAGATATTGGATTTTTTCATGTGTTATTATTTATCCATTTTTGTATTGTGCAGGTACATTTCTCTTATGCCTGTAAATTTTCTATTATTTATTCTAGAAACAAATGTATTTTGTTTTTTTTGTTTTTTTTTTTTTTTTTTGGTCTTTTCGAGACAGGGTCTCCCTGTGGCTCCAGCTGTCCTGGAATTTCCTCTGTAGACCAGGCTGGCCATGAACTCACAAAGATCCGCCTGCCTCTGCCTCCTGAGTGCTACCACGCCTGGCTTGTATTTTGTCATTTATATGCTGGAAATAGCTCTCCTCATAGTGTGACTTTGTTAAATTGCTCTTCAGCCATAAATTTGGGAGAACTGTGATGTTATAATTCATGTCATCAAATTTTCCCTACAAGACTTAACGACATTTTTATTATGAATCTTAGAATCAACTTTCAGTTTTTATGAAAACCTTTCGGTACATTTATATTTGGTTATATTGAATATAATGATCCATCTAGAGAGAAAAGTATGATATTTTTGCCTTCTTAATCACAAATATAATGCAGGTCTTAATTATGTTAAGCTCTTCATTAGTGAATTTCAATAAAGCATACTTCATAAATTTCATACATTATTATATTTATTCTTATTTTGTTTTACATTCTGTTAATTTGTCAAGTGTTCACCATTATGAAGATTTTATATTGAATATTGTTTCTTTTGGTTATCTTTAAGATACACTGGTATTTTATTTCATTTCCCTGTTTTGAATAAATATATTCAATATATATAAGTAAAGAATATATATATATATATATATATTTTTTTTTTTTTCTTTTCGAGACAGGGTCTTCCTGTAGCCCCAGCTGTCCTGGAACTCACTCTGTAGACCAGGCCGGCCTTGAACTCACAAAGATCCACTTGCCTCTGCCTCCCAAGTGCTAGGATTAAAGGCATGCGCCACCACGCCCAGCTTATATATATATTCTTTAATTCATTTGCTTTTGGAAAATTCTGTTTATTTAAAAATACCTCTCTTCCTTAGCCATCACTTTTCTGTCACTTCTTTCCTTCTTGTATATATATTCACCATGACTGTTTTCTTTCCATTAAGTCAGTAGAGTATATATTCTGCTGAGACCTAATACTTTCATTAGGAATATTTTCTTGTATTAGTAGCAAAGTTTTGTAAATTACATAATACAAACACATTTATATGGTCTATAATTTTATAGAATAAATCTATAAATAAACACATTTATTTGTTTCTTTTTTAAATTTTATTTATTTTTGTATGTGTATGAATGTACTGTCTGCATGTAGGTTTGTGCACCCGTGTCGTGCAATGCCGCGGAGGTCAGAAGAGGGTCTCGGATTCCCCTGGAACTGGAGTTCTCCTGGAATTGGAGTTACAGACGGTTCTTAGCCGCCATGTGGGTGCTGGGGCTCGAACCCGGGTCCTCTGCAAGAGCAGTCAGTGCTCTTAACTGCTAGGCTATCTCTCCAGCCCCTATTTGTTTCTTTAACTTACGAAGGATTCACCAAATATATTTCACTTTGAGCAACTTTCCCCAGAGTGCATTTAATTTATAACAGAGTACCATATAGACTGCTCCATGTTCCTTCAGGCTTGCCTCGTCCCTCTCACTTCCCATGTCCTGTGGACTATATATGGCCATGGATAGCTATTAATGCAACACGATACAAACTTACAGAAAGTCTGGTTGATTATTTTGGCAATTATTTTTTGTGACCTAATTATGCAGTTCTCCAGCATAAAATTTGTAGATGACCACTTCATGCAAAAGTGTTATAAGTTTTACCTGAAAGAAACTGTACCATGATAATGTGAATACCTTAATGGGATCTAGAATTAACCTACCCCTTATTTTCAGACTTTTAAATTGTGGTATATGGGGGAAGGGTAAGTATACATACTTTAGAGTAATATAAAATTAAAGGGGAAAATGTGAAAAATAAAGAAATTTTGTAAAGGCAGGTGAGATGGCTCAGCAGGTAAAGGCACTTTGTGCCAAGCCCGATGACCTGAGTTTACTCACTGGAAACTACACGATATGAGGCTAGAACTGACTCCCACAATTGCCCTCTGTCATCTGTGCATACATTTATATCTGCACATGCTCAAAACAGACAAACACAAAACAAAAAATAAGACAAAAAAATCTCAAATTTTGAAAAATATAACATGAAAAATTGAGCATCTTCACCACTTCAAATTATACATTAGAACTATCCAAGTAAATCTAATAAATGGAAAAAAATGTTGGGAATATCTATTCGTAGTTTTGAATTTTTATATGATATCTAATATCTTCCGAATAACTATGTAAACTCTCTTGTGTCTAATATGTGCATATTTTGCATTTTCAGTGTATACATTAACACAATTTCCAATTTTTAGTAGTCAATTCTTAATGTATTAATTTTTGTTTTACATCTCCTTTTGGACATAACAACAAATAGAAAGAAAGAAATAGAGAGATCAAGAATGAGCGAGTAATATCTTAATTTGGTTTTAAAATTTTATTAGAAAATTATAACTAAATAAATATTAGTTACCAAGATTACCAAAAGTATTATCTCATTGACAAGATCCAACAAATCAGTGTCCAGTCGTGCCAAGGAAAGTCAAATATGAGTCTACTGTCATATTTAGAATTGATAACAAAAAAAGTTAATGGGCAAAAAAATGGAGAATAGGTTTATTTTTGTATTTTTTATTTTATTTTTATTAAACTTTTTCCATAGGTCATACATCATTTTTCAATCGAATCATGTTTTCCTTAAGGAAGTGCTCAAAGTTTCCTCCTTGGCAAACCCAAAAAACCATCAATCCTGCACTTTTGCTCCACATTGGGGTTTTTCCCTCCCATGGTCCCCCAAATGAAGTCCAGTAAGCACATGTCCTGTCTTGATCCCCCTGCACTGGCCTCCATGATACAGCCCAGGTAGTCCAACAATGGCAGTCTCTATTATGATGTGGCTAACGGCCCCTTAGCTGTTTAGTCCTGCTTTTATATTTTTAATGATGGATGTGTGTATCTGACTTTCTATACTGAAGTAGTGGGAATCATTTATGCAGTTCATTTGAGTCCAATTACTATTATCCCTTTTGGTCAGTGATTGTCAAAACCGGGCTTCTTTTTGTTTCCATAGACTGGGAGTGGAGTGCAAATCAGACATGACTGAATAAGGTACTGAATTTTCCAGTTAGGAATTCTCAGTCTTATTTTTTGACATATGAAACAAGAAAGCAAACATGCTCCTTTTCCCATATGTCCTAGAAATAATACACTTATTGAAAATTGTGAAACCTGGGTTTAAGATGTGTTTTAAAATACTGAATGTAATGTTTTTAAATTTATTAGAGTTATATGTAAATCTTGTGCTAAAATTTGATTGAAATTATTATCCTTTTCCAAATGTGACTTACTGCAAACGAAGCAGAGTCCCCTATAAGTAAATGAGCATTTGTGTTAAAAATAAAAGACTTGTTGTTTCTCTGAGTTTATTTAGAATTTAGACCCTGAACTTTTAAAAATTTGTGTGATTTTTTTTTAGTAACTGCTGTGCTTTTCTTAGAGTATTGATGAAACCAATTGTTCATTCTTTAGGCTCTGACAGCGTACAAGGAGTTCTGACAACTTTCTCCCACTCTAGTTCCTGAATAACATGTAATTTCCTTTATATGAAAAAATATCATTTTAATATTCATGTCAAGCCTGGTTGCATTTTTCATTTTTCTGTAAGTTAATGAGTTCTAGCAGAGAGTGCCTTCACAAAGTTGTCTTTTGCCAAAAGTCCTACTACCACATAGGGAACTGGTGACAAGCCACAGTATTAAGGAGATTTGTTTTAAGCCAAGCATCTAAAGTGTGTGTTGAAATACTAAATACATCCCCGTGTGTTTTGCAGACAATCCTGGTTTGCTGAGCCATGTCACCGTGGGAATTAGAGTTCTGGATGTCAATGACAATCCACCAGAACTTGCCAGGGAATATGATATTGTTGTCTGTGAAAATTCTAAGCCTGGCCAGGTAAGTTAATTGTTTCTTTCCTACAGTCTGAATAGAAGGAAAATAAGGAGTTTTATGTCTATTATTCTCAGTATTATCCCTTAAATCCCTCAGTGTAACTTTTATATTCAGTGAAGATAATTTTATAAAGTCTTTAATACAAATAGATTCTTTCTGAGAATCATAGAAAATGAATTTTCCCTATGTTACAATATAATTCAGAACAAAGAACTTATTTATGTTTGATCCATTGATCATGCCATTAAAATTATATTGAAAGGTTTAGTCACAGCCTGCATTCAGCAAGGAGCCGACATTCCAACTTTCTTTGCCCGATGCAGCTTAGAGAGCATATTGGGGAGAAAAGTCTGGATCACATAGCTTTGGAGACTCTGTCATTGATGATTAAATGATGATTGCAAGATATTGGTACAGAAGTGTGTGGGTCTAAATACTGTGGAGAGGATTTATGCATCATGGAATGGGGAGAGAAAAGAAATCAAAGATGTAAGACAGGAGGCTGGCATTCAGTGGAAGGAATGCCAGCATTCACCTGTAGGAAAGCTGGAGTGGCTGAATCACACTGAGGGAGAGATGACCAGAGTGTGCATTAATCTTGTTCTCTGTGCATAATGTGCAAAGCCCACAGCTCAAAACAAAACTATAATATATATTATTCATATATATATATATATATATATATATATATATTCCCTGGGTTAAAAACACATATGTATGACTAAGATCTGTCTTCTAAGGGTCTGCCAATAACACAATCAGTGCTGTGTTCTTAAGCCAAGGGCCAACGCTTGGGACTCTACAGTCTGACAAGTTTGTTTGCAGGTTCACTTCTTATTCAGTAATCCACTGGAGAGTTCCAGGAATTTTCATAGGTTCTCAGTGTTCTCCACCATTCTGAGAACTCATTCCCAATTTCCTAGCATAAGGATTTCCTCATAAATTTATTACTTCATCAACAATTTAAAGTGTGCTTGTCTATGGTGTACAGCTACAGTGTGGTCTCACATTGAATGGTAAATCTCTAACTGGCCAGTTTGCTGGGTAGGAACAAGACACAGGTTATAATTTTGTTTAAGGAAAAATGATAAGAAAATGTAAGCATTCCTGGAGATTGCCTTAAAGAATGTCACCTACATGTAAATCAACTAAGGTAAAACAAATTCTATCTGCATTAGTAAGTCTTTGGTGTTATATTGAGTACATCAGAAATGGTATCAGTCACAATTCATCGAAAAAAATATTTTGAATTTTATAATGAAGTTATGGTTATTTTATTTATGTATATGTGATACAATAGTAGTAAGTTATTACTATAAACATTGCTTATATATATTTAATATCATCATTTCAATATAGACATATATTAACATTTTTTAGTGCATATGCAGAATTTTTACTTTTGGCAAATACATTAACTGATATATAAACATTTGAAACTGTATCATTGTTTCCATGAAAACAAGATGCGGACAAATCATAAGAAAAACTTCTAAGTGATCACGTGTCCACTGTCCAGTGCCTATCCCAACATTTGCACCAACTTAGGAAAAATAAAAATATGCTGGAATCTGGCCTTGATGTAATTCATTGTAGAAACCTACCACTTTTGTAGATTTTTAAGATACTTTGATTGATGGATCGGATATTTAATTCATTATATTCTAAATCAAACAATTTTCAGAAACAGGGAACATATTATTGTTTGCTGTAAATATAAGGAGTGAGGCCACAGGATGGCTGAGAACTGAATGAGCCTCAGATTTAGCATAATAATGCAGCACTCTCTAGTCAGGAGAATGTTAGTTCCATGTCTGTCTGTTTCAATTACTATGTTGTTTCTTGCGGTTCTCATCCTCAGCCTTTCACCACTGTGCTATCCCCATCAATTACTATGTTGTAACATTTGCTGTGCAAGTATTCACATGTATGAGAAACAGAAAAGTGTACACGAAATGTTTATATATTATGTTTTACAACTGCATATGACTTTCTAATTATTAAAGACACAGTATTGAATACAACTATGAATATATAAATAAAATATTCAATGGAAGAATAATACTAAAAGCTAATTCCTCATTCAAAAAGATAATTTTCAAAATGTACAAGACAGTAGCTGACAATAATATTTTATATTCTATAAAGAATTCTTCATAAAAATTCATAGAAAAGACATAACATGCAAAAATTCTTAATGTAAGAAAAAGATACAGAAAATCTTTAAAAACAAAATGAAAAATAGCCATACTGCAGAAAAGAATAAGGGAATCAATATATGCATCTATATAACTAAATTATTAATGATAGAATAAGCAATGCGAGGGGCTGGAGCAATGGCCTAGTGGTTAAGAGCGCCGACCGCTCTTGCAGAGGACCCGGGTTCGATCCCCAGCACCCACATGGCGGCCGAGAGCCGTCTGAAACTCCAATTCCAGGAGAACTCCAGTTCCAGGGGAGTCCGACGCCCTCTTCTGACCTCCGCGGCATTGCACGACACGGGTGCACAGACTTGCATGCACACAATACATTCATACACGTAGGGAAATAAAAAAAAATGTAAAGAATAAGCAATGCGAAACATGTGTTCTGGAGCTTAATATGTATACTGTTGATACTTGGAAAAATCCTAAGAATGGGATACACAATTATTAAGGCCTTCCTTAATATGAAGTAAGCTAATATGCTGCCTTATAATACATATTTAACTACAGCTTTAAGGAAGGAAATATGGTAGTATCACGATCACTTCTTAGGTTTTAATATTAAAGTTAATTGTTCAGCATATATATTCTCTTTTGCTACCACAAAGATACATGTCAGAAATGCTATATCATTAAACCAAATAAAGGAAAAATAATGCTTTAAATTGGAAAAATTGTCAGAAGTAATCCCAGTAGGTAAATCCAAAGCAATTCATTAAGTTCAAAATCCCTTTCTTTTAAAGAATAGCAACAAGATTTCTGGATACCACCTTATATGTTAGGATGCACACATAGAATATTTAAGTCAACTTTACATATCTTTAAGCACAGTGTCAATGTGAAAATATTGAAGTTCTTTTTGCTACAACTAGAAAAGTTAAATATGATATAACATATTATCTCAAGAAAACCTAAAAACCTAGAAATAAATGCAACTAATACTAACTTCATTTAAAATATATATGTATCTGAGGCAGGGACTCACTATATTGCATCGGGCTAGTCTGGAACTCACTACATAGACCAGATAGGATTTAGACTCACAGAGATTCATCTGCCTGTACCCTCTGTGTGCTGGAATTAAAGACATATGCTACTCACCCCATAAAGAAAATTTTAAATTTGGAGGTAATGTCAATGTTCAGAGATATAGTATGTCCTATTTTCATGGTGCTGCAGAGACGTGCTAGCCAATAGACAAATTTTCATCAATAGTGAAAATCTAAATGAATACTATCTAGCCATAGCTGGTGTATCAGCTGTGGCTTTTCTATGCCACATTAAATGTATGTCAGAGTAGAGAAACAGCCTGATGCTGTGTCCTCTACTTATCCAGTTCTCTTAATTGCTGAGCTATCATCTCTCTAGCTCCAACATCAGACCATTTTCATCAAAATATGCAGTGCATTTAATGGCATACCCATACCTTCTATCAACTTCTTCATGCTCATTCACATCCTATTAGTTGATTTTCCCTAGTTCATTTCCATTTGTCTATTATCTCTATATATACAGTTCTATATATCTGGATAAAAATGTGCAAAAAATGTGTTATATATCTTTCTGATGTTGACTTCTTTCACGTAACAGAATTATCTCCATTATATCCATTTTCCTGAAAATGACATACTTGGGATTTTATGAAATTTTAGCATTTCCAACTCTGTAACTGAGATGAATTTTAAGTTCTAGTGAATAAAAATAATTTTAAATGTACATTCTATGTGTGCATTTATACTAGTCATTACTGAGACATTGACTGATTAACCCATCATAGAAAAAGTCTTGTGGCTCTTTCTGTTGTTCCTTTTGAGTGTTGGCACTCACAGTGACATCATTTCTGAAGGAATATATTTAACCGTTAATTTTACATATAAGTTTTTTAAAGCCCATTTATATGTTCATTGTAAAATAAAGCTTCCCCTTTATTAACAATGGCTTATAAAATGGTAGCTATTTTTAAGAAGTTGTTGTGTATCTTAATACATCTGCATCTTGCTATGCCAAAGAGATGGCTCAGCAATTAAGAGGACAGACTGCTTTTGCAGAGGACTGGGGTTCGATTCACAGCACCCATATGGTCGCTATGCACTGTCTTTAACTCCAGTTAGAGGGGAATCCGTGCCCTCTTCTGACCTCCACCGCATTGCATGACACGGGTGTGCCAACCAGCATGCAGACAATACATTCATGAACATAAATAAAAAGACATACAATAGCATAGTTTGACCCAAATAAACATCAATTAAAATGTAAATAGTATAGTTCCCTGAGTAAATATATTATACTCTTCTGAAAATAAGTAGTTTGTGCTATTTCCTTGAAGACATTATTAAATAGAATGTCAGTGTGTTTGAAGTCAATTTCCAATATATAATGAATTGAAACAAATTTATTTGTGCCTAAAATAGTAAACTTGGTTAATATTTTCTCTTGTTTATAGTACATCAACTGTTGCCATTTAATTATTCATTAAAGGTAAACACAGAAAAGAACATTGAAGATCATTTTGTTGGTTTGGAATATAACTCTGTTGGTAGATTGCTGGTCTACATTTCATAAAGCCTTGAGTTCTGTCTCGGGCTCAATATAAATTAGACATGGTGCCACATGCTTGCAATCCAAGTACTAGGAGGAAGAGCAGATGAATGAGACAAGAATGGGACAATCAAGGTCATGCTCACCTACAGGGAGAGGCCCAAGTCAAGTACACCTTCTTAGCATTTATGAGACCATGTCTCAAAGAATATATAATGATTTTTTATTATTATTGTTATTAAACTTTTTCCATAAGTCATACATCATTTCTCAAATGAATCCAGAGTCGCTTCCCCTTCCAAAAAATATGGAATGTTTCACAAATTTGTTTGTCATCCTTGCGCAGGGGCCATGCTAATCTTCTCTGTATCGTTCCAATTTTACTATATGTGCTGCTGAAGTTAGCACTGTAATCATTTTATTATATAACATTGATCTCTGCCACATCATAAACAGTTTTATTAATTGCATACCATAATTAGAAAAATAACATTTAATAGAAATTTTAATTTGTCAAAGATCTGATTCATTTGATTAGAAAACGTTCATATTATTATGAAATTTTGTGACTCTTGTTTAAGATTCTACATAGGAACTATTCCATTGATTAAAAAATATTACTCTTCCTTAGAAATTCGTCTTTAATGAGAATATTAAGACTAGGTCATTTGCAAAATAGAAGTCTTAAGGGTCGGAAAGTGTAGTGGATAATGAAGCTGACAGTGTAGCTGAGCAGTAGAGTGAATATTTAACTACCACACCAATGAACAGGCCGTATGTTCCATCCACAATGCTAAATAAATATAAAAACAAATAAAAAATTCAACAAACAAATAAGAAGTAAAAAAGAATTACCAAACAGAAGATTGGTATTAATTTAAATTAACTGACATTAAGGCTCCCCCCCCATTATTTTATTTCATCAGTGGTAGAATAAATTTAGAAAGCAAGAATATTTATTTGTAAATGTTGTCAAATTTTTGTCCTGTTTATTTGCTTATAATAATTACCAGATATAAATTTGTGTTGGTCTTTATTTTAAGTGGGTAACTAGTATTATGTCTTTCTACTTCTCATAAAATAATCAAATATGTTATGAAATTATTTGATCTTGACTGCATGACAGAGAATTTTTGAGTGCAATTAGAAAAACTGAAGATCAAAATATAAGTTGCTAGAGATTTCACTTCACTGACTAATGACGGGAACAGAAACTCCTGATAATTCTCCGAATAAAATCATATCTCTGAAAATTTCAGAATTTGCTAATGATGACCTGGCATTTGTCTAGACATGTGCCAGATTTTCTAAATTTCCAAAATAATAAAGATAAAATTTTCATATATTTTCCTAAAAATTGTGAATTAGTAATAAATATGAATATGATTGTTTATGAGAAACAGGCCAGCAAAGCATTTTTTTATGAAAAACAGGTTATAAAGATTAAACCTGTTTGCCGCACAAACAATATTCCAAGAGTAGAAGACAAATAGGACACTTTTAAGTACAATGTAAAAATCAATATATCTATTGCTCTGTTTGTGAAACAGGAAATTCTTTCTCTTTCTTTTTTCTTTCTTTCGCCCTTTCTTTCTTTTGTTCTTTCTTTCCTTTTATTCTCTATTTCTCTTTCTCTCTCCCTCACTCTATCTTCCTTTCTTTCTCTATCCCCAGCTGCCCTAGAGCTCCCTTTTTAGACCTCCATCCCACAAAGACACACCTGCTTCTACTCTGCCTCTGCCCCACCCCCACAAGTTCTGGGGATTAAAGGTGCACACCACCACTTCACAGCATGGGTTAATAATCTTTAAAATAAGAATATGTAATTTTGATTATTTGCTTGGATATCTATTTTTAAGTCTGAAATGGTCAAGATCATTAGCATTCTATTCTACTTTGGGGGCAACAGAAACACCCCCTCCCCAATTTATTAATTACTTTTCTGTTGCTGTGATAAAATACCATAACCAACTCATGGAAGCAAGTGTTTATTTGGCTTATACTTCCAGAATGATAGTAGTCCATCGTGGCACAGAGGCATGGCAGAAGGCAGTCTGAACAGAAAGTTGAGAGCTCAATTCTTCCAGCAGGCACAGGAAACAGAGAGAGAAACTGGTCATGAGACTAGACTATGGGCTCTCAAAGCTGCTTCCTTCCACCGATGTGCTTCCTCCAGCCAGGCCTCACCTCCTGGGAATCCCACACCTTCCACAAACAGCTCTAGCAGCTAAGCCTCCAAATACTTGAGCCTATGGAAGCACTTCATTCAACCTACCGCATCCAATACTCTAGCTTACCTTCCTCCCCGATGGACATTATGCAGAGATTTTAGAATTACTTTGTTTTGACCACTAGAAATGATAGGTTATTAGTAAATTTCTGAGCAATTTGCTGTGCTATTATCTGAGGGATTTTGGAACATATTAAAATCCTTGGGTGGCTCAAGTTTCTTCTTTATGAAATATAGGGCCTTGACAGTCATTTCACAGTTCTCTTGAATCTAAATAGGGGGGAGGATAATACTATTTCAGCATGTATTGAGTGAGCTAACATTTATGCAAATAATACTTGAATACTTCCTGTTTCTCCAAAAATCTTATGACTGACTATCCCCAAGTTATTGTGAGTCACAAAGAAAACAAAATTAGAATATTGTACCATGATAGAAGTTAAACTGTGGATAATTGTAAATTATACAATAAGCTTTTGCCTAAAATCAAATTGGATGGTAAATACACTAAATGATACTTTGATGGATTTAATTTTAAGCATTTGGTTTGAAAAATATATCTTTAAAAATTCCTTTAATTATATGAGCATAAGTAATACAGTATAATTAAAATCAAGGTAATAACCAAACCAAACTTACTGTTAGTATTTTTCTTTTCTTCAGGTGATTCACACCATCACTGCTACTGATAAAGACGACTTTGCCAATGGACCAAGGTTTAGCTTCTTTCTTGATGAGCGCTTTTCCATGAACCCCAACTTCACCCTTAAGGACAACGAAGGTGAATCTCAATATATTTTCTTGATCCATGTGTTTTCTACTTTGACTGACATGGCAGAGCCATGATTAGTTTTGTTTCACTCCTATATATTCAGGAACAGCTTGCAAATCAGCATTCAAACTCAATTTGATGTTAATGTGTTATGATCTCTGAATAGTTTGTATTTAAAATAGAACCATATGTACAAATAAAATTCACTGAATTTATTCAGAAACATTCTTTTAAACAAGAAACGTACACGTAATATGCTCTTGGGCAAATTTTAAGAGAAATTTTAGCTGACACATGTGCTTATGATAGCTGCTGCAACTGCCAGAAGGCAAAAGATATTTAAATTAGGAAAAATGAAAAATATGTCCCTGAGAGAGTCATGAAAGAAGATACAATGTTTGAAATCATCTCATATTAGCAAAACTATCAGGATTCATTGCGTAAATTGTATTTCTTTTTGTTCTTGTGCATATATTCAAACATATAGACAACAGTGTATGCATAGTTTTAGAGTATTGTGGTGGTTTTCAAATTATTATTATTTTTTTTTAATTAATTTTTATTGATGCTTTGTGCATTTCATACATTTTTTCCAATTCAGTTCAGGCTTATTTCCCTTTCCCTCCCCCCCACCCCCACCCCATCCCAGATCATGCATTCTGCCATAACTGTCCTGCATCTTTCTCTCAGTTTTTTTTTTTTTTTTTTTTTTTTATTTTTTATTCTTTTTTTCAAGCATCCTTCATGCAAAACCTATCTGCAGGCTGTTGTGCCCAAACACCTACAGCCCCACCATCCAGTGGGGGGTGACAGGTTGTTTGTTCAATCAAGTTGATCAAATGAGTGTCCAGACTACATTGCTGTAGTTTCACCATTCACCCCAATCGCAGCCCTTACATTCTACCACGCCTCCTCTTCCGCAGGTTGTTCCCTAGGCTTAGAAAAGGGGCACAGGTGGATGAGAGGTAAAACAGTCCACTCTCTCTGGAGCTGTTGACTTGGACTCTGGTCAATTCTGGCTGTATCCTTTCATGGGCTGACAGTTTGTCCAGGAATAACCTTTCGATCCTACTAATGAAGAACAAGCAATTAGATATATAGGTATTTAAGCAGCACTAATAGTTATGGTAGGTTACTTTAGCATAGACACATGTTTGGATATGTTAATCCATGAATTACAATTTTCCCCCCTGTTAAATATGACAGGGTCTTACTGTGGCTTATAACATCTAACCTGTAGAGGATGTAAGCTTGTGGCATCAGCCATGGGTTATTTCTCCAAGGGGAGAGCCAATAGCCAATTAGATTTGGGATATACAGGCACTTGGCTGCCTCTGCTGCACAGTATTTCCAGGCAGGTGAGGTGTATCTGGTGCTGACGGTGGAGTCTTGCTTGACTCAGGGAGACCCATATTTGCTTTATTGGTTTAGTGGCCTTTGGTAACACTCTCTGGCATTCCAGAGGCCATCTGTACACTTGCATGTGTGGTCTCAATACATCCCTCCCATGTTAACGTCAGGTCTTCGGCAGCAGGGTCTTATTGCCTCTCCTCCTGTAGGTATCCCAACTTAGAGGCAAGGAGCCCTTACCTTTTGTGGGGCCTTGGATCCCCTGGCCAACATCCACCTGGTAGAACAATCCATTGCTGATGTCAGAGCTCCTGTATTAATATATTTTGCCTGAGTGCATAGCCCTAGGACTTTAGTATTATATTTGGTTCTGAACAGAGAGTAATCCCTTCCACAGTTCCCATGTCTAGTAGTCAATTAAAGAAAGCAGTTTTACCGGTTTTATAAGAGATCACCTCTACAATAGTTGTCTCCAATTTACAGTTGGGGAGCGACCTCATCATCGTCATATTTCTCCTTGTTCTATGGGTGGGAAGGCAAGGAAGTCTCTCATATCAGTACCTTTGTGGCACCTATTTTTTGATCTTCTGACTTCTGTGGCAGAAAGGAACCCTGTAACTGAGTAACTATGGACCTGCCATCATTATCCAGACTTTACTAATTCCACAACTTCTAAAGCTTACTTGTTTTTTGTGGTATACTGGGATGATTAACACATGTAATTTTCTGATTAGTGTCAACTCTCCTCTCTAAACGATCTTTGATGTTGTTTATATGAAAATGCTCTGGTTGGAGATTTAGCAGTTGGAATAGAATCTTATAAGGGAAGCAATAGTACATGTGAAGTGACAGAAGCATTTAATTCTTTTTCTTCATACACATAGCAAAAATATTTCTCCTTAATTTGTGTTTAAGTTACTGTAACAAGGATACTCTAATGTGCACTCAGACATACAGAGTTAATATGAACACATGAGTCTATTTTATTTTTTATATATTTCACTTTATTTATATGAGTGTTATGTCTGCATGTTTGTAAGTATACCTGTATCATGTAACACCAGTAGATGTCAGAAGACGGTGTTGGGTTTGCTGAATCTGGAGCTTCAGGACAGTTGTTAGCTATTATATGGGTGCTGGAAATCAAACCTGGGTCTTCTACAAGAACAGCCAATGCTCTCAACAGCTGAGCCATATCTTTAGCCCTGTGCATCTTATTTATATTCCCCATTTTTATTGGCTTTATGGTCTGGTGCACTGATAACAGTATATTTTGAGCATATTTGTATATGACAAACTGCATTTAGCCTGGCATCATATAGTTAGCGCACTCAAATATTCTAATTAATAATATAATTGAAGTATATAAAGTGTAAATATATGATTTCGTATACCTCATATTTCAATTAATTATTTTAGTATGGGTAACCTTAATTGCTTCCATTAGCAGACACAAATTCTATATGCATACTCATATTTCAAATGAATTGTTACCATTCCAAATAGGTTAATTTAAAATTTAAAAATAATTTAAATGTGATTATTTTGCTCTGAAAATTCAATTTACATACAAAGACATTTTTAATCCATTGTATTTAATGTACATAAAGATAATTTTGAAAATATTTTTGAAAGCATTACTGTTTTCCTAGGTATTGAAACCCATTTTACTGACTAACAGTCCTTCATAGATCATTATTATACATGGAATTTATGAATTATATTGTTATATATTTTTTAAAGTTCCTGGTTTGGTGAAATGGCATAATGAAATCCTTATTGTGCTGGCATGGGAACCTGAGTTTCGATAACCCAAATGCGCATAAAGATGAATGCAATCCTGAACACGGGTGATGGCATTGCTTCTGCACCAAGATGGGATGTGGGGACAGGCAATGCAGGTGCTCACAGGCCAGCTGGGCTGGTTCATACAGTACTGAATAGGAAGAGACCCTTTCTCAAACAAGATGGAGGATGATGACCAAATCCAAATTTGCCTCCACATATGGTCTCTCTCTCTCTCTCTCTCTCTCTCTCCAAGGAATATGTCTACTATGACTTGTCCTTAACAATCTTGGAATTAAAAAATTTTCCCTTTCACTTCAAAATAGAAACACAACTTAAAAGTGAGAATAACTTTTCACCATTATTTTTTTCTTTAAAAATTAATATTTAAGCCAGGTGTGGTGGCACACACCTTTAATCCTGACACTCCAGAGGCAGAGGCAGGGGGATCTCTGTGAGTTCAAGGCCAGCTTGATCTACAGAGTGAGTTTCAGATTAGCTGGGGCTACAAGGAGAGTCTATCTCAAAAAGACCAAATAAATAAATAAATAAATAAATAAATAAATAAATAAATAAATAATATTTAAGTGCTGGAAAGCTGGCTCAGTAATTCAGAGCACTCTTGGGAAGAACTAGGTTTTGATTCCCAGCACACACACGGCATCTAACAACCACCATAACTCTAGTTCCATGGGATCTGATACCTTCTTCTGTTCTCTGCAGGCACTTGCATGACATGGGTGCGTTTACATACAGGCAGACAATACACTCACACCCATGAAATAAAGAGTAAAATACTTTAAAATTTTTTTAAATGAAATATGTGGGCCGGGGAGATGGCTTCCCTTGCAGACCCAGGTTCAATTGGCTAACAGCTACCTACAACTATAGTTACAGGTTCCAGGGGAATTTGACTCCCTCTTCTGACCTCCCTCTTCTGACCTCCCTGGTCATTGCACAACATGGGTGTACTTACATACATGTAGGCAGTACACTCATACATATAAATAAAAAAAAGGTAAACATTTTTTTTTTGTCTTTTCGAGACAGGGTCTCCCTGTAGCCCCAGCTGGCCTGGAACTCACTCTGTAGACCAGGCTGGCCTTGAACTCACAAAGATCCACCTGCCTCTGCCTCCCAAGTGCTAGGATTAAAGGCGTGCGCCACCACACCCGGCATCATTTTTAAAATGGGTGTTTAAACTGGGTATAGTGGTAAACACCTTTAATCCCAGCACTCTGGAGCCAAATGCATGTGGATCTAGGCTAGCCTGGTCTATATAGAGATTTCCAGGCCTGCTTAATCATAGTGAATTTCAGGCCTGCCTGATCAGAGTAAGTTCCAGGCCAGTGGAGGTTACATGAAGACCCTGTCTGAAGCACCAGGAAATAAAGGATAAAGAATAAAAAATTCTGGTATCATACAAACTATCCCAAGCATGGTAGGATATCTATATCTATATCTATCTATCTATCTATCTATCTATCTATCTATCTATCTATCTATCTATCTAGATATAGATAGAGATATATAGATATATATCTATAGATATATATGTAAAACTGTATCGTCGCAAAAAAGTTTTAACATGTCTCTAGTAATATCTCATAACTCTGAGGGATGGGCTTATAATTAGAGCAGCAACAGTTTATCATTAGTTAGAGAAGCATAGCACCATGGCAGAGCTGAAAATACATATGAGCAACATCTGTGGTTCTGCTAATGAAGAACTGGGATACTTGAGGATACTAATATTTATGCCAGTCTTCATTTACCTGATCCTAGAACTTATAAAAAAAACAAATAGAAAAAAAGTATTTTATTTACATAAAAGACCCTCTTCATAGAAACAAATGCAGATAGAGCTGTAGTCTCTAAGCCAGACTACATAAGAAACCTATTGATGAAGAGATGCCTCTCAGAGTACTCTATGGTAACGAACAAGTACAGGGAGGGAGGGAGGGAGGGAGGGAGGGAGGGAGAGAGAGAGAGAGAGAGAGAGACTGAAAGAGAAAGAAAGAGATTGTTATATATTATAATCATCCTGAAAGTCAAATGATTAAAAGAGAGTGTGTGGGAATGACTTTTGTGGGAAGGCCTTCTGTCTTACATAGACTTGTAAGAAATGTCAACACTAGATCATTTTATTTATCTTGTAAAACATTCTCTATAGGGCCTGAATTCCTCCTGCAATTAAATTTTACAAACTAATCTAACTAAATAGCTTAATTCTTAGATTATATTCCTTATTTCTCCCACATAATTCTTCTTTACCGCTGGCCCAGAATAATGTGCCTCTGTGTGTGTGTGTGTGTGTGTGTCTGTGTGTCTGTGTGTCTGTGTGCCTGTGTATGTTGTGATATTATCCTTGCTGAAAGCAGCCATTTTGGAAGTAATGAATTATCTACAATTTATATTACAAACGACAGATCTTATTGGATTGATAACATATTTTGTTAAAAAAAAACACATGTTTTTGTTTTTGTATGTTGTTCTGGGTCAGTAGGGGATCAGCAAGGGAAATTCTTCTTGATAAGACCAACTTCCTCATCCCTTTCCCATGTAATTCTGGATGTAATAATAAAGAAAATGCTTTTGGACAGAAGATCACTTTCAAGAGAAATCAGAATGTAACTGTCCTAAGCACAGATCAGACTCATTCTTAGTTTAAATTACTCTAAGAGTTAAAGTGTCTTTACTCAGTCGCTACCACATTGTGGAATTTTCACAATAGTGAATGTATTATAAAATGTCAGAAAACAAATTTACTGTGATAACTAAACACATCCATGAACACAACCATATTTTCCACAGGTTCTTTGTTCTGAGAAAGTAAGGAAAACATGAGAAAGGGGGGGGGGGATAAGGCCAGTTAGGAAGGGAGAGAAAGAAAAAAAATTGTCTTTGTTCAAAGGACTGGATAATTGTTAAATGACACTAGGACAGAAAACAAACAAATGCATCTATAATTATTGACTGTACAGAAACTATACACTTACACATTTTAAATATTCTGCATACGTCTGGAAATCATATTTACATATGTGATAAACTCTGGGAAGAAATGAGAAGACCAGTTAAATAGAAAAATCTGTGTAAGTGCTGTCTTCTTATTTTAAAAATCTAAACAAACATAGCATAATGACATTAATAGTTTGAGTGGGGATGTTTTCTTATAATTCCCACATTAATATCAAATTAAAACTCCATGTGTCAATTCTGTGCTCTGTGATGATGTACTCACAAAAGAGTAAGGATCCATTTCCTGTTCTCACAAAAACCCCATGGAATTGAGCAGTCAGTTTCACACTGAAAGTGTGGAAAGGATCCATATGTTATATGGAGCAATTAGATAGGTCATCGCCCTTCCTATAGTATGGAGCTATATGGATGCTTTCTTTCTTTTAAGACATGCTCTCCCACGTAGCTCCAGTTGGCCTGGACCTCATGGTATAGACCAGGCTAGACTCAGTCTCACAGATATATCTGCTGGCTTCTGCCTCCAACTTCAGAAGGCTGGTATCTGGTATCAAAGGCATCCACCACCACACAGATCAGTTCTCTAAATAGGTTGGAAGATGAGTAAAACCTGACATCAAAAGTGGGCAATGGATAAAAGTTTTATGCAAGAAGTTCAGCAAATCTGGGTTCTTCCCTAAAATGCAGAATTCTATTAGAGAAAGAACAAAAGAGTAGAAAGTGAATAAGGTCCTTTGGACCTCAGTATAGCTATGGAACAAGTAAACTAAAATAACAATTATCAGGAAACATAAATCAGAGCCACTCAAGATATTTAGATCTTAAGAATTAAAGTAACCTTGTTTGTGCTCATAAAAAAGAGCCAGGCGTGGTGGCACACGCCTTTAATCCTAGCACTCCGGAGGCAGAGGCAGGCGGATCTTTGTGAGTTCAAGGCCAGCCTGGTCTACAGAGTGAGTTCCAGGTCAGCTGGGGCTACAGGGAGACCCTGTCTCGAAAAGACCAAAAAAAAAAGCATGAACTCAATGGAAGACACAGAAACAATTTAAGGTGCATGTCATAGTAAGATTTATGAATGGTTGTTGAAATTGGTGTGAGAGAGAAATTACTACATTCATATTGATTTGTAATTGATGTATAATATTTTAAGATGCTAGGATAATTTATTCATAAAAGATGGTACCAGAACTTCGTCCTCTTTTAAAATACTAACCCTGCCCAGGTTGTTTGTCTGAAAAGACAGTTTTCCAGGGATCACTAGCACTTATTTATCACGCGATGAGAATCATTAACTTCATATTTGCTCTAGACCATCTCTGCTTTTATGAATATGTTACAATCAGTTTGAAAGAGATTATTCTTTCTTAGAAAATAAGACATTTATTTATTGTCTTGTTGATTAATGTAATGAGTCTGAGAGAAATTTCATGTCTACCTGCTTCAATTCCTTAAAAGAAATGATGTAGGCTATCTGAAAATAATTATTCTCAGTTGTTGCATGAACTAACCATGTATATCACATGCACTAGTCTCCTGGACATCAGTCCTATAAAACTTATGACATTATGATATTGATGTGAATGACAGTACATGCTACTCAATGCAACTTAAGTAAAATATCCCCTTATTTCTCACACAAGAGCACTGTGCTTTCTTCCAGACACCATACATTATGGAATGCCAACACATTGGCACAGAAGCATGAAGACAGTCCCTCCATACTTAGTAATGCATCACTGAAATAAATCCCACATGTAACTATTATAAAATGTCCCTACTGATTACAAGATTATTAATATGTGTATAGCAAATACATCTTTAAAAAGATGCTTTATATTGCTTATGCCCAGTATCTAAAAGATAACAAGAATTCTCCTAGTCTGACAGGAACTTCCTATTTCTTATGAACTCCATTCTAAATGATTTATTTTAGTATCTCATGTTTTCCACCTTTACTTGCTTCATTACATTTTCTTTTTTTCTTTTTTTAAATTTATTTTTGTATGTGTATGAATGTATTGTCTGCCTGTAGGTCTGTGCTGTCATGCAATGCTGCGGAGGTTAGAAGAGGGTGTCGGATTCCCCTGGAACTGGAGTTAAAGATGGTTCTCCGCCACCATGTGGATGCTGGGGATCGAACTCAGGTCCTCTGCAAGAGCGGTCGGCGCTCTTAACTGCTAGGCCATCTCTCCAGCACCCTACATTTTAAATACACATACTTTCCTCATTAATTCATAATCAGAATATTGCAGAAAGAATGTCTTCTTGACTATTTCATCTCATGTATTTAAAAAGAAGTATTTGGCTTGAGTAGTTCTTATCCTTCACTGTGACATATGCTTGCAATATACTGGAGGAAAACAACAGTATGAAACTAATAATCTGCTTGGATACCAGGAGGCCTGTCAAAAAGAAACTGTCCAAACACTAACTGCATTGATTGGCAGCCACTTATTATTTTTTTTCATTATATTCATAAAAGTTACTGGTGAATGCTTTTTTTAATTTTACTTTTTGGTTTATTTTATTTTATTTTATTTTGGACAGAGTTTTCCTGTAGCTCAAGCTGGCCAGGAACACATTATGTAGAACAGGGTGGCTCTCTCTTTGGCCCCCAGTGCTGGGAGTAAAGGCATGACCCTACATGGGTGGCTCTGGTAAATTTTTTTTTTAATATTTCCTCCATCTTATTGAACAAATTGATCTCATGAGTTATATGTTCAGTAATCACCATAGTAGATGTAAATAGCTAGATTTTCCCAAGTAATGTAAACAATAATTCATCTTTCAACTGAAACCTCATTGTAACTGTAACCTCCCACCTTAGTGAAAAGTCTTTAAAACTAATACAAAGCCACCGCTTGTGGTGGTGCACGCCTTTAATCCTAGCACTCGGGAGGCAGAGGCAGGCGGATCTTTGTGAGTTCAAGGCCAGCCTGGTCTACAGAGCGAATTCCAGGACAGCTGGGACTACAGGAAGACCCTGTCTCAAAAAGACCAAAAAGAAAAAAACTAATACAACAGAGAAAAACATATTAGAGTAGCAAATGTATTTTCTTTTTACTTCTTGCTTATACAGAGCAAGTGTGTTGGGCATAGTCTATTGCCTTCTGATTACTTTTATTGTTTTTGTCCTTTAAGTATTCATATATGTATAAGTATGTATACACACATATGTATATATACATATATAAATATATATGTATATATACATATGTGTGTATATATACATGTGTGTATATACATATATATATGTATATATATTATATATACATGTACATACACATATATATATATATATATGTGTGTGTGTGTGTGTGTGTGTGTGTGTGTAGCATGTTATACTTTTTCCTCAGGAAGTAGTACTGTACTCCACTAGAACCTTTATTTCATATTTGCTTGTATGAGCATATTTCACATTTGCTTGTATGACTCTATTTTCTGAGTTGAATGAATGTTTGTATTATATCAAATGTTTTTTATTAATATTAAATAAGAGCATTAAACAGCATGATATAATTTAAAAAAAAGAAAAATCTTCTATGAATCAGACTATCAGACCCTGTGTTTTAATGTCAAATCAAGATGGTGGTGGTGCATGCCTTTGATACTGGCATTCTGGAGGCAGAGGCAAAAGCTGGCGATGTCTGTGAGACTGAGTCTAGCCTGGTCTAAATAGTGAGGTACAGGCTAGCTGGATCTAGACAGAAGAACATGTCTTAAAATAAAGAAAGCATCAATATTTGCTCCTTACTAAAGAAAGAACAATGTTCTATCTTATTGTTCCATATAGTGTATATAACCTTTCCACAGTTTCAGTGTGACACTCCTCAATTCCATGGGGTGTTTAGCGAAGGAAATGGATCCTTACTCTCTTGTTAGTACATCATCACAGAGCACAGAATTGACACAAGGGGTTTTAATTTGCTATTAGTGTGGAGGTTATAGGGAAACATACCCAGTAAAACTATTAATATCATTAGGCCACATTTGTATAGATTTTTAAAATAAGAAAACAGCACTTATACAAAATCTTGGTTGGCCCATGTGTCTTTGATTTCTTAGAGGGATGGAGACATGTTACATAATGAGACTAGTGACATATATATGTGAGCACATAGCCTGGAAATACGTAGCCAAATACAAACATCTGGTAAGACATTAACTTCATATATTGGTGACTGAATATCAAATTAGAGATCAGTACATAAACAACATTATGTGTTAGACTTTGAGTGACCTTTGCTGTCATGATGCTTCAGTTTCTTCATTTGTAAAAGGATCTGAGTGACTGGCTTCCAGTATTGTTTTATTCTTACAAAGAAAGATACTAAGATAACACTTGAAATTACATTTAAAATAGTGTCAAACAGAGAAGAGACATGCGGGATAATTTTTAAATAAAAATTCAGAAAAAAAAGGAAAAAAAAAACAACAATAGTGAAGTAACTGAAAGCAGTTCCTAAATGGGGCTGGTGCTGTAGCTCAAGATTGACTGCTTGCCCTGCTGGCAGGGAACCCTAGATTCAGTCCCTATACTAAAGCAACAAATAACCAACAAACGGAAAATTATCCTCTGAAGAATTATTTTTTTTTAGTTTAAGATTAAAAGGATGTCAATACATCTCTGAGATGTCTTCTACATTCACAGGTGGTGATATAGCATTACTCATTTCTAGATAATTATTTTGAATGGTGTCAAAATACCCTTTGCAAAATTACAAGCAAATACTGAATAGATATTTTAGTGTTATGTGATCAATTAAAAATATCTTCCTATCAAAAATATGACTCACATGCTAATTGTGGGAGCTCATTTTCACCCACTGAATGGTCAGATATGTAAAAGTTTGTATGAGTTATAATAAAATTCTACTATCTGGGGCTGGAGAGATGGCTTAGTGGTTACCAGAAGTGGCTGTTCTTGCAGAAGACCAGTGTTCTAAATCTAGCACCCACATGGCAGTTAACAAATGTGTGTAACTCCAGTTCCAGGCAATCCAATACCCTCTTCTGATCTCTGTGAACATTGCATGACACGGGTGCCCTTACATGCCTTCAAGCATAGCACTCATATATATATATAGTATAGATATATAATAGATATTATAGTAGATATATTTAAAAATTAAAAATAAAATTCACCTCTCAAAATATATAGTCATCAAGGCTAAGTTCAAATAAATAAGGTCACATATATTTAAAGATAAAGGAAAAGTAACAAATATTCAAATTATATCTTTCCCAGAAATAATGGAGTACAGAATATAATTCCCAATAGAATAAGAAAATCATAGTAAGATATAGAATACTTCTTAAAATATTTATTATAAATGCTTTGAGTATTTCAATTAGTAAGTTCATTTATCTAACCTAAATAAAAACAAAAATAAAACAGATACCTCACTTTATGAGAAAAGAATGCAATGCATACACACACACACACACACACACACACACACACAGTACTCTTCTCTCTAAATGGTGTTCATGCTATTCTGAAACAGGCACCGCTCACTCCACGGCCCACTGCATCATTATTCAAGACCACTTTTCCCTGCTCTTCTTAGAAAAAATGTTTTTCCTCTAAGAGAAGCTCTATAGTTAGCCTTTAGGTTACCATTGTTTCTATCCTGCTACTTAATCTTTAAAGTGACATGTACTGTTCACAGTGTGTGAGACAGTGTTGTAAGCTGTCCAGAATCCAGGTAATTACATCTCCTGCCTCTTCTGCTTTCATGGCTTTTGTGCTAAGGTTGGAGAAATAAGGATTAGAGGAAATGTAATTTGAAATTCAAGCTAGAGAAATGTGACCAACTGTACAGGGATCATTAACTTTGCAGTTAAATGTAGAAAGTACTTGATTCAACTTTTAAACATAGGCTCTGACAGTCTGATTATTGGAAGACTTTTCACTGAGGTGGGAGTTTACAGTTACAATGAGGTTACAGCTGAAAGATGAATTATTGTTTACATTACTTAGGAAAATCTAGCTATCTGGCAGACACACAGTAGCATTTTAGTTTCCTTTTGAAATATGGTGAGATATTGTATCATCAAAAATCAATAAGATCCTTTTCCATTCACACCATAGGTGTTTTAGCAGGAGTTGCTATTGTTAAAAAAGTGGGATTTGCCAAGCAATTTATCTGAAAATTATTATTCTCAAACTATTAAGTGAATATTTGCCGAATCATCTATTGGATCCTTCGTTTTTCCATATGTACTGTAAGATGAATAGTGTGAATATGTTGGTTTAACCTTGAACTTATTTTATATAAATCTTATGCATAACATATGTAATATAAATTAGTATGCTTATAATAATATAATCTTATTTTACATTTTAAATCAAAATTAAGTCATTTTAAAGTTTTAGCAAATAAATGGATGAAACATTTCTTGATTGGCATGTAGGGTTGTCTTTCTGTCATCTTCCTTTTAACTAGCATAATTTTAATTTTAGCACCAAAAGTTAGCATTAAATTACTTTAGCCTCTTAAGTTATTAACATCATTAAATGAGTTATAGACATTATAATATATATAGCCAAAAAAGGACTAATGGATTTAGGTCAGAATCAAAGTTCTCTGTTTACTGTAACTTTGTTCATGCATTTAGTAACACATATGAACAGCCTATTCTTCTAATATAAAGTCTTCCTTTATAAGCTATAATAAATCCATTTTGTTTCTTCATGCTGCTTCTTCAGGGACTAGGGTTTGTTTAATGCAAAGAGATTTGCCAGACTAAGTCCTGGGCTTAATTCTAACTGTAAAGTATATTTGTAAATCCTTCAGAATTTAGCAAAGAAGGAGATCACCCATTATTGAGTGTAGTTCTGTGTTCTCAGAGATCTGAATCACATTTGCACCTGCCAATTTTAAAACTATTAACAAGACGGAGCTGGAAATGTGGCTTGTAGGTCCTCTTGCCAAGGACCCAGTTCAGTTTTCAAAATCTACAAGGTCATTAAGACCAGCCATAGCTTCAGTTTCAGTGAATGGTATACCATCTTCTGGCCTCACTTGGTGTATCTACATAAGTGCAAGTAAAACTCATAAAATAAAAATAAATACAACAATTTTTAAAGGCTTATGAGATTTAAAGGTAATTTACTAATGCAAATGCCTAATACATCATTCTCTGTGTTTTTATTGGATACGCATTTTAAAATTCTTAGAGTTAATGGTATCTTTAAAAATAAATGTAAATAGCCTGGTGTGGTGGCACTCACCTTTAATCCTAGCACTTGGGAGGTAGAGGCAGGTGGATCTTTGTGAGTTCAAGGCCAGCCTGGTCTACAGAGTGAGTTCCAGGACAGCTGGGGCTACAGGAAGATCCTGTCTCAAAAAGACCGAAAAAAAAAATGTGAATAGAGGGAGACCCTGTCTCCAAAAAAAGACAAAAAAAAAAGTAAATATTTTTGTAAAGAAATACCATGTATTGAGTTTTAACACTTTTATCATATTTACCAAGAGGTTGTCACCACTATCTGTGTCAGATTTATACTTCTGAGACAAAAATACCAGAGAAGTCCAGCAAAAGGAAGAAAGGTTATTTGGCTCAGGGCTTCAGAGATTTCAGCCTGTGGTTATTCTGCCCACTTGCTTTTAGTATGCAGTGAGACAGAACATGAAACAGGAGCAAAAATACTCCTCCATGTCTGCTGAAAAGGCAGAAGACAGAAAAGGAAGGCCTGCCCACACTGAACTAAACCCACTCCTATAGTTTCTACATCCTATATATACCATCACTTAACTGCACATTGCAAATGCATTGTGGTTAGGAATATTTTCTATGCTGATCATGTAGCTTGTTTTATTATTTCATGTCTTTTGAGATCTTCATACATGTAAACAATAAAATGCAGTCATGCAGAGTCTCCACTCTCCAGTTTCCCGGTCTAGTTCCTGCCTTACATCTCCTAACACCCCCTTCTCCTAATTTCTGGACTTTTCTGATAAACCTCTAAGTCCAATTAATGCTGTGCACATGTGCATAGGTTGTAGACCATCCACTGGTGCACTGAAAACCTACATTTGCCACACTCTCAAAGAAAAACAATTGCCAATGATTCCTCATTAAAGGGTCTGGAGAACACATCTCCCTCCTCTGTGCAGTTGTTTTCGTGTACTTACTGAAGTCCATTCTTTCTAATGCTGCAGAACGCTGGTAGTGAAATGCAGTTACTTAGCTTGATACACATCTGAAACATTGAGAAATTTTAATGCTTTTTGATATTTCTTCAGCATTACAGATTTATGGCAGTCAATATCTCCAGTTTTATTTTTGTCCTTCTAACAAGAACTCACAGCTGGTGTTGTAATATGCTTAATTTCTCTATAGAGTATAACCATTTAAAATTCTGTTTTTATCCACAGGGTTTCAAGAAAACATTTAACGATTTCTCCCATTCCTAAACAAAATACTGCACACATAATCGTCCCTTAGTTACAGACCGAGCACTAGGCATCCTCTAATGGATGTGGCCGCCACTGTGCCCTGCTGAGTCACTTAGCCCTTGTCAGTGAGGAGCTGGGACATGTTGTTTTTATTCTACTGTGGTTGTCCTTTCCCCTACCAGTCAAGTCTCTGGCTCTCCATTTACTAACATTAATCCAGCTTCACCTGACAGAACTGTGCTGTCTTTTTCCGGAAGCAAGGATCTCAGAGCTTGACTGGTGCAAGTTAGACATGTTCTGTTACCCTCTTGACTGTAAAAGAAAAATTGGCAATTTCATGTGTAACAATTTCTTTCAGCAGATCTACACTTTAGATTAAATATCCCTTAGTTCTTTCTTAGAATCTGTATTTATTTATTTATTTATTTATTTATTTATTTATTTATTTGAATGTACTGTCTGCATGTAGGTTTGTGCACCCATGTCGTGCAATGCCGCCGGAGGTCAGAAGAGGGGGTCAGATTCCCCTGGAAATGGAGTTAAAGATGGTTCTCAGCCACCATGTGGGTGCTGGGGATCGAACCCAGATCCTCTGCAAGAGCATTCAGCGCTCTTAACTGCTAGGCCATCTCTCCAGCCCCCTCTCTTAGAATCTTTAAACTACTGTTGATTGTGTTTGTGTGTGGGGTGCTTTATACAACTATTTTATATACATCTTGATTTTGCAAACTCATACTGGTATTTTCACCTTTTCTCTCCCCACTCACAATGGAAATAGAAGAATGCTGACTCTTTTTTAAAATTTTTTAATTTTATACTCTTTTAAAGATTAAAAAATCAGAAAAACAAAAGTAAAATTGCTAATTTTACCACTCCAGGAATTTTGCAGTGACTTTTTGTGTGATATTTTCTTTCTAAAGAGCCATAACTCTTCAGGGTGCATCTGGCCCAACTTCTGCATTATGACCAGAAAACAATTCCCAACAATTTAAAAGCAGCATTTGTGTTCATCAAAGCTATCTAAAGACTATCTTCAGTATTTGTAGATCTAGTGGCTCCAGATGTGTTTACCTCTGGACTGGCTCAACCTTTTCATGGTCTAAGAGCCACATGGTTAGTAATGGGTAGAGTTTCCCTGGACTTTGATTTCAACATTTTAATACACGTGATTTTTATCTCTACTTCAACCATGATATTACTATTCCATTTTTAGGAATTGTTTGGTATTTCATTTTTGAATTTGAATATGAAAAATTAGCTGCCTCCTGTCCTCCTGTACCACATCTTCAGGATCTTTTTTCTTTTGAGACATGTTTGTCAGTCAAATGCATAGTGATCAAGACCTTGCTATGAAGCTCAGCCTGCACAGGAGGCCTCATCTTCCTTCCTCAGCATCCTGATGCTGAGATTGACAGACATGCACTAGCATACTTGCTCATAATTTTCTTCTGGAAACTGTCTTTGATAATAAAGCATATGCAAAGTTGTATGTTATTCAGGAAGAGATCTGCTAATAGCAAGATTTCCATTTATGTTTCACATGTATTTATATTTATTTTTAGTGTCTAATATACAGTCATATATATATGTATATATATATATATATACATATATGTATATATGACAGCACAGATCCCCTCCTGTATATAATGGCCAAGATTCTACATTCATTGCAGAAAGAGATATTGTGGGGGTTGTTGTTTTTCTTGGAGTGAGTTAAGATTCAGCAAAAAAGAAAGAAACTCAGATAGCTACTTTACATCTGATGAAAAGAAATATTAATTGAATGACTTCTGTTCTCTTAGGAAAGCAATGTCCAGTTTTATTTGTACCATACATAGCTTATTTTTCCAGCATTATTTATGATTCCAAAATAAAAAGTGGATGGTTGTGTTTATTTGGAATTTAAAGGATGTCAAAAAGGAGTGCAGCAAATGGTCAAAGGGATGGGATTCCAAGTTGTAAATGTAAATGCACTGACATGTTGCATGGAAGATTGGGGTTTGGCAGACAGACAAGTGAAGCCACAGGATGTTTACAACCACAAATGAACAGAATCCAGACATGTGACATTGAGACAAAAGTCATTGTCAGATTATCCAAAGGAAAGTCTTAGAATACAAGACTCATGTTTTAGAGCGTCTAGATCACCCCACTGAACTATTTCATGATGTGTCTATTCATTTTGATTTTAATTTCTTAACCTATGAAAAGATAATAAAGTTTATCAGTGGACAAGTTCTTTTTGCATGTAATTCAAAGTATTATTTTTCAAAGCAATTATGTAAGAGGAGCTTTACAGGACATGAGAGACTTGGTGCTTTGTCATGTGCCAGCCTTAATTCATGAACAATAAAGGACGGTCAGGGAAGCCGGAAAACAGTGAGACATCAAAAATGCTATGAAGCACTGTGTACCATTCTGTCTGGAGTAGTCGAATTTCCCTACCTTTCTTTTCATATAAATAATAAACAAAAACAAAACACACGATCAAATTAGTTACATAACCAAGAATCTCAAGAATTGGAAAGATTGTTTTAGTATTTTTGTTGTCTCTACATGGTATATGTCTGATATACCTGTCAGCCAACATTATCAAACAAGGAATCTGCCTTACCTAGGATTTCTATATACGCTGACTAGACTCCAGCTGATCTATTTGCAAAGAAGGACATCTGGGTCTGGGAGTTTGGCTGGATAGGACTTAGCTTGGATCATGTAATGCATGAATTTTGAGGCTGGGTTGGGGCAGGGAGAGGAATGTGTCTAAAATGAACTGAAAAAAAAAAAAAAAAATTACAGTTTTTTTTTTTTTTTTTTTTTTTTTTTTTTTTTTTTTTTTTTTAGTTCCAGGCAAGTACAGAACGAACCTTGTCAAGGCTCACTTATTCTGTGTGCTAAGCCTTTCTAGGTGAGAGGCTTTCTTCCTGAATTCTCTATTCTTTTCCAAAAGTAAGATCTTCAGCTGAAAAAAAAAAAAAAAAGTTTTGTGTTAGCATTTCACAGAGCTTTCCTCTTAAAACTTAAAGTATACTAGAAACATATTTTTGCTTTCTTTCACTCCTAATCACAATTATCATGATCAGAAGTGTAAGCTATCAGGAGTTTGGTACTGTAGTGGGTAGAGTATATAGCTAGGTGTAATCATTTGGACTTTTCTCCTACAACTATCTTTATACCAGCTTTGGTACCATGACACTCTTCCCAGAGGACAACCTTCCACATCTATTTCAGCTTGATATTTCTGTGTATTATGTCCAGTTTCAGTAGCAGCTCACTGTCTAGCTCAGTTGTGCACCCAGAATCCATGGAAATAAGTTTCTTATTTGGGGAATTCGGGAGCCAATCTGTCCATCAACTCGGAGGGAGTTGGGTTTCAAGTACTTGGAATTGGAGTTTGAGTTTGAAAAACTGATTTCTCAGAGCAACATTAACTACCCACACAGAGTGCATACCTTGAATCACCTCCTTTAAAACAATCACATATTTTAGTTAGCTTGTAAACTAGTAGGTTTCTGACTATTTCATATATCCTTAGTTTTTGTTGACAATCCTATGTTTTCCTTTTCCTCCTAGTCTCAAGGAAGAAGACTAATAAGGGAATACCAGGCAGAAAAGGGAGTGGAAAGAATAGGAGACATGGCATTTGTTTGTGTGTGTGTGTGTGTGGTGTGTGTGTGTGTGTGTGTGTTGGTGGGGGAGGGGGACATTCATGGGATTCCAGTGTATTATATCCCAGTATTTTGTAAAAAAAAAAAAAAAAAAAAAAGTCCCTACATGTTTCCTTGTGTGTGTGTGTGTGTGTGTGTGTGTGTGTGTGTGTGTTTGAGAGAGACAGGGTCTCCTTTGTAGCCCCAGCTGTCCTGGAACTCACCATGTAGACCAGGCAGGCCTTGAACTCACCTCCCAAGTACTAGGATTAAAGGCGTGCAGTACCACACCCAGCCAGACATGTTTTCTTTAGTAAACCACTTGTGAAATTTTCAAGCATGTTGGTCTTGATGCCTTAGTGCATACATTTTCCCCAGAATAAGCTTTTTTTTTAATTGAGGCACAATTATACTCCTCATTTTACTTCCCACATCTAATAGAGTCTTCTTTTTTTTTTTTTTTTTTTCATTTTATTCTTCAGTTCTTTGAGACAAGTCTTCCTGTAGCACTAGGTAGCCTGGACCTCACTAGGTAGACCAGTGGACTCAATTTCAAAGAGATGCACATTTCTACTTCCAGAGTACTGGGCACACAACTAAGTGCCCACTTAAATGTCAAATACAAGATAGTATGCAATTAATATTTGGTCAGTAAATCATAAAGAAAATGCACTTTTCCTCTTCCTTTCCTATTCTGAGACCTAGTTAGAATCGCCGTATATATTATATATATATATATATATATATATATATATATATATATTTCTTTTGGATCAGCAAGGTAGTCAAGTGAGTAAAGATACCTTTAGTAAAACCTGAGGACTTGAGGTTTAACCAACCTGGATTCTAAACAGGGAAAGGAGAAAACAGTCTGTGCTCTGATGTGTACGTGTGATCCAGGGCATGCCTCTCATTCTACACATATAGCACACAAAATAAATATATATTATGTTACATTTTAAAAATGACTCAACATTCTTTCATTGTGTAAGACATTTTTCTAATTTCCTTATTAGTTACTTTTCTGTAAAAGATATTTTATTTTCTTATTTTTTTATCTTTTCAAGACAGGGTCTCCCGATAGCCCCAGCTGGCCTGGAACTCACTCTGTAGACCAGGCTGGTCTTGATCTCACAAAGAATTGCCTGCCTCTGCCTCCCAAGTGCTAGGATTAAAAGCATGCAGCACCACACCTGACCCATGTAAAAGACATATTTTTTTAATTTTTTATGTGCATGAATGTACTGTCTGCATGTAGGTTTGTGCACCTGTGTCATGCAATGCTATGGAGGTCAGAAGAGGGTGTCAGATTCCCCTGAAACTGGAGTTAAAGACAGTTCTCAGCTTCCATGTGGGTGTTGGGGATCAAACCTTAGTCCTCTTCAAGAGCAGTTGGCACTCTTAACCACCAGGCCATCTCTCCAGCCCCTTAAAAGATATTTTAATGACTTAGTCACATAAGAGTGTATGTGTGTTCTATTTTTCTACACTTTCTATTGATTATTCAAAAAATTAATTATGGAATTATGATATTGCAATGTACAATCAAGAAAAATGATTTATAATTTTGGAATATGACCATCACAATAAAATACATCCAAAATATTCAAAGAATAAAAACAATAAGTATAAGATACAAAACATTTTTTTTAATTCATTCCTGTTGATGGACATTTCTACTAGGTCTATTCCACAGCTATAAACACTGCTGTGGAGACGTCACTGTACCATGCTGAATTTGGGTATTGCTTTATCATGTGGTAGATCAATTTTAAGACATTTTGAAACCTCCCTGTGATTTCTCTAGTATTTTCACTAGTTTACATTCTTGCTAGCACTGCTCAAGGACTCCTTTTAGTCTGCATCTGTAGGCCCAGCAGTATTTGCTAATGTTTGCAGGCATTGTATTTAGGTTGTGAATTGAGCCTTTAATGGCTAAACTGTCTCCCCAGGCTGGTATTTACACTCTTAATGATTGGTTGGCATAGAAATTGATTTGAGCCATGAACCTCCATGTATCTTTAATGTCCAATTCTCTGATAGCTAACTAGTTTGAATATTTTCTTTATTATTTATGTGATTCCTCTCTTGAAAACTGTTTATTGGATTACCCAATTTAGTGATTAGATTATTTAATTTGTTTAGGCTTTTTGAATTCTTTGCATTAAAGATCTTACATGTTCTGTCAGAGATATAGGGATGGTTCAACATACAAAAGTCAATTGATATCCTATATCATATGCATTGATTCAGAGACAGAAATCACATGAACATCTCAATTGATACAAAAAGTACTGAAGAAAATAGGAATGGATGAAGATATCTCAATATTACCTTATAAAGACTGTATATAGTAAGACTTTAGCAAACATAATAAATGGGAGAAAATTCAAAACATTTTCACTAATATAAGAAACAAGCCAATGCTCTCCTTTTTCTCCATTTTTTTTTTTTTAATTTTTATTGATGGTTTGTGCATTTTATACATCATTTTCCAATTCAGATCAGGCATATTTCCCTTTCCCTTCCCCCCCACCCCCACCCCATCCCAGATCATGTATTCTGCCATAACTGTCCTGCATCTTTCAGGTTTATTTTTTTTTCATTTTTTAGCTATAAGTGATAATCCATGAGTATAAGCATCCTTCGTGCAAAACCAATCTATAGACTGTTGTGCCCAAACCCCCACAGTCCCACCATTCAGTGGAGGTTGACAGGTTGTTTGTTCAATCAAGTTGATCAAATGAGTGTCCAGACTACATCGCTGTAGTTTCACCGTTCACCCCAATCGCAGCCTTTACATTCTACCACGCCCCCTCTTCCGCAGATTGTTCCCTAGGCTTAGAAAAGGGGCACAGGTGGATGAGAAGTAAAACTGTCCTCTCTCTCTGGAGCTGTTGACTTGGATTCTGGTCAATTCTGGCTGTTTCCTTTCATGGGCTGACAGTTTGTTCAGGAGTAACCTTTCGATCCTACTAATGAAGCACAAGCAATTAGATATATAGGTATTTAAGCAGCACTAATAGTTATGGTAGGTTACTTTGGCATAGACACATATGTTTGGATGATATGTTAATTCATGAATTATATTTTTACCCCCTGATAAATATAACAGGGTCTTACTGTGGCTTATGACATCTCCTAACCTGTAGAGGATGTAGGCTTGTGGCATCAGCCATGGGTTATTCCTCCAAGGAGAGAGCCAACAGCCAATTAGATTTGGGATATACAGGCACATGGCTGCCTCTGCTGCACAGTATTTCCAGGCAGGTGAAGTGTAGCTGGTGCTGATGGTGGAGTCTTGCTTGACTCAGGGAGACCCGTATTTGCTTTATTGGTTTAGTGGCCTTTGGGAACACTCTCTGGCATTCCAGAGGCCATCTGTACCCTTGCATGTGCGGTCTCAATACATCCCTCCCATGTTAACGTCAGGTCTTCGGCAGCAGGGTCTTATCGCCTCTCCTCCTGCAGGTATCCCAACTTAGGGGCAAGGAGCCCTTACCTTTTGTGGGGCCTTGGATCCCCTGGCCAACATCCCCCTGGTAGAACAATCCATTGCTGATGTCAGAGCTCCTGCATTAATATACTTTGCCTAAGTGCATAGCCCAAGGACTTTAGTATTATATTTGGTTCTGAACAGAGTATAATCCTTTTCACAGTTCTTATGTCTATTAGTCAATTAAAGAAGGCATTTTTACCGGTTTTATAAGAGATTACCTCTATAATAGTTGTCTCCAATTTACAGTTGGAAAATGACATCATCATCGTCATATTTCTCCTTGTTCTATACTGTTGATAAGTTTTGTTAGAATGATAGTTTTTATTTTTTGTAGTCTTAATTTCTGTGTATAAATGGTATGCCTACATGTATGTAAGTACACTCATTTATGCAATGCCTGTCAGAAGTGGGTATCAGACTGACTCAACTTGAGTTGTGATTGGTTGTTAGCCCCCATATGGGTACTGGGATTTGAACCCACGTCTTCCATAAGAACAGGCAGTGCTCTTAACCATTGAGCCATCTCTCCACACCCACCCTAAAAAAAACTTTAAATATAATTGCTTAATGTTTTGTTAAGTATCAAGTGGTGAAAAATTCACATTTTTCACCACAGGGTGACTTCTCAAGGAAGCTGATTGTGAATAGAATTATGAAAGATGCAGGCTGTGCCCTTCAGCTCATCTGTAGACCATAGTAGAAGGAATCCCATTGGGGTGAAGGGAAAAATAAAAGTACCATAAAGTTATAATGCCTCTTATGTCTGACCTTATGGAAAACTTGGGGGGGGGGCTAACCTTGTCCTTCAAAACTCTCACCAGTGTGTTGAGAATATATTCGTAGTTGCAGTATTTCAGTGGGAGAGATGATGATATTCTGCTTCAGAAGAGCATGACTTTAACCTAAGTGCTTGAAACCCTCAGGGAAACAGATCTCAGAAGCATATTATATGTGTTGTATGCTATATACTTTTGAATATGTTGATAGTAATTGATTGTAAATTGGTGATGAGATTTTTCCCCAATGGATTATAATACTAACTTAATTGATACTAACTGTATTGGCATCCCATTTGAGAAGAATCCTAGAATTCCAGTGTAAAGAATGAGAGACTGGGAAGTGCCTGTCCTTGGATAGGAATCCTATATTATACCTCACCCACCCAGGGCAAAGGGACCATTGCAGAAGAGGAAATAGAAAGGTTGTAAGAACCAGGGATTGTAGGTGACTACTAGGAAACAGGTTTTTCCAGGAAGCTGGAAAGTCACACAGAAGAGCTTACTGCGTTGGTAACAGTATGCACGAGTCCCATGCAAAGTCAAGCCAGATAAAAACCCAGTATAGAAATCAGGAAATGGGTAATAATCCCCAACGTTAGCTGAGGAACTAGTGGGAACATATGATTTCTGGTAGAAGGAGAGTTGATTTTCTTTAATAGTTTGGTGGTATACAGGATCACCAGGTTCTAGATGGATTCACACTGAGAGATATTTGGTGGTTTAATATGCCCTAACATATATGACAGATTGCATGTAATCTGGTGGTGGGCATATGAGAAGTGTGGATAGGGGAGTGGGTCTAAGTATTATCAAAATGTGTATATGAAATTTATAAAAATTCAATAAAAATGTGTCTTACAACATATCCATTGTTCCCTGTGTGATTCTGGGAATCACATACTCTAATACAAGGTTATTAGTATTAGAAATCTTGTTCATAATGTAAACTATATCTTTAAAGTAATCTCTTTTTAAATTTGCTTGGATTAGTTAACATTCATCATACAAATATTGATCATAGCATGTACACTATAAAGCTCCCTGAGAGATTATCTCATCTCAAGGTGACAGCCCTAAATACAGAAGTACACTCAATGGACTCTCTCTGTCTCTGTCTCTGTCTCTGTCTCTGTCTCTCTGTCTCTCTCTCTCTATATATATAATATATATAATAAAATATATAAATTATATATTATATAAATATATAATACAAATATATGTATATATATATACATATATTTGTATTATATATTTAATTCAAAGAAGAGGACAAGAAATTAAGTGGGAGTTGGGGACAAGGGAGGGGATTGTGAAAGCCTGGGTGGGATGGAAATAATGCAAAGACAATTCTCACATGAAAGTTTCAAAAATACAAATAAATTAAAATAATAAGAGCACATAAAATTATTAATATTATATTCATTATGAACAAGAGCTTGTCAAGCACAATTAAATTAATCCTATGTTTTCTTAATAATATTGTAGCACTCCTTTAATATTTAAGTGTATTAATCTGATCTGAATATTTTACTAAAGAGCACAAAGCTCTGCTGTGTTCACTTGCAAAGAGCATCATTGTGTTGGGCAGTTCCTCATATATCAGCACTGGCCTCAAGCCATTTTTACCTTTAAATGTCTCAGCTGCGATGTCTATGTCCAAAACATTGCTTGCTTCCCATCTCCTCTATCATCCTACTGGCTTCCTCTCTTAAAGTTTATTTCTATTATATTCCAAGTAGATTTCTCAGTTTGGGAATCAATATGAGCTATTGCTTCAATAATTGTCCATTCATGTTATGTTGTCCATTTCATAAAATGAAAAAATGCACATACCCGTTTTATCCATGAAAGTAAATGTGAATCTTGAATGGTAGCTATACTAAGTATATTTTGTTTTGCTTATGTCTGTCATAGATAACACAGCCAGCATTCTGACAAGGCGGAGGAGATTTAGTCGAACTTTGCAGGATGTGTATTATCTGCCCATTATGATCTCTGATGGTGGAATCCCCTCTCTCAGCAGCAGCAGCACCCTCACCATCAGGGTTTGTGCATGCGAGAGAGATGGGCGCGTGCGGACCTGCAATGCTGAAGCCTTCCTGTCCTCCGCTGGTCTGAGCACAGGAGCCCTAATCGCTATTCTTCTCTGTGTAGTCATTCTTCTTGGTAAGTTTCATTCTTAAAACCCCAAGATTGTCTGGTGGGAACTCCGATAAGCATATCAAAAACCCTGTCTCAAAAAGACAAAAAAAAAAATAGATTAAAAAAATTTTTCATGAAAAGAATAATCCTTTTAAGCAACAACTGTGAATATTCTCAATTTCTAGGTAACAGAATATTTGCAAACTTTGTACTGTATTCAGTAAGAATAAAGCAGAGCGGCTATTATGTCTACATTTAAAATCAAATATATATTCACACTCTTTAATAAAGCTTATTTTATGTTTAGGTTTAAATAGCTGTTTATTTTAATTTATATATTTCATTGAAATTATGCTTAATGCTGCTCAAAAAATAACTTATCAATCGATTCATTTAGTCATCTGTAAACTAAAATTAATTATGAAATTAATTTTTGAAGTCAAAATTTTTATAAAATAAATAAATAAAATATTTCTCGTAAAATATATTTATGTATTTAAATATGTAAAATCATATTTCATTTTGTAAACTTAATTCTTTATTTTTATTGTTTAATATTGATGTTTAATTTGTATGCATAAATTTTATGGCTGCACACGTTAAATGTACCTGTGTTATGCAAGGCCTTCAGAGGACAGAAGAAGGTGTCAGATCTCCTGGAACCAGAGTCAGGGATGGATAGTTGTTAGCTGTCATGTGCCTAGTGAGAATCAATCCCTTGTCTTCGGAAGGACCTGTTAGTGTTGGGTTTTAATTTTTAATTTATTTTTTACGTGTATGAATGTACTGTCTGCATGTAGGTTTGTGCACCTGTGTTGTGCAATGCCGCGGAGGTCAGAAGAGGGTGTCGGATTCCCCTGGAACTGGAGTTAAAGACGGTTCTCAGCCACCATGTGGGCGCTGGGGATCGAACCCGGGTCCTCTGCAAGAGCAGTTGGCGGCGGTCTTAACAGCTAGGCCATCTCTCCAGCCTCAGGATCTGTCAGTGTTCTTAACCACTGATCCATCTCTCTAGTCTTATAAACTCAAATTCTAAAATAATATTCAATTTGAATAGCTAAATGAATTGTCGAAAATAATATCTAATTTTGGAAACTGCTTTTGCTATTTAAGTTTGTAAAAATAACAGTAGTTATGTAAAACTAGTCCCAGCATGACCAACTACTAACTGTAATTACAGTGTTCTATGGAAACTCTCTTCGATGTCTGAACACATTAAAATGAAACGTCAGTTAAAGAGACATTGTCCTCCCCTGTCACGTTTCATGATGTGTCTCTCTGTTTGATTGCAGGTTAATGTTTTATAGTATCTTTAAATGTTACGTTCTATCTACACTCATACTTCCCATCAGGCAATGGTGTATGACATCCACAGAGCCCGGTTTTCAGTTATTCATGTTCCACACCTGACGTCATTTGACTTTCTGTTGAGACCAACATTTATGACACATTGTATGTGATGAGTGGGGAGAGACCACCTAGAGCAGAATTTTATACAATAGAACTCACTACTCCTGATAGTAGAACACTCATCCCTACTCAGGGTCTGACATTAATTTCCCATCCTCATTTTAGTATTTGACAGAGACCAAGATTTTTGTTACTATAATGCTCCAACTCTCCAACTCATGAAATTCCAAAATTGTCAAAAACAAGTCAGCAATTCACGGTCTGACATAGACCTCAGTCAGTCCCTGTTCCTCCATAGGTCACATATGAGCGGGTGACATTGATGTAGATCAGGATTACTACTTGGGTGAGAAATATGAAAACAGAGCCAGAGAGAATGGGAGAGGTTGAGTGAGAAGAAGAACATTTGTAATGAAAACTATTTGAATATCATATGCATCAAACAAATAACTAATAAACAACTATCCATACTGGCATGAAAAAAATTATATTTAGACATGCAAATATCAAATAATTACATCATATTTTGAAACAAAACATAACTTGATTTTTTTAGCTTTTGGAGAACAAAGGCACATATAAGAAATAATTTCTTTTTTTCTTCTTTATTTTTTTCATTTTTTAACAATAAGTAATAATTTATGAGTACAATCATCCTTCATGTAAAACCAATTTGCAAGTAGTTGTGCCCAAACCCACACAGCCCAAGGGCCAAAAAAAATATGAAATAATAATTTCAAAAACAGCATCAGTACCCATATTTATTTATGAAAATAATATACACAGAGGGATACAATCATTGTAGGTATGTGAAGGTTGCAAATGACCACAAAAATTTTCTAACACTATTCATTAGATTTTAATTTATGCATACACATAAATTCCCTTGATATTGTCCACCAGCCATTTCCACATAAAAGAAAAATAACTTCATTTATTAATCAAGCCAACACATTTTAAAGTAATAAATAAGGTAGAGAACAGAAACTGGTTGTTGAACCCAAGCCTGACTCCAGGCTGAATCATAAGGCTGAACAGAGATGCATAGTTCATAAGAAATCTTAACATCTGAAGGAACAGAAGTGAGTAGTTAGGTGTTGTAGGGGCTTGCAATTAGAAACAGAGAGGTGGATTTACATAAGAAAAAACTAGGAGATATTCAAAGAATATATACAGCATCCATCAAAACATCTTTTTTCTTATATAAAAGGAACAACTATTAGAATATATATATATATATATATATATGATTGGCAAAATGAGGTATATTCAGGTAAAGTTTACTTTGAGATAAACAAAAACATTTGTATGAGTATACACAATTGTATATGTATGAGTATACACAAAATAATTTTTCATATAATTATATATTCATAAATCAAAATTCAAATTGGTGTCCTGTTTTCGTTTTAATTTGATGCATCTACCAAACTCTGCTCTCAGCTGATTGCCTATCACTCTTTATTAAGAGAAAAAGGTTTGCCTATGAACAAACCTCAAATCTAGATTTCTAAGGCATGGAATACTAGCTATAAAAGAAAATAGCAATGTACACACATGCAGGTGCAATAAACTATATGAAGCCTAGTTATTTTTATAACAGTTTAAGTGAAATAAATTTTCTGTTTACATTAATTTTGTTTCTCAAATATAAAGGGATAATGCACTGAATAATAACCAAACCCAAGTGCTCAAGACATTCCTCTGAGCTATCCAGTGATTACAACATTAATGATAACAACTGATTCACTCTATTTGGCAAAAGCTGCCCTAAGGCACAGTCTAATTGGTTCCATATATTGACGTGTGTGCGTACATTTATATGCTTTCAGGTGTGTGTGTGTGTGTGTGTGTGTGTGTGTACAGAATGGAGTGTAAAATTTTACTACCACTACTATCTTAGATTTATAATAAAGGCTGATTAAAATGAAAAAAAGTTACAAAGGATGCTCTCAGTTCTTCTAAATGAAATCTGTCAGCAAATTCCGTTATTATATTTATTATTCACTCTCATCCTCAGTCCCCCATTTCTTCATAATATCATAGCGCTACTATGAGGAATAAATAATTTATATGAAGAAAAATCACAAGATGAACTATTCCTATGAAACATGAATTGTGTATAATGTAAGTGTTGTCTACAGCTTCATAGGAAAATACAAGTATTACTGCATGGTAATTTAATTCAAAAATGGTAAAGTACCAAAGAGAACAACCATATAGGATATACCTGCCTGATTTTCTACAAAGCTCATCCATGAGCAGGGTTGAAAATTTTATATTTGCTATTTCTTGCCTTCTGTGTATCAATCCAAATGATTATTTGTAAATGGTTAACACGCTATTTTTCCAGGCAACAGTTCATATTGCAGTATAACCATTGTGAGTTAAGAGAAACTGCAAATGAGAATAGTACAGTTTTCTTCAAATCAGCATCTTCACAGTGGTTCATACGAGTGACCAATTTTTACATTATCAGGTAGTGTAATATCCATAGCGTCATTGAGAAAGCGAGCAGATAAACGGAGGCTGTGTCGTAATGCCAGCCTCACTCCTGAAAGTGGTAGGAAGTGGGGATTAAAAATGCCGATATCTAAAGTCTAAGACTTATCTTCCCTCTTCCTAACTATTAATTTTCTTTCCATTTTCCTACAGCCATCGTAGTCCTTTTCATCACCCTGAGGCGCAGCAAAAAGGAGCCCTTGATCATTTCAGAGGAGGATGTGCGGGAGAACGTGGTCACCTACGATGATGAGGGAGGTGGGGAAGAGGACACAGAGGCCTTTGATATAACGGCCTTGAGGAACCCTTCTGCAGCTGAGGAGCTCAAGTACCGAAGGGACATCCGGCCTGAAGTGAAGCTCACTCCCAGACACCAGACGTTGTCCACCCTGGAGAGTATAGATGTTCAGGAATTTATTAAGCAAAGACTGGCAGAAGCAGACCTGGACCCCAGTGTGCCCCCTTATGACTCTCTTCAGACTTATGCTTACGAGGGTCAGAGATCAGAAGCTGGGTCCATCAGCTCCCTGGACTCAGCAACAACACAGTCAGACCAGGATTATCACTACCTTGGAGACTGGGGACCTGAGTTTAAAAAGCTAGCTGAACTCTATGGAGAAATAGAATCTGAAAGAACAACTTAGGGGTCAGTTCACACAACTCGTAGAATTTGCTTCCTGAGCAAGTGGAGATATGACCTCAGTTATGACAAGGAAGATGCGTGGAAACAGTACTTGGAACTGAGCAAGCTGTACACAGCTCCTGTAGAAACAAGTGCCCTTTAATGATCAAAACTGGGTTATTTGATTGAAAAAAGTCAAATATACAAAATGCAGATTAAAAGCTATTGTTCCTTGTGTATATTTTCCAATGCTCAATAAAGTCTGTGGTACTGTTAAATTTAAGAATACCTGAAGTAAGCCAAACAATGAATATATCTCTCTCACTATTTTGTGACTTTTTTCCAATGCAAAATTAACAAAGAGGCTTAAAGTCCCTATCAGCTCTGACTTACAGGGTGATATACCTACCACACAAGGGACATACAAAGGTAGCCGTGACCTCTTTTTCTACTTTTCTGGGTGGACCTTTGAGACCCACAGTCTGTTATTGTGACAGATTTCATTAGCCTTGTCCTATGCGTAAATTACATTGGGTATTCCCAGCATACCAGGCCACTCACGGACCTGGATGTGCCATTTCCCTTTGCCCTCCCCACTTCTTTTCTCCATACAAAGTTGATGGAGCATGGGGATTTGCTGCCTGCACTAAGACTTATGCAACTTCAGTGCACCTTTCACGCACTGTTCTCAGCATGGAGAAAGATATCTCTGTCCTGTCCATCACCCTTTATGATAATACCAGAAGACACTCTTTTTAAATAACTGGAAAGAATGATCAAAGATAAACTCCAATAACCTGATATGGCAGGGCAAGTTTTAATTTAAAAAAAATAATTACAAACCTCATCCTATTATAGAAACCATTGAAAAACTTTACTTTGTCCTCTTTTTCTCCCCTTTGCTTTAATACATTTCTATCTGAATTTGGTTGTCAACAATTTTACTGACCAGATTTTACTTCGCTTAGATACATTGATTTTCACTGTAAGTAGTCATCCAATATAGTCTGGTCACTGTGTGTTTCTGATCAACATGAACTGCATAGACTGAAGGTTTATCTACCTGCATTCTTCACGTGGCTTCTGGTTTTTTCAGATTCACTGGTTAGTCCTTGCATATGTGGTGTTTATAAGAAAATGCATGGCAGTGGACCCAAGAAACAGGAGATTCACACAAATGCTCCTTGAACAGATCTCTCATTCTCTGAGATTCAGGGTCCAAAACTATAATGATGTCCCTGCCTACCTCACAGGGCTGTTGTGAGGACATATGAATATCCATCGAAACAGTTCATCACTTGCAAAGTATTCTGCTACGCAAAGGCTTGGAGATATCTAATTTTCTAATGCCATTAGCTTAAACATATATATTTACATACATTTTACATGACCATGATATTATGAAGAGAAAATTTTATGAAAACTTCAAGAGCAAAGTTATCATTTAAATAAATATATGATATACATGTCTAATAATTTTTATATTTTCTTAAATGATCTCATTTTCTTATTATTTTGGGGGGCATTTTTCAATTTGGTTTTAGTGATATTTTCTCACCCTTGCTGTTGGTTTTGATGGAAACTTTAGAATATCAGGTTCATATTCTTCAAAATGACCTTGTGTTTGTATTTCTGGTACACTGGAAATTTTAAACCCATGAAATGCAAAATATTTGAAGGGGTAATGGTTTTTAATTTAATCCTTAAATTTATTATAAGTGAGTATCCCCCAAAGTTAAAAGATATTTCCTGTTTATGCCCTTCTGATATAACCATACAAAATCTGGGACTCTGCCTCTTTTTAAAAGTATGCTGTGCTTTCATATTACCCTTTAAGTCATGGGAAGTAAATTTAACTTGAATAATTCTCAGTTTGTGTTTAAGCCTGAGGAATAAAAGGTAATTTAAGCTTTTTACAACCTTTAGCTTCCCAGCTGCTGTTTTATCTTTTTTAACATCATAATGGGATGCATCCTCTTATAGAACTACATCCAAAGACATGAAGGGGCTGGAGGAACTGCCTCTGGATACCCATGTTCCGATCATGGTAAGGTAGAAATTGACTCTGAGGAACAGTGCACACTTGGACAGTGGACTGATATTCATGTCCACTGATTCTGAGAGGACCAGGAAGGTCAAGTTTGGAATTCTACTCAGTTTTGGATGTAAATTTGGCACAAAGAACCTATTTATATTTTTAAATATTAAACGGGTAATATCACAGAGAAGGCAAAATGTGTGTGTGGATCCATTCAAGTATTTGTAAAACTTAAGGTCTTTAAAATTGTTATGAGTATTAAGCATGCCTCTGGCTTTGTAGAACAAAGAGTCCATATCTACTTAATTCTAATTTCATATTATAATATTCTATTTCATCTAAGTCCCTCATATTAATTCTAAACATTATGAAAAAATGGCATTTGTATAGTCCGGGAATATATTTTTATATTTATTTGCTGTAATTTTTTTAATCATTCTGGATACTACCTTTTATCTGGCCTCTTATAGTAAGCAACAGTTTAATTATTACAACTACAAAATGGGTTTTGAATTTTTTTCCTCTATTATTTGCATCAAGAAGAAATTGATGACCAAATGCTGTGAGAAATGACCAGTCCTTTAACTCTCAGTACTTTATGGTAAAATATCCATTTTTAAACAGGTTGTGATGGTGTAGGCCTTTAATCCCAACCCTCTGGCAGCAGAGGCAGGCAGTTCTCTGTGCGTTCAAGGCCAGCCTGGTCTACATAGACAGTTCCAGGACAACTGGTGCTGCAGGGAGACCTTGTCTCAAAAAGACAAAAAAAAAAAAAAAAAAAAATCTCCGTTTTTCAACAATGAGAAAAGAAAGTTCACATAGATGTTAGAGAGCTGTTTACATACACACTCTGAGTTTACTTTTAGTGGTCAAAAATAACCTTGGTTTCTTACGCCATGGATGCTATTCAGCAAGCTTTTCAAGCCTTAGCTTATACTTATAGACATAAATAAAATATAATTTTGAAATCAATTTACTGCTTGGAAATAATTTTCAGGTAGACCTTACACAAAATCGTGGCAACTTACCTGAAGGAAATATAAATAGCATGCTAGTATAATTATCTGGCTTGTATCTAAGAAGCATTTATTAATTCTTAATACACTGAAAATATTGGGAAACTAATAAGTTTTGTAGAAATCACTAAAGAACTGCATCGGAATTCTTTGCATGTGAATCTCTGCAAACAGAGATTTGATGAAGAGATTAATGATAGAATTATGGGTAAGGTAAACTTCTTTTTGATTTATGATGATATGGTACAAAAAGAAAACTCCGAAATAAATTGTATACATTTAACCACTTATGTACACACAACACACATGCATAAACAAATTCCTTCTATGAGATTTTAAACTGAGGCCTTAATTGACAGAATGCAGCTTCTGGATTCTAATATGGGATTTGGTTCTCAGTGCCCTACAATTGACTAGAAATCTACATAGATGGCATCTCCATAGTGAGTTCATCGTTTTCAAGAATAGGGAAAACTCATTCATTATAAATACTCTGTAAACATTTGTGGTTTTTTTCCTTGCACTTATAGCTTTGACCTATAAGTTTGATTTTGTGTGTGGTTTGGGGTTCAGATGAACATACAGGAGAGAAAATTCTAACAACTAATTTCAGACTCACCAAGACCTATCTATTAAGTAATAATGACCATGGAATATGTTGAATCCAGCACACTGGGGTAAATCATTTGGAATGTTGCCAGGGCTGTGTTGGGTATTAGGAGCACTATTTGGAAAAGTTATTGGAACCCCAGAACTAAGTGTCCATCATCCCCATTCAACTATGTTTAGTGTCTAGATGTTATTATTTTATTACTTTGCTTTCAAATTCAAGAACAGAACAAATCTCCTAACATATATATATATATATATAATATATTATAAATATGTATATATATATACTTAAATTGAAGTTAACTGTCTCTCTATTTGTAAATGTTAAATACTACCTTACACAAACAAGATTACTTAAACATTTACTTTCCACCCTATCTCCAAAAGCTAAATGTTTAAAGAAAAGATTAGAATTTTTCTAAACCCCATAATCAAAGGAAGATCACAAGCACTTCAAAATAATTAACCCAGAAATCAATAACTGTTTTCAAACCTTCCAAATATATAATAAAATAAAAATATTGAATAGCATGTGATCTATCTTGTCAGATCATATTGCTCATTGATTTATGAACAAGGATAGAGAGAAGTAATTATATTTTAATAAAGAAAAATCAGAGAAAATGCACATTTTTTTCCTTTGAATGATTAATGGGAAGCAAACAAGCAAACAGGAAAAAAAAAAATCTCTCCTCTCTTGAAGGAAGGCTTCACATATCTCCTTCTTTCTGTTAATGGAATGAAATTTTGTTACTCAGTATGGAAGAGGCATCACAATTTATTTTACCAAAGAGCATTTGCTTTGTAGACTATGAGTTGTAAATGAACAAGTTGTATAAAACAGGCATTGGGTGACTTAAAATTCTATCTTTGGAGGAAGTCAGGAAGCATTCTAGACTGTCGAGTTTCATTAGATTGTTTTTTATTATTTATTTTTTCATATGTGTATGAATGTATTGTCTGCATGCAGGTCTGTGCACCCGTGTCGTGCAATGCCGCGGAGGTCAGAAGAGGGTCTCGGATTCCCCTGGAACTGGAGTTCTCCTGGAATTGGAGTTACAGACGGTTCTCAGCCGCCATGTGGGTGCTGGGGATCGAACCCGGGTCCTCTGCAAGAGCAGTCATTGCTCTTAACCGCTAGGCTATCTCTCCAGCCCCTCATTAGATGTTTTAATCTGAATGCCAAAGGATGAACTTTGTCATTGGGGAGATGGCTCTGCAGGCAGAATGCTTACGCATGAAAACCGGAGTTTAGATCTTGTTCTAGTTTGCTTTCAATTGCTATGACAAAACACTCTCCCCCAAACCAACTTGAGTAGGAAAGGGTTCATGCATCTTACATATCCTGGGGTCACAGTCCATCACTTAGGTAGACCAAGGTAGGAACTCAAAACAGGAACCTGGAGTCAGGAGCTGAAGCACAGGCCATGGAGGAACACTGCTGACTGACTTGCTCCTGGCCTATGCTCAGCCTATTTTCTTATACAATACAGAACCACTTCTCCAGGGATACGATGGCCCACAATGGGCTGGGCCCTCTTGCATCACTCAACAAAGAAGACGCCCCAGACACATGGCCATGGGACAGTCCAATGGAGGTAATTCCCAAATTGAGGCTCCCTCAACCTAGGTGTGGCAAGTCCACAAAAAGATATCCAGCATCAAAGTAACATGTCAGGCATGACCTATATGTAAATCTAGGACAAGAGGTGGGGAACAGGCAGTCAGATTCCTAGAACTCCCTGGCTAGCTCACTGGGTGAGCTCCAGGATCAGATGGAAAACCTGTGTCATAAAATAAGGAGGAAAATAATTGGGGTAGACACCGGAAATAATCCTATATCATCCACATGCACATATGCTCACATAATTTCATATAAAGAGTCACAAATAAAAACGTGCACTGCACACACACACACACACACACACACATGTTCAGGAAATAATAAAATTGAGCTTAATATTTTAATAATCTTACAAAGGAATTTTCCCTTTTTCCATTTTCATATGTGTGTAGTATGTTTATGCATGTTTTGGTATGTGTGGGTACATGTGTGATGATCCATGTGCATGAGACTGTATGCATATAAATGTGGTATCTAATTTTAACATTGAGAATCATACTCAAATGCTCTTCCATACTATTCACTGAAGCAGTGTTTCTCTGTCACACCCAGAGTTGACCTCTATAATATGCTTATGCTCCCCAACTGGCTTGCTCTCTGGAATCTCTGATTGTGTCTTTTGGAGATGGCCCACCTGGATTTTATATATAGGATCTGAAGATCCTAAAACTGGCCCTTATCCTTAGAAGATAAAAACTTAACCACTGAGCCACTTATCTGATCCAAGAAAAAATGTATTTTTAATGTAATTAAAGGCATCAATGCCTAGAGTGTTGCCTGATTTTTGTAATCTAAGTTCCTTTAATGGTGACACAGGAGACTGAGTTGAAGGTCAGCTTGAACTGGTAGTGACTTCCACGGCAACTTGCACATCACAGGGAGACCTGGAATCAAACCAGTGTCTGGGCATTACAGAAAATGAATATTTGTTTGAAATTTTCAACAGGATGAATAAATACTTGACATTGGAAAAAAGAAATTAAAAATAAGCATCCAGTTCTAGCTCTGGTTCATCTATTGGCTTTTTGTTACAATTTTAATTACAAATTTTCATTATGTTTTATTTAATTTTTGTATATATCATATTTCTTAATCATAAACCCTTTCCCTATATGAAATTTCCCCATAACCCACCATCCTATTTCATACATTCTGTCAAATATGTTAAGTCTGATCAGTCAAGCATTTGCACCCAGATTTTCCTAGGTATAAGTTTGTGCACTGGAGTCTTGTCAGATTGTCTAATGATACTTCCTTAAAGAAGACCAACTCTCCCTCATCCAGCCGTGATCAGCTGACAATAGAGCCTTATCTATTGGCATTTTAATGTATAATGTTAAAAATCTTCAGAGGGATATTCATCCATATTAGCATTTGTTAATTAACATGAACTATGTAAAAATTCACATCATAGGACAAGAGGGTTGATATGATACATACTTATGATATTTGTTATCATATGTGCTATCAGACATTCTTTTTTTACAATTTTTTTGAGACAAGTTCTCCATATAGCCCTATCTATCCTACAACTAGCTGAGTAGACCAAGCTGGCCTCAATTTCATAGAGATCTGCCTACCTCTGCTTCCCCAGTGTAGGATTAAAGGTTGTTGTGTCACCACACACACACACACACACACACACATACACACACACACACACACACACACACACACACACACACACACACAAATGTTTTAAGAAGTAGGACCTGGATGTAAAATGTGGTGACCAGTGAAAAAAAAAATAGAAATTTACATGTCCTCCCTGAAGGTTAGAAGCAATGTTATGAAAAGTCTCAGAAACACAGGCAAATTATGTCTAATGTACACTATTGAGGCTGTGGGACAGAGGTAATGATTCAGCTGACAAGGAGGATAGCAGAATGAGGAGAAAGTAAAGGGAGCCAGCTGATACAGTGCTCACAGGTAAATTATTCTACATGGACTTAGAGGACTCAGAAAGAGAAATGATGATAATGTGAGACACAAACGGAAAATGAGCCAATCTACGATGATTAAATAGAACTTCACTGAGTTACCACCACAAGTAATCATAGGTTTATGAAACTGCATTTTTTAACTGGCTATGAGTTGGCAAAATTATAGACAGAAATTATAGAGTTGTATATACTTACAAAGACAATATTAAATTATAATACCTATGTCTAAAACTAAATGCATTATAACATGAATACAGCCAAGATATTTAAAACTTCACAGGTAATGCGTATTTCAGGTTTGATCATTGAGATCCAAGAGTTTTGCAGTTCATTCATGATGGTAAAATGTTAATAAAAAACAAGGTGATACTTTTAAGACCACATCATATCCTTATAAGTTAATTATCCTCTTTTGGTTGTGAGCCTGAGCCTTTACCAGCTGCATAATTTAATTCTTTATTGGGTAAGAGTGTCTATATTCAAGAATCATTGTTTAACTCAAAACCATAATTTTTAACTAAAAAATTAAGAAACCAAAGAACAAATTGATACATTTTATTATGATTATATGTATATATAAAATACACCTGTTTGTTATAATTTCATCTGAACATGCTTGTGTGTATCTGTGTTTATGTGACTGCATGTGTGTGCTTGCAGGTGTGCATAGACAGGTATTCAAGTGTATGTATGGAGGTCAGAGATCGACTTTGGATTTAGGTCCTCAGAGGATATGCACCTAGCTTTTAAATCTATGTTCTCTAACTAACCTAGAATTCACCCAAGTGGCTAGACTCAACGATTGCTACGCACTTATACTGACTGCTACCTTGCCGCTGGGATTACAAATACATGCCATTGTTCCCCGGTGTTTATCATGGGTCCTGGGCATCAAACTTAAGTCCTTATGATTTCATTGCAAGCATTTTATCACATGAGCACACTTCCACAATAGTAGTTTTAATAAATTGTTTTTTTTAGATGACAGCATAAAACATTATATACAATCCCTGTTTACAATATTTTACATGGAATTGCTTTTAAAAATTATTATACAATTTTAAGATTAAATAAATTGTTAATATAATAGGCACAAAGGATCAAATCTCTACTCTTGCATATTTTGTTCCATACTTTTTCCTTTGAACACATTTAGTTACATATTTTATAATCCTTGAAAATCCATACTTGAACAATTGTTAAATTTCACATGTTTTATGAACAAGCATTAGAAATATTTTCAAAAGCAAAAAAGCAGTTCTATTGTTTTCAGAGTTATGACTTCAACACATTTTCCCTCATTGTTTTCGGAGTTATGACTTCACAACACATTTTCTCTCATATGCTGCTAATGACATTCTTCCTTGTCATAAAGTAATGAAAATGGCATGGAGAAAACTGTCCCATGCCAATCCTTTCCCTAGTTGCTGACTCTTTATTGTGTGACACAAAACCAAAAGGGTTGAGTGATCATCATATTTCTTTCCAACTGAACATAAAATTCAAAACCCTGATCACACATTGATAAATGTAAATTAATCGAATAAAATACCACAGTTAAAATAGTTCTTTTCCTTTTGTCTTAAATTCAAGAGGAATTTTGTATTACTTCCACCTTATTAACTGGACTCTCAGATTACTTAGTTCCTTTTAGCACAGGATTCCAAAGGCAAGCAAAGAAATATGCATTAAACCTCTCTTCTGGAATGGCTTCCCATCATTCATTTCTTCCAAGTGCTCATTCTGAATTTAGACAACTCTGTCTAAATAACCAGTTTGAAACTTGAATGAATATAGGAATGTGAGGCATCCACTGCAACAAATAATCTGAAAATCCCAGGCCAGGTCTGAGCTTTCTTGTTTCCCAATTATTGTCTAAAATCAAAACATGGACAAAATTATCAAAGGTATTTAGGCCTGAATTAGTAGGTTGGGTCTGGAAAGTCCATGCTCCAGAGCCTATACCTAGAATCTTGTTGGTAATATATTTTGTCTAATTTTGCATTACAGTTTTAAGATTGTTTAATTTTTCTTTAACTTAAAATAGGAACAAACTGCACTTGGGAGACAGAAGAAGGTGATCTCTGTGAGATACGGACCACCCTGGCCTATATAGAAATTACCAGGCCAGATGGGGCTGAAGGGAAATCCTGCAAAAAGAAAAAAATTAATCAATTAACTAACTTAATAAAATAAAATACAAACAAAATATTACCTTTGTTCTCAGACTTGTTTTCAACAGCACATATAGCACATATAGCTTTCTCTATGAAACAAGAGTAAATTTCTTCATATTGAACAGTTTTTTAAATATAACTTCTTCATTCCTACCTTTGCCTCCTGCTTTCTGACCTGAGAAAACTGTAACTGGGAATCTATACCACAAATAGACATGACTGTGAAAAATTAAAAGATAGACAACACATTTTCTATTGCAACTTGCAAAAAAGAGCCAGTCCATTACTAGCACATTTCATAATTTTCTTTCTCTGTCCTAAGACCAAGAAGGTTACAATTGGAGCATCTATACTGTGTTTCCTTCACTTCTTTAGCACATAAAGCTAAGCATTACTTGACCAAATTTCAGAATTATATTATGAATACTACTTATCACATACAGATTTCCTATCCTCAAAAAACCGTGGGATTGTTTAATCTGTGGGTGATTTTTATATTCATTTATGTGGTGGGATTCATTCATTTCTACAGTACTGGGCTGTAAAATTGGGGGCTGATGATTTGCTTACCATGTGTGATGCCACTGAGCTCAATCCTCACTTATTCCTGAGAAAAATTGACCTTTATTCCTGTGTTGTGGGAGAACAGAGTCTAGGAAAGAAGGTTCAGAACTAGGATAAAGAGCATACAAGTATACTTCTGTGAACTAGGTATTTGTTAAATTATTATGATTATGATTATGATTTTTGTTGAGCTAACTTGTTTTTAATATGTTATTGAGTTTTGTGCATTTCATACAATAGAGCCTAATCAAATTTAGACCTGCTCTCAAATATGTATGCACCTACATCTCCCTCACACCATATTTCATGCATTCTGTCATATATGTTAAATCTTATTGGGTGAAGTATTTATACATAGATGCTCCTAGGTACAAGTTCATCCACTGGACTCTTGTCAGCTCTCTAGTGTCACTCCCTTAAAGAAGATCTACTCTCTCTAACCCCACAGTAATCAGTTGCCAACACTTTTTTGGCCAGGGCTGGGGCCTGATTTCTGTTTTCCCAGTCTATGTTGAGTTGTTTGCTTGAATCAGCATGGACCCTATGCATGCTGTCACCATTGTTGCAAGTTCCTATGAATAAGTTCCCAGAGGCCTGAAAGCCTCTGTTTCCTTATCTTTGTGCAGGAGTCCTGGCTCTTACAATCTTTCTTCCTCTTCTTCTACAATGGTCCCTGAGGACTGGATGGGTGAATTTTAATATACACACTCTGCATTCTCTTATCCTTTAAATCTTCACCATTTGTGGCCTTTGGTGTACATTGTACTCTGTTAAATGAACAAGTTTTGCTGGTGACAGTTGAGAGATGTATTAGTATTCTCTCAACTCTCTGCCATCCTTCAGTGTTCCATGAACCTTAGATGTACCACTGTAAATATGCCACTTTTGGCTGAGTATTTTCCACACACCTATTCTCTGTGTGTGACCAGTTGTACTATACTTTGGTAGCATCCATCTGTTAAAAAGGAAGCTTCTTTGATTAGTTATGCTATACTTGTCTGTAAATAGAAACTTTATTTATAAAACTCACTGTAAAATCTTAATGCTGTTATTTAAAAACAAGTGAAATTCATTTACTGATTTATTTAGAAAAAAATGTGAAAGTGTTAAAGGAATGGTAAAACTTGAAATAATTTTAATACTGAGTGTGAGGCTCAGAGGGATGTCACATATGATTGTCAAATTAAAATTCCTTTAATAATTAGCTGGTGAACAAGTCTGGCTATCACCAAAAAAAAAAACAAAAAAAAAAAAACAAAAAAAAAAAACAACAACAACAAAAAACTCTTAACCTTGAGGAGAAACAGAGGGGAGTTTACAAATCTTAAAGCCACAATTACATCATTCTAATTACTGCAGTTATTCCAAACCAGAAGCAGGTCAGTTAAAGTTTACGGTAAACAAAAAAATTCCACCTTTCATTTAGAAAACACATTTGATGGTTTGAATGAGAATGTCCTCCATAAACTTCAAGTATTCAGACATTTTGTCCCCAGTTGGTAGTGCTGTTTTGGGGGGTCTTGGTAGGGACATGCTGGAGGAAGTACATCACTCAGGGAGGGCCTAGAAAATTCAACAAGACTTGCCAGTCTTTAGTGGCTCTCTCTGCTTCCTGTGGCCTCTTGAAGATGTGAACCTCAGCTTTCTGCTCCAGCTCCTGCCACCATGTCTTCCCACCAAAATGGACTCTAATTCCTTTGAACCGTCATTCATAAGCGCATATAAACTCTTCTTTTAAAAATTCCCTTGGTCATGGTGGTTTTAGTACAGCAATAGAAAAATGACTAATATGTAATTGGTACCAGAAAGTGGCTGTTGTCTGTGAAGAACCTGACCATGTGGTGTTTGGGGAAATGTAGAAGACTTTAGAACATCGGGCTAGAAAAAGCTGTCAACTGCTGGAAGGAGACCCTAAGCGCCCATTCTAGTAGGAGCCTGGAAGAAAGCAGTACTGAGAAAAAAAAATATATTTCCAGAGGAAAATAAGGACTTCAGCAGCAACTGTGGTATTTTGGCAAAGAGTCTGGCTGTAGTTTGCCCATGGCCCAAATGCTTGCCTGAGGCTAAATTGAAAAGCAATGGACTAATTTCTTTGGCAGAGGATATTTCTAAACACCCTAATGTAGAATTGGTGACGTGGGTATTAATGGTTAATATTATACAGATTTACAATTAAAATGAGCAAATGGGGCAGAAAGAAAGGCAGAATGTACAGTTTGGATTGGAAAAGTGCACTAGGAAGATTAATGTTGGAGCCAAGGCAAGTGAAGGAGAGAGGTTCCCTTTGATAAGAAGATTAAAGTGATTAAGGAGAGGCCTAGAGACTTACAAGTAAACACTGGAAACTGTAAGATTAAAGTGATTAAGGAGAAGCTTAGAGATTTACAAGTAAACAATATCAACAATACCTTTAGGGCAAGATCACACCCAGCTACACTTTCAATTTTTAGAAAAGAAAATGAGGAACAAGTTTTCTACTCTAACAAATGCAGAGCAGAGAAAAACTGTGAGTGTGGGTGAAGGACTCCAGGGTCCATCCGCAACCTGCATCCAAACTTGGCACTTTCATTCGCATGGTGCTGACTTTAGAGGCATGAAGGACACAAGAGTGAAGGGGATCATCAGTTCTTCCTCCATAATGTCAGAAAGCCACCAAGGTCAGGCAGAGTGGGTATCCCTGCATAAACAAGGCCTTGATACATCACTGTGAAGCTGTGAAGTTGAAGCCTGGTGAGGAGTGGAGTCCCAAAGAAGACATTTGAGATTCCAGAGCCATGAGATATTTGCTAAGGAGAGGTTCATACAAGGAATTGGTACCAGCCTAAGAAAGAGATGTGTGTTGCAAGCAAAGCTGGAAGACCTCAGCCATGTAAGCCCTTTGGAAGTAAAATCCCAGAAATTTCACATGGATTTGGTGTTTGCTTTGCTGGTTTTCAGTCTTATTTTGGTCTGGAGCTTACAGCTAAGTGATTGGCATGGGTCTCAGATGAGATTTTGGACTGTAGAATTTTGAATAGTACTGAGACTGGTCAAGACTATTGGGACTTTTAAGGTTTAGAGGAAATGCATTTTGCATTTTATATATGGTTAAGAGCCTATGGGGGTCAAGGAGTGGGATGCGGTGATCTGAATGCGAATGCCCAACAGAGACTTCAAACATTCAGACATTTTGTCCCCAGTTGGTGGCACTGTTGTGGGATGCTTAGAAGGTAGGACAATGCTGGAGGAAGTACATCACTGGGGGGGGGGGGGCAGGTTTAGAGAGTTCAACATGTTTCTCAGAATTGCCAAAACTATTGGCTCCATTGTGATGTGGGTACAGTGGGATGAGAGGAATAGTTTCCCAATATTGTAGAAGAAATGTGCACACTTAAACTCCCTGTATGGGAAGTTCTGCCTGGCTGGCTACAATTAATATACAATTAGTATGAGTAAGGTAGGATTCAGAGGTGAGGAGCTGGGCAGAAAAACTGGGTAAAGCAAATGTACGCTAGAACAAAATGGAACCAGTTTGGCCCTTTCATTCCCCACTGATCTTAGGGTAGAGTTAATAATTTCAGGTGATAGGGGATTGTCCGGGGATCTCAGATTTGACAAAGTAAAACAACTGGTTAATATTTTTTATTTTTTATACATATGTTGTACAAGATTATGTTACTAATCAAATCTATACCCATGTCCCCAACCCTACCCCTCCACCCCACCAGAGCTCATGCATTCTGCCAAACATGCTTTTCATCTCTTTCTGAGTCTTTCTCAAAATTCTCCATGTGGAAGTTGACTGTTTTAAGCAGAAGTTCACCGTTTCAGTCAGTTCTTTGATGCAGTCCTTTCTGTTGTTGTTGTTGTTGTTGTTGCTGTTGTTGTTGTTTCCAATACGCATCACTCCCAACTACTTGGACAAAAACTCCAGGGCCATGCACAAAAAATACTTACAAGTATGTAATTGGCACTAGCATCCACAGATGAGGGATACCATTCGTCGTTTGTTTTTCTGGGTCTGTGTTACTTCACTCAGCATGATATCTTCTAGCTCCAGCCATTTACCTATGTTTCAAGTGATCTTGGGAGATCTCCACAACTGGTTAATATTTAGGCAAGGATCGATCATAAGACAGGAGGCGGATGACAGAAAGTCCCGCCAGGACTGTAAGCAAGGTGGTCAGCCATGGAGCCCAATCAAACCAGCGACAGAACTAGAAACTTTAGGCATCTCTCTCCTTTCAGAAAAATTTGACACAAACACAGACACACACACACACACACACACAGCACACAACACACCCACCACCACAACACCACCATATATATATATATATATATATATATGAGGTATGAGGTATGTGTAATCAGGGGGACAGAATGGGTGGCAAGGTTTAGAGAAGAAAACCACAAGGATGTCTCAGATGCTAGATGTTAGAATGAACTGCATCCTGGACCTGTTGGAGAGAATGGAGATACTTCGATACTGATTAGTAATTTCTTTAGAATAGGGTCACTTAATTTAGGTAGTATGGGAAGTGACCTTCTTAACATAACCTTATAATATTTCACCTTAACAGTAGTACATCTAACCCAGAGGAGGACCAGGGGCAGGATATTGCATCTGTTTTCTTCACTCTCTAAGATTAATTTGGAGAGCATGTACTTAATGGTCTGATTTAAGCATTTTTTTTACGTTTTATTTATTTTTTATGTGCATGAATGTACAGTCTGCATGTAGGTCTGTGCACCTGTCTTGTGCAATGATGCAAAGGTCAGAAGAGGGTGTCAGATTCTCCTGAACTGGAGTTAAAGACGGTTCTCAGCCCTCATGTGGCTGCTAGGAATGGAACCCAGGTCCTCTGCAAGAGCAGTTGGTGCTCTTAACCACTAGGTGATCTCTCCAGCCCCCTGATTTAAGCATTGAATCCATCCAAAGATTTAGGTTAGTACTATCTGAGCTATGAATGAGGTTAAGAATTATCCCATATAAGAGGCTCTTTACCATTCTGAGGTCATTTTTATTTTTGTAGTAATAGCTTAAATCCATTTTTCTTTTATCTCATCAGCACAGAAAGGGCAGATACCATGCTCCATGGAAAGCCTCCTTGCTGCAAGGCCTGGTTGCCATTTTTTCCCCTTCTCTTTCCTGAGGAGACAAGGAAGGAAATCAGAAGAAAGATGTCAAGTGGAAAGAAGACAAAGCATTTGTGTTCTTTAAAATATATTAATAAGCCAGGTGTGGTGGTGCACGTCTTTAATCTTAGCACTAGGGAGGTAAAGGCAGGTGGATCTTTGTGAGTTCAAGGCCAGCCTGGTCTACAGAGTGAGTTCCAGGACAGCTGGAGCTACAGGGAGACCCTGTCTCGAAAAGACCGAAAAACAAAAACAAAAACAACAACAATAATACATATATATATATATATCTAGATATATATATATATATATATATCAATAGACCACAGTGTTCCACCAAGGCCAAGACAGTGTAACTCCAAGGTAAAACAAAAACAACCACAATCCCAACAAAAGATGATAAGAGGTTTGAGACATAAGAATAAGCTTAACAGGGAAAAGGTGACTGTTGAATTTTGCTGCAGGGGCCCATGAACAGCCAAGAAAAGGAGATTTCGAGTGCCCTGAGCATGTGAAGGGACTCTTCAGTACTGTGCCTGTCAGCATATGTGACACACACACACAGAGAAAAAGAGAGCCAGCTATAAAGAATCTGCAAGCCTGTCAGAAGAAAGTGTTGCTGTAAAGTAGCTGCAGGTGGTAGAAACACATAGTATTCCAGATCTGCCAATTTTAGAGGGTAGGCTGGCTCTCAATAGTCCTCAAGAAGAACAGGGAAAGGAAGGAAAAGGGAAACATCACTGAGCAGCAGTTAAAACAAACAAGAACCTATTCTTATTCCATGATAGATAAAGCAAAAGACCTGACTTTTTAGACAGGTGCTGTTCAGAGCAGAAATCGATTCATCCAAATGCCCAACCACACACTCAGGTGTACAATTATGAACACACAAAAAACAGACAAGAACAGAAACCAGGGAACCTTTTCCAATGATGGACCAGGTTCTTATCAGAACTTCTCAGTTAACATCTTGAATACTATTAAAGTTGAGGAAGAGTCCTCATCAAGACTATACTTTCATTATTAAAACCAGACCAGACCAGAATAGTGCTCCAGACCATGAATATGGTCCCTCCAAGGAGGACTGAATGACTCCATGAATTTTGTTTTTGACATCATGTTTCAGTCATTCTACGAATCTTGAGTCCTGATGGAAGAGTCATGGAGCCCAGGAATGTCTCAGTGAGTGTCTAACTTGTAACAATTCAGTATACTAAAGAGAGCTGGAGGGAGGCTGAGCCACTTCAGTGTGGACTTCCCTGATTCCCCTGAGAATATATAATACTCAGGCCAAGGAACTGAGGAACAAAGGCCATACAGTGATAGCCAAATTAAGATTCCTTTACTAATATCTAGTGGACAGAAGGGACCCAAGGAGAAGAACAGGGTTTAGAAACCTTAAAACTACAGGGGCAAAGCCAATAAGCATAGTTACTTAGATCACCATAGTTACAGCAAACCAGGGACAAGTTAGTTAACAAAGAAGTCTACAGTTAATAGAAAGTTTCCAAGGTTTACTTAGGGAAAATAAGTTTCTCAGAAGTGCAGAAACCAAGGGCTACATGGAGATGCAGGTACATCTGGGAGAGAGGGCTTCTGCCTGGGTACTTATAAGTTTCTCAGTATTGTAGAAACAATGAACCCACTGAAACTGCCTGGCTGTGTGCAGTTGACATAAAGGGCATAGGGTCGAGTGGAGGTGGAGAGCTGGGCAGAAACACAGGGTAAAGCAAAATTCAGCTATAAGGAAATGGAATCAGTTTGGCCATTTCAAAATAACCTCAACAGAAACAAAATTTATTTGCATAGTCATGAAATAAAATTTTCATTTTCAAGTTGTTCTCTAGTCTTAAAAATATTTTATTCTGCAGGGTGTGGTGGCTCATGCCTTTAATCCTAGCACTTGGGAGGCAGAGGCAGGAGGATCTTTGTGAATTAAAAGCCAGCCTGGTCTACAGAGTGATCTCCAGGACAGCTGGGACTTAAAGGGAGACACTGTCTAGAAAATACAAAAAAAAAAAAATTTTATTCTTTTGGGCATGGTGGCTCATGCCTTTAATCCTAGCACTCAAGAGGCAGAGGCAGGTGGATCTTTGTGAGTTCAAGGTCAGCCTGGTCTACAGAGTGAGTTCCAGGACAGCTGGGGCTACCGGGAGACACTGTCTTAAAAAGACAAAAAAAATTTATTCTAATTTGTCTCCATTTAGAATGATGTTGGTTGTAGGTTTATTGTATACGGCTTTAATTATGTTGACGAAAAATCCCTCCAGTCCAATTCCCTCTAGAACTTTAAACATGAAGCCATGTTGAATTTTAGTAAAGGACTTTTCTGCATCAGTTGAGATAACCATGTGTATTTTTGTCATTGAATCCATTTATATGATTTTTGACATTTATTGATTTACATATGTTGAACCATCCCTAAATCTCTGGAATAAATCCAACCTGATCACGGTAGATGACATTTTTGATGTGTGCATGCATGCGGTTTGCAAGTATTTTGTTAAGAATTTTGCACATATATCCATTAAGGATTATGTGTCTATATAGTTTTCTTTTTTGGTGGTATCTTTGCTTGATTTTATATTAGAGTGATGCTGGCTTCATAAAAGGAATTTTGGAGATTTCGCACTGTTTCTATCCTTTTGAATAACTTAAGTATAATATTGGTTGGAGGTCTTCTTTAAATGTCTGATAGAATTACACCATAAGTCCATCTGGGTCTGGGCTTCTTTTAGTTGGAAGGTTTTCAAATACCTCATATGATATGGTCCTATTTAGGCTGTTGGTATCTTCTTGGTTAAGACTTGGTGAGTCCCATGATTTCAGGAATTCATTTCTTTTAGATTTTCAAATTTACTAGAGTACAGGTTTTTAAAGTATTCCCATATAATGTTCTGGATCCATTTGTTATCTGTTTTGATGTTGCCCCTTTCATCTCTAATTTTGTTGATTTGGAGTTGCTCTTTCTTTTAGTTAACTGGGCTAAGTTCTGTCTATCTTGTTTATCCTTTCAAACAACTAGCTCTAAGATTCATTCATTCTTTGTTTTTTTTTGTTTCTATTTCATTAATTTCTGCTCTGATTTTTTTTTGTTATTTCTTCTTGTCTATTGGGTTTGATATTTATTTGTTGTTGACTTTCAAGTGTATTGAGTTGCAATGTTAAGTCATTTATTTGTATTTCTGTTTTCTTTTTCATTTAATTACTTAGAGCTATAATTTAACCTTGTAGGACTGCTTTTAAAGTGTCTCAGAGGTTTTTTCTGTTGTATCCTCCTTTTCCTTTAATTCTGGAATACTTTTATTTCTTGACCTGCTCATTATCATAGGTGTGTTTTTTAATCTACACAAGTTCATGTACTTACTAGGGCTTCTTCCATTGTTGATATTAAGCTTTATTGAATTGTGGTCTGATAAAATGCATGGAATGATTTTTCTTTTTGTATTTGTTGAAGAGTCAGGCTGCACACTATCTTTCCTCCTTTGCATCATAATTCTTGAAACTCTTGCTAGAGAAATAAGATAAAGAAATTAAAGAGTACTAATTGGAAAAGAAGAGGTCAAGCTATCTATCCTTTTTGCAGATGAGATGATATTATATGTAAGGGATGTTAAAAATTCCACCAGAAAACTCCTAAAAATGATGAATGAATTCATTAAAGTAGAAGGGTACAACATTAATATACAGAATCATTAGCCTTTCTATATGCCAATAACAAGAAAGTGGAGAAGGAATATAGGAAACCCTTCCATTTACAATAGCCTCAAAAAATATAAAGGGGAACAAACCTGACATAAGGCAGTAAAAATTCAAATTTCTGAAGAAAATTGAAGAAGAAACCAGAAGATGGAAGGATCTCCCATGCTCACGACTTGGAAGAATTAGGATAGTAAAAGTGACCATGTTACCCAAAGTGATGTATGGATTCAATGCAATCCCAATCAAAATCCCCATGACTTTTTTCACAGAATTAGAAAAAAAAAACCCTAAAATTCATGTGGAAACACAAAAGGCCTCAGATAGCCAAGGCAATCCTGAGCCCAAATAGTAATGCAGGGGGAATTATCATACTAGATTGCAAACAATATTACAGAACTATAATCATAAAACAGCATTATACTGACACAAAAATTGACCAGTAGATCAATGGAACAAAACTGAAGACCCAAACTGGAGTACATGCAAATTCAGCCACCTGATATTTGACAAAGGGGCCAAAAACACTCAATGGAGGAAAGGCAGTATCTTCAGCAAATAATGCTGCCAAAACTGGATCACCACTTCGAGAAGAATGAAACTAAGCCCCTACCTTTCATCTTGTAAACAAGTCAACTCTAAACTTGTCAAAGACCTCCGTGTGAAACCTGAAGCCCTGAATATTTTGGAAGAAGACATTGGCAGTAACCAGCAAGATATAGGTGTAGGAAAACACTTTATAAACCAGGCAGTAGTTCTGAGGAAATAAGGTCACAGTCAATAAGTGGGACCTCATTAAACTATAATGCTTCTGTGCAGCAAAATAAGTAATCAAAGATATGAAGAGAAAACAGAGTGGGAGGAAATCTTGACCAGTGACACATCTGATAGAAGTTTAATATCCACAGTGTGTAAATTACTCCAAAAACAAAAGATCAAGAAAGCAAATTATTCAATTAAAAGATAGGTTAAAGATCTGAACAGAAACTTCTTAAAGAAGTAAAAATGGCTAAGAAACACCTTAAAAAGTGTTCAGTATCAGGCTGGAGAGATAGCCTAGCGGTTAAGAGCACTGACCGCTCTTACAGAGGACCCGGGTTTGATCCCCAGCAGCCACATGGCGACTCAGAACCGTCTGAAACCCCAATTCTAGGAGAACTCCAGTTCCAGGGGAATCCAAGACCCTCTTCTGACCTCCGCGGCATTGCACGACACGAGTGCACAAACCTACATGCAGACAGTACATTCAAACACATGCAATAAAAAAAAAAAGTGTTCAGTATCTTGAGATTAAAGAAATGAAAAATTAAAACCACTTTAAGGTTTCATTTTACCCTGGTAAGAGCAAAAAAACAAATGATACTTGATTCTGGAGAGGCTGTGGGGAAAAGGGAGCACTCATTCACTGCTGGTGGGATTGCAAATCATGCAACCCTATGGAAAGCAGTGTGGAGAACTCTTAAAAGACTCAAAATGAACCTACCATTTGACCCAGTCACACCAGTCCTGGGTTTATACCCAGTCCATGTTTATTGCCGCTATTTGCACAATAATGAAGAGCTGGAAGCAACCCACATGTCCCTCAACTGAGGAGTGGATAACAAAAAAAAGTGTTATATTTATTCAATGGAGTTCTATTCAGCGATAAAGAAAGACAACATCATGAAATGTGCAGGTAAATTGATGGAACTAGAATCTGTTATGCTATGTGAAGTAACACAATCTAAAAATAAAATAAAAAAAAACATAAAAACATACAGTGTCCTTCATATGTGGATCCTAGCACCAAATCCTCATATTTAAATCAAGATGGGTACTTGTCAGTAAAGACAACACACCACATTAACTGATATTGCTATAGATATATCTGGAAGTTTATGTCTCTATTTTCCTCATTCTTAAAATTTATGAGAAAGAATGAGTATCTTTTTAAAAAGTACATTAAAACATACATCAACTTGCAATGTAGTTTAGTAATGTCATGTTATATATTTTAACTGTATGTAAGTTTATTGATAAACTATGAGTCCCTAAATGTGTTTTGTAATGAACCTACAATTTATTTTCAGACTTTGTAAATTTGGTATATATGTAGAGTATATATTTTGGCATAATATAAAATTAAAGGAGAAAAAAAATACTTGTTTAAAGGACAAAACAAAACTACAAACTTCTGAATCGAGAAAGTGTAAAAAGCCTGAGAAAAAGATGCAAGACAAGGCTTAACATGTTTGACAGAATGCATGAGTTATGTTGGGGGTGACATGGACGAGGGAAGAGATCTAACTTGGATAACCCTTAAAAGACTAAAAATGAGCCTACCACCTGACCCAGCCATTCCAATTCTGGGTATATACCCACAAGATTCATCCTACTGCAGATACATGTGCATCCATGTTTATTGCAGCTTTCTTCATAATAGTGAAGAGCTGGTACCAACACAAATGCCCCTCAGGTGATGAGTGGATGACAAAAATGTGGTACATCTACATAATGGAGTACTACTCAGCAGTACAGAAAGATGACACCATGAACTTTGCAAGTAAATGGATGGAACTCAAAGTCATTATGCTAAGTGAAGTAACACAGTCCCAGAAAAACAAGTGGTGAATGGTCTCCCTCATTTGTGGATGCTAACACCAAATACCCAGATGAAAGGCAAGCTGAACAACATTATTGATATATTTCTGTTTATCTATCTGAAAGCAACTATGTTGTTATAATGTAAATCTCTTAATGGGTTCTAGAATAAATCCACCACTTACTTTTGTAATCTATAATTATTGTATATGAGTGGAAAGTATGTATGCATATTTTAGAGTAATATAAAATTAAAGGAGGAAAATGTTAATTCCTAAACTTAAGAAAGATGCAGGACAGTTATGGCAGAGTGCATGATCTGGGGTGGGGTGGGGGGAAGGGAAAGGGGAATATGTCTAAACTGAACTTAGAAATGATGTCTGAAATACACAAAACATCAATAAAAGCATTATTTAAAAAAAGAAATGTTGTATGACATGCACAAAGGCTCAATACAAAATTAAGAAAAAATATATTTGACTTATTATTTAATGAGTATGTGTGTATTTTTTTGCATATATGGAAGTGCAACTGTGACATGCAATGCCTGTGGAGATGAGAAGAGAGCAGAACTCTCTTGTTTAGATCCCCTGGAACTGGAGTTGTGGATGGCTGTTAGCTCCCATGTGGGTGCTGGAAGTTGAATCTGGGCCCTCTGCAAGAGCAAACAGTGCTCATAGCTGAGCCAGGTTTCCAGTACCTTATTTTCTAGGCTCAATCAAAATTAGTATGCTCCCATTTGTGGAAGCACTGAACCAAATATAATTGACTTGTAACTTCATATCGTTCCTTACTTATCAATACATTCTCATTTCAACACATAGAAAGAAGAACAATTTATTTTCATAGTATATAGATGACTTTTGAGGAAGACATAAATATGCTTTATGACCTTCCCCTGACTTCATGACACCAAGTCAGATATTACTGGAAATAACAATACATTGTGAGGAAATCTGTTTTTATTTTATATCCCAAACAAACAAGCGTCCCTGACACTTTTGGAATCCTATTCTTCTTAAGTATTTGAGAATTGTACACATGTATTCAATGCATTCTATGCTAACACTCCTCTCATGATAACACATATTCCTTCTCCCAATTTTATATTCTTTTTAAAAAATATCCTTTCATATCCAGTATGTGCTCCCCACATACATATTACACAGGACCATTCATTGGAGCATTATCCAACTACCAGAGATCATACCCCTAATCAAAATTGACTCTTCCTCCACGATCAACCACCAATTGTCAAAATTTCCTTTTCTAAGGTAGAGGCTAATAAACCTTTCCCATCTCAGTGCTGGAACATTGATTGTCTTTATCTGCTCCATGTATTGTTCAGGCATCCACAACAGTCTGTCATGTCCAGAAGGTACAGATTTGCCCCAGGCCTCTTTGACCCCTGGCTTTTACAGATGTTCTACTCTCTCTTCTGCAATGTTCTCATGGGGAGGGTGTGTAAAATAAATTTCCCAATTATGGCTGAGCAATCCATAGATACTTACACTCTGCGCTTTGAGTAGTGGTTAGCTTCTGTGATAACCATTGTCCAGTCAACAGAAAACTTCTCTGATGAGGACTGAGAGCTGCAGTATGGGCATTGAGATAGGTGTTAGAAAGCAATGTTGCTCTCTTTTAAGTGATAGATTACCTTCTTTATTTATAGGAAGGATTTAAATATATCACAATAGTTCTCCAAGCTGCTTTTCTTAGTGGTTGTAATAATTCGGAGAATTCTTAGATCCCTTAAAAATAACTAAAAATGAACCTACATGATCTGGTTATGCCAGTCCTTAGAATAGGCCCAAAGATTCATCCTACTGCAGAGATAATTGTCCATCCGTTTTTTTGTTTGTTTGTTTGTTTGTTTGTTTCTTTGTTTTTGTTTCTTTGTTTTTTTTTTCTTTTGTGGCTGCTCTTTTCACAGTAAAATAGCTGAGATATGGAATTTACTTAAATGTCTCTCAACTGAAAAAATATGGATAATGAAAATGTAGGAAATTTATATATACAATGTAAATTTATACAATGGAGTTCTCCTCATCAGTAAAGAAATAAAAAAACCAATCATGAAATTTGCAGGAAAATAGATGGAACTAGAAAATTTTTATATTACCTGAAGTAATACAGACTCAGAAAGAAAACAAGCAACATATCTTTCTTCTGTCTTTTGAAGATCTTAGCATAAATCCCTCATATGTTTCTATATTTCCTGATGTAAGAGAAGGAGCCAGGAAAATGGAAAGTAAAGGGAAAGAAAGCCCTTTCAGAAGGGGGAAAGAAAACAGATGTTTCCAAGGGAAAAATGGGGAAATGGCAGGTTGCAGCAGGGAAGGATATACAAGGAACCGTGAGGGTAAATGGGCAGAAGGAGCTCAGGAGGGGGAAGATAACAGGAGACAGGAATTATCAAAGGGAAATAAGGAAAGTGAGGGCACTTTAACGAAGTAAGGAAGAAGGGGACCAGACATAGAGAGAGAGATGGTAGATAAACACAGCTAAGGTAGTGTGCTGGATAGCTTTAGTGTCACCTTGACACACCTGGGTTGAGGGAGCCTCAATTGGGGAACTGGCTCCATTGGACTGGCCTGTGGCCACATCTGTGGCGTATTGTCTTGATTGTTGAGCAATGTAGGAGGGCCCAGCCCACTATAGGTGGTGCCACCCTGGGCAGGTTGTTCTGTACTGTATAAGAGGTCAGGCTGGGCATGGGCCAGGGGAGCAAGCCAGTGAACAGCATTCCTCCATAGCTTGTGCTTCAGCTCCTGCCTGCAGGTTCCTGCCCTGAGTTCCTGCCTTGGGCTCCCTGAGTGATGAACTGTGACCCAGGAGATGTAAGCTGAATAAACCCTTTCCTCCCCAAGTTGGTGTCAGTCAGAGTGTTTTGTAACAGCAATGGAAGACAAACTAGAACAGGTAGTGTGCAAACACAGAAGGAAATGGACTTTCTCAAAACTGTCCTGAAAAACACACACGCCATATCTGAACATGAGTGCATGTGTATACCTGAAGGCTATATAACAAGAAACACAGAGCCAGACAGGGGAAATCTCCCTTCACATTGTTGGCTAGGGTAGTCCAAGAGACCTCAAAATACCACAAGCTACTGACACAGCCTCTGATTACCTTTCCAAACTTGAAAGTAAGACAGGACATACATCAAACACAGGACTTGGAGCAATGGATTTTTTTTTATTAATTTTTTTTATTTATTTCTGTATGTGTATGAATGTACTGTCTGCATGCGAGTCTGTGCACCCGTGTCGTGCAATGCTGCGGAGTTCAGAAGAGGGTCTTGGATTCCCCTGGAACTGGAGTTCTCCTGGAATTGGAGCTTCAGACGGTTCTCAGCCGCCATGCGGCTGCTGAGGATCAAACCCGGGTCCTCTGCAAGAGCAGTCGGCACTCTTAACTGCTAGGCCATCTCTCCAGCCCTGGAGCAATGGATTTGTAACTGAGTTTTCGGCCTCCACCCTGAAGAATAGAACTCATATTTCTAGAAGATACTATATGGTGTTAAGGAAGGAAATCAATGAATTGTCCAACCCCAGCTTCAAAGCCTAATAACCACAATGAGTGGCACAGCAAACTACAGCTGTGCAGCAGTGGCAGTTTGGGGGTAATCAACAGCTATCTATTTTGAATTAAAGACCTCTTAATAGGAAGGAACTCATATGTTGTTATATAAACATACCCAAATACACAAAACTGAGAGGTTGTAGATGCTAGAGATATTCCTCGACAAATGTAGTTTCTTATTTTATGCTAAGTACAGATCCTTATATTTACAGGAATGAACATCATTCACCACTCATAAAAGAAGCTCTGTTTGTAACAGAGGAAGGCTATTGCAAAGGTCCACAACCAATCACACAGAGAGAATATATGACTGATAGATGTGCAGCCCTAAGTGACACATCTATGGTAGAACATATATATCAATGTGTATGGCACATATTCGAATAGCAGGTAGAGAGAATACTAATAAAGCTCTCAACTCTCTCCAGCAAAGCTTCCTTATGCAGCAGAGGACAATGAGCACACAGAAGTCTACAACTGCCTAAGATGTAGTATATAAGAGACTGTATAATGTGTGTCCTGGGACAGGACTCCTATATTAAAACTCATCCACCCATGACTCAGGGCCAGCATGGAAGAGGGATGGAAAAATTTCAAGAGCTAGGGTTGGTGCATGAACATAAGGCAACAGAGTCTTCCAGACCTCTGGGAACTTGCTCATATGAACTTGTAGCAGTAGCAATAGCATGCACATGAGCCATGAAGATACCTCAAACAAAAACCCAGCACAGAACTGTGGAAATAGACAATAGGCCCTAAACTTAGCTCAGGAACTTTTGGTAACTAATTACTGTGAGGTGAGTGAGAGATTTTCTTTAAGGAAATAGGTCTAGATAGGCTGACTGGACTCCAGACTATGAACATACATGGAAAGATATCTAGGTACAAATGCTTGACTCTTTAGTCCTTAACATATATGTCAGAATGCATGAAATCCCATGAAGGGTTATGGTGGGTGTAGATGGGAGGGGTCTGATGCCTTTAATTCTGACCAGCAGAAATAAAGCACCTCTAGCTCGTTCTTCTCAATGGGGTTTATTCAGGCCTTTTACAGTATTTTTACTTCCTTTTTTCTTCTTCTTGTTCTTCCTCCCCCCAAGACCAGAAAGTCCCTCTATTTATCCACCTTCCCAGCCCAGGTTGCGTGGCCTCAGTCTATTGGTATCATCCTGCCTGATCTTGTATACAGGGTGCACATGCGCAGCTCAAACGGTGAGCATGGCTTTACTTTGAGGTAGGAGGGAATCAGGTGTGAGTCATAAGACTCAGGTGTGAGTCATAAGACTCAGGTGTTAGTCATAAGACTTGGCTAAAGTCCCGGGCGCCTTCTTGGGACTGTCGCCACACCTGCTCTCCACAGGGGTCTAAATATGGTGAAGGTGTATTATGTGAAATACATAAAAATTCAATAAAATTTTACATTAAACATTACAGTAATCAAAAGAACAGAATTTATATATTTGCCATTCCCCCAAATAATCTGATTCTGTGCTAAGAAAAATTCTAACTTCACAAGATCTCACTGATTCTTCCAACATTTTTCTTAGCTTCTAAGAAAAATTCTAATTTCACAAGATCTCACTGATTCTTCCAACATTTTTCTTAGGTTCTTCAGTTAAAGAATTGTGCTCTAGTCACCAAGTTAACGGCTGAGAAAGAAAAGATACAGCTTAGCATTGAGTAGGATGTACCAGGAAGTGCCAGCAGAAAGGTTGGCCCATCTGAACATTGAAAGGAAGAAAAGCCTCAGATTGCTACAAACATCAACCCCGTCTGTGCATCCTACTTGTAACAACTATTTATAATGAGTCCTAATGAAACTTACCTTCTAGGTGCCGCAAAGGTTTTAATATGAGAGACTTTCTTACCTCCCCCCCATAGAACAAGGAGAAATATGATAATGATGATGAGGTCATTCTCCAACTGTAAATTGGAGCCAAATTTTATAGAGGTAATTTCTTATAAAAACAATAAAACTGCCTTCTTTAATTGACTAATAGACATAGGAACTGTGAAAAGGATTATTCTCTATTCAGAACCAAATATAATACTAAAGTCTCCTTAAGCTATGCACTTAAGCAAAATGTATGAATACAGGAGCTCTGATATCAGCAATCGATTATTCTACCAAGGAGATGTTGGCCAGGGGATCCAAGCCCCCACAAAATGTAAAGGCTCCTTGCCTCTAAACTGGGATATCTGCAAGAAGAGAGGCGATAAAGACCTGCTGTCAAAGACCTGATATAAACATGGGAAAGATGTATTGAGACCACACTTGCAAGTATACAGATGATCTCTGGAATGCCAGAGAGTGTTACCAAAGGCCACTAAACCAATAAAGCAAATATAGGTCTCCTTGAGTCAAGCAAGACTCCTCCATCAGCACCAGCTACACTTCACCTGCCTGGAAATACTGTGTGGCAGTGGCAGCCATATGCCTGTATATCCTAAATCTAATTGGCTAGTATCTTTCTCCTTGGAGGAATAACCCAACCACGGCTGATGCCACAAGCTTACATCCTCTAATGGTTAGGAGATGTTATAAGCCACAGTAAGACCCTGTCATATTTAACAGAAAAAAATGAAATTCATGGATTAACATACCATCCAAACATCTATGTCTATACCAATGTAACCTACCATAACAATTAGTACTGTTTAAATACCTATATATCTAATTGCATGTGCTTCATTGTAGGATCAAAAGAGTATTCCTGGACAAACTGTCAGCCCATGAAAGGAAACAGCCAGAATAGACCAGAAACCAAGACAACAGATCCAGAGAAAGTAGACTGTTTTCCTTCTCATCCACCTCTGCCCCTTTTACTAAGCCTAGGGAACAATCTGTGGAAGAGGGCCATGGTAGAATGTAAGGGCTGTGATTGGGGTGAAAGGTGAAACTACAGCAATATAGTCTGGACACTCATTTGATCAACTTGATTGAACATACAAGCACCCCCCCCCCTGCTGGATGGTGGGACCCATGGGCTGTGTGGGTTTGGGCAATGCTACTGCTTGCAAATTGGTTTTACATGAAGGATGCTTGTATTCCTAAATTATTACTTAATGTTTAAAAAACGAAACAAATCCTGAACGATGCAGGACAGTTATTTCAGAATGCGTGATCTGGGATGGGGTGGGGTGGGGTGGGGGGGAAGGGAAAGGAAAATATGCCTGAACTGAATTGGAAAATGATGTAAGAAATACACAAAGCATCAATAAAAAAATGAAAAAAAAAGAAATAAAAAAATAATTGTGCTCTAATATTCATTCAGCTTTTACTCCAAAGAGGCTGCTCAAGAAATTCAGGGGGAAAAAATACATGTTTAGAAAAAGTTCTTAAGAAAAGGTGGAACTTCTATGCTTATATATGATTCTTCTTGATTATTTAATTTCTGATTTTTGGCATGTACATAAGTTGGACATCCAGCCACATTTACTTAATTTTCAAAGAAATATATATATATATATATTATATATATATATATATATATATATATAATGCTATTTTAATAAAAATAGAAAGGTTATGAAAGGACTTTCATCATGAAGTAGAAAACCCAGGAGATAAGACTGTAAAGAATTGTTTTACAAAAAACTTAGCAACAAAGCTAAGTAAGAATGTTTAAGCCAGGTAAAGAAAAATGAGCTTAAAACATTGGTTTTGAAAGGGAAACAATCTTTAAGCGGCAGATATACCATAAAAGTAAGGATTTCATTTTTATTGGTCATAATTTTAAATAAGAACTTATATCTACTTCATGGAGAAGAACAGACCAAAGTCAGTTTGGCCAATCAGATGAAGAAAAGATAAAAAATTAAAGTTTGAGTAATTATCCCTATTATTACAACAACACAGTTCAGAAATTATGATGCACTTACATTCTGGATGAACTTTAAAATCTGAAACCTCAAGAAAAAAAAATCTTTGTAAATGTTCTTTTAGAGGAAATCTTTCAATGGCTGGTTTTTCAGATAAAGCCTGGCTACCCGAATGAGGTACAAAAGAAAAAAAAAAAAAAAAGTAAGGAATCCAAACCAAATTCTTCAAGGAAGTATAGGTCATACATCTGTGTAACTACAGTTCAGAACTGACCCCAGGGTTAGATGATAGCTCCCAGTAGAAAAGATGATACGCCAAGCACAGAGAAAACTTCAAAGTTAACAGTTCTTGTTGGCTACTGGTGGTCCCCATTTGTAGCTCCCTTGGAACGCATTTTTGTGGGAATAGGAGTTTACTTGTCTAGAAGCAGGAGGATTGGAGAATTCTGCTGTGGGGGCCTCTTTGTGAAGTTGGGGCAGGCAGTCTTTTCCTGCCTACTTCTGCAAATTCCTAACCCTGTCAGCCTCTTCCTTTGATGTATTGAGCAAAGATGTCACACCTCCAGTTTACTGTTTACACAAACAGCAGGTCCAGTAGCTTGGTAGGAGCCAAGATGGCTTGCATGTCCCTTCTCCTCATTTCACACCCTCCTGGCCCCATTTTCCTGCCCAGAGCACAGTAGCCTTCAATATATAGACCTCATGGACAGAAATAAAACTGAGTTACTTTTCTCCTTGCTCTCTGCATGTGTGAGTCTGTTAATTTTCCATGGGTGATCTCCTGCGGGATTCCACCCCCAGGCCCCTCCCCACCCTTGCCAGAGCTAAGCCTAGAGACTGTCCCCCTGCAGGCAGGGGACAGTACTGGGGCTTAGCAGAGAAGGGAAGAACAGTGTGTGGAATGCGATCAAGCATGACTCAAAGACATTGAATAACAACATATTTTTATTCTTGCCTCCCTCAAAATATTATTTTTGTAAAATAACTAAAATATTTCAAATTTGAAGCATAAATGCCTTGAGATATTCAAAAATATTTTGAACATTGAAGTCAAGAGTATAAGTCCTATAGTCATCAAGAATGTGTAAGTAAGAATCACTTCCTAGGTGCCATGAGATTGGGGGTAGGGGGTTAGAATGTGCTATGCCCAGTTATTGTTTGTTGATATGTATTGACTGGTGGTGTGTAACAGCATTCATGTCATGCAATGCCCGTGAATGTCAGAAGTGGAAATCTTATCCCCTGGAACTAGATTACTGACAGTTGTATCTTGACATGTGGGAGCTGGGAATCAAACTCAGGTCTTCTGAAAGAGGAGTCAGTGCTCTTACACTCTGAGCAATCTTTTCAGTCCCTGTTTATTTTTTTAATCAAATTTATTTAGAATTTCATCTGCTTTGTTGGATGCCAGTATTTATCATAGTTACTCATTATGTATTTTGATATAATGGAAGGTCTATTTTTTATATGTATTAAGTTCCACACAGCTCACATTTTTGAGTCATGCTCCCTGAGTTTGCCATAAATTCTCATCCTATGAAGAGCAAGACAGCAATGCGACTTACTAGTGGAAGAGCTCTTGCTTCCTGAAGGGAAATGTTCTTAAAGGGAAAAAATATTCTTTTAAAAGCCCAACTTACTGGTTAAATATTTAATTCAAAATTACATGTATTTTATAAAAATAATCATTAATATACAGATGAATTTTTAAAATTATAAAATATATTTTGCTCAATGAAACTCTAACCAAGTGTTCCTTGTTGGTTCTTCCACAGAGGGAGATTATAATTACTTTCACATTCTATTTATTGTTTAATATTTCCTGATAACTTACTCAGCTTGAAATATTAAGTGCTATGGGTCCAGTAACCTTTATGGGAAGTGTGAGAAGGTTGTGAAATCACACTGCAATGCAGTTTGTTTTTAGCATTAAAACTCCACAAGAAAAAGGAGGAAACGTTTAAAGTCCAGACAGCTCAATAATGAACTAAAATCTTAACATTTTACTTTGAGGCAATCTTCCTCATAATAGGGTTAATTACTTAAGCAGACTCTGGTACATCACTTTAAATTGATAAACAGTTTTGATATGGCAATGATATTTGGCCATTTGCTTTATAAATTGATGTGTCTTTGACAATTACTTTTTAGTTTGTAGTCTCTTCAAAATACATGTTAAAAATCTTGAAGACATTGGCCATTGTCCATTTCTTGACCCCATTTTTTCCAAAGAATATGACTTCACCATTTCTTTCAAAATAATGAAGTTTCTTCATGAAGAAACTAATGTAATATCCACTTGTCTGATGATAATCTTCAATTTGACATATTATTTTACCAAAGATGTGTTAAATGGTGTTAAATAAGTGGGTCAGTAGAGAAAAGAATATTCATAACATACATAACTCCAGTTCCAGGAGATCCGATGTCCCTTTTGGTCTCTGTATATATATATATATATGTGTGTGTGTGTGTGTGTGTGTGTGTGTGTGTGTGTGTGTGTGTGTATGCAGGAACATACATGATGTAACCATAAAAATGTAATTTTTAAAATGCACATATATCTAATAATTGTCCCAGTCTGCATACTTTACTGCTTAGAGTACAATATTACTTATCTCTATCTTTTATCATAGTTTGCCTTATATTAAATAATTGATTTTACATAAATTGATACTTTTTTATAACTTTTTATTGAACATTTGTACATGTCTTACAATGGTTAACAATCAAACCCTATCCTCCCCAACCCTTAACCCCCAACCAGAACTCAGGCATTACAAGATCCAAGCTAAGTGCTATTCAGTCGAGCTCCCAAACACAGATGTTTTCACTTACTTAGATCATGAGAGTGAAGGACAGAAGATGTTGGCAGGTGTGTGGAGAAAGGGCAACACTCATTCACATTTGGAGGGAATGCAGACTAGCACAACCAATATGGAAGGCAGTGTGGGGAACTCCCCCAAAACTAAAAATGAACCTACCATACAACCAAGTTACACCAATCCTTGGCATATACCAAAGAACTCATCATACTGTAAAGATAACTATACATCCATGTTTGTTGCTGTTCTCACAATAGCAAAGAAATGGAAGCAACCTAAATGCCCCACAACTGATGAATGGATAATGAATTGATACATTTTATGGTTTTATTAAGTCTTTCTTATGCTTTATGAGATTTGCTTTACATTCTATAGAATATATATTGCATATTGACAATTCAATCTTCTATGTGTTTGTAAGTGTTAGTATGTGTATGTAGTATGTTAATAGGTGCATACATACTAACAATGACCATTTTCTTCATAGAACCAATTTGGTCTCATTTTGCCTATGTACAGAGTGCTGCTGGCTAAGTCAGTTTTGATACTTATCATAAGGTATATGTCTGGATAATTTCCCAAACTCAGAATATCAGGAAAAATAAATAAATAAAAACCCATACCTTCCTTTCATAAAGAATATTACAGTCATTGAAACCCATGAAGACTAGAAAATAAACTAGTTTATATTCATATCACTAAATGCTTTATAAATTAAAAGAGAAAAAATGTTTGTGGAATATAACATAAATTTACTTATATTTTATGTTTTTGTTTGTTTGATTCTTCCATTTATTATCAACATGACTTAAATTCACATATCCAAATGAATACAATTTTCTATTTTACAAATTTCTGGAGTCATATTGACATATGCAAAATTCAATCATGATAAGTTTTTCATATGCATGTATCCTTAATCATTAATCCTAAACCAAAACACAATGACCAACATATTTGTTAAAGCATATGTATTTTACAGAAAGAAAAAAGTAAACTAAAATATCAGGCATTTTACATTTGCATATTTTCTATAAAATAATAGGTAAATACCTCCATTAATGAGAGAAAATCATGTCCATTAATAATTTATTTACTTTAAACTTCAACTCACAATCATGACCAATTCCCCACACATTGCTCCAAAATATAAAGCAGCTCATATTCAATGATGCTATTTTCATTTGGTTATAAAGTCCATTCATGCTGAACTAGTACTGCAGAAGCATTCAGAGAATGGAAATCAATGTACGGAAATTATGAAGAACAGTATATTTGGCTCATCACTAAAAGAACTAAAGCTTGCTTCAAATGTGATGAATAATATTATCAATCAAATGTGAGCTATCCTGAAGGAAATGGAATTTGATGAAATGAGAATGACAGGTGGGCCATCCAGCATGCCTCCCTTTAGGAAGATCAACTTTTCCTCACCCAGTAGTTATTACAGGTTACTTTATACACATTCATATAAAATATCTTGCAATTATTACAGAAAATTGGTATTGTCATAATAGCCTAGCCCCTAAAACTTTAAAATTTATTTTTGATTAGTAGGGTTTTAAGTTGGAATGAAAATATTTATTTCTAAAGAAGAAATAAGGTCAGAAATCAAAGGAAAAACACACACAACATAATATTGTTTAGACAAGAAAACAGCTGTCCATAAAATTGACAGAGTTTATGCATCTTTAAATTCATTTAAAATTAATTTAGCTTCCCAATATAAATTGAAGCCCTGGCTCATGATGCATGGCCAGTTGCCTGAATGTTATCTTGCCAAATAAAAACAGTAATATCTAAGTAGCATAGAATAGTGAAATTATCCAAATCAAAAAGAAAAAGCCACAGTGTAGTATATCAGTTATAGAAATTGCATGCTTTAATTGTGCCATAATGACTAGATTTTATTTTTGCAACTATCTCTCTATAGATCCCAGGATGGCCTAAACTTATGCTTCTCCATGCTTAGCCTGACATCGTCTGTGTTTTCATTAACATCTTATTTCCCAAGTCCCTACATTTAAGCATTTCCTCTATGACCCATTGTATTAGTCACTTTTCTGTTGCTATGATAAAACTACCATGACCAAGGGAAATTATAAAAGGAAGAGTTTATTTGAGCTTATGATTGACAGTTCCAGGGAATTAGTGTCCGTTGTAGTGGGAGGCATGGTGACCAGGGCTGGAACAGAAAGCTGAAGTTCACATCTGGCAATGAGTACAGGAAGTCAAGAGAGAGAGAGAGACTGGAGACTGCAAGTCTTGTTAAACTCACTAAGCCCACCCCCATGACATACTTCCTCCAGTATGGCCACACCTTCTACGATCTCCCAGAACAGTGTCACTAACTGGGGACACAATGTCTGAATACTTAAAGCTTATGGAGGAAACTCTCATTTAAACCACCACATTCCACTCCCTGGCCCTCATAGGCTCCTTACCATATAAAATGCAAAATGCATTTAGTCCAACCTTAAAAGTCCCCACAGTCTTTACCAGTCTCAATTCTACTCAAAAGTCTATAGTCCAAAGTCTCTTCTGCGACCCAGGCTAATCTCTTAACTGTAAGCTCCTGTAAAATCAAAAGACAAATTACATACTCCCAACATACAGTGGAACAGAATACACTTTCCCATTCCAAAAGGTAAGAATAGAGGCATAGTGAGGAAATACTGTACCAAAACAAGACCAAAAACCAGCAGGGCAAATACCAAGTCCAGCAGCTCCATGTGAAACTTCTGGGACTTGACTTCCAAAGGGCTTAGATGGCTCAGCTCTTCCAGCTTTGTGTGCAACATACATCTTTTCCTTAGGCTGCATGCTCCCTGTATGCAGCTCTCCTTGGCAAATATCTCACATCTCTGGCATCTTGAATGTCTTCTTGAGGATCTCCACTGCCAACCAGGCTTCACATTCACAGCTTCAAGAAATGGTTTATCTTGTCCTTCTTTATTCAGGGATGCCCCTGCTGCACTCTGGCCTTGGTGGCTCTGAAACAGTGGAGGAAGAACTGATGACCCCTTAACTCCTGCATCCTTTATGCCTCTAAAGCCAGAACCTTGTGAATGAAACTGCCAAGTTTGGCTGCAAGTTCAGGATGGACCCTGGCCTACTTCAACCACATTCACAACTTTTCTCTGCCCGTTTTTTGTATTTTCTTTCAAAAGTTGGAGGCTTAGCTGGGTGTGGTCTTGCCCTGAAGGTACTGTTTCTATTGTTTACTTGTAAATCTCTAAGCCTATCTTTGATCATTTTAATCTCACTCTTTCCATTGTTTACTTGTAAACACCAAGGCTTCTCCTTAATCACTTTAATCTTATCAAAGGGATCTCCTCTTTCACAGGCCCTGGCTCCAACATTACTCTCCCTAGTGCACTTTTCAGATCCGAATTTTCTGCCCCATTTGCTCTTTTCCACTGTAGATCTATATAATATTCACCATTAATGGCCACAACACCATTTCTACATTAGGTTGTCTTGAAATATCCTCCACCAAAGAAAATAGTTCATTACTTCTCAACTTAGCATCAGGCAAGCATTGGGGTTGTGGGCAAACTACAGCCAGACTCTTTGCCAAAATATCCGTTGCTCCTCTGGAACTACATTTTTGGCAGCAATGCTTTCTTCCAGGCTTCTACTAGAATGGCCCCTTAAGCTCTGCTTACAGTAGTCAACAGCTTTTCTAGCCCAAAGTTCCAAATTCTTCCACATTTCTCCAAACACCCACATGGTCAGGTTCTTCACAGCCAACAGCCCACTCTCTGGTACCAAAAAACGGTTTTAGTCACTTTTCTGTTGCTATGATAAAACCACTATGACCAAGGGCACTTATAAAAGGAAGAGTTTATTTGAGCTTATGACTGATGGTTCCAGGGGATTAGAGTCCATTGTGGCAGAGGCATGGTGGCTGGGGCTGGAGCAGAAAGCTGAAGTCCACATCTCACAATGAGTACAGGAAGTCAAGAAAGAGAGACTGGAGACCAGAAGTCTTGTTAAACTCACTAAGCCCATCCCCAATGACATACTTCCTTTAGTATGGCCAAACATTCTAAGATCTCCCAGAACAGTGCCACCAACTGGGGACAAAATGTCTGAATGCTTAAAGCCTATTGGGGACACTCTCATTCAAACCACCACATTCCCATATATCCTAAAACCAGGGAATCTCTCCCAGAAGTTTGACTTTCCATTAAATTTCTATGATTCATTGTTGTTGTATATCACTCTTTTATTATTATAATGTTTATTGCTTCAAACTATTTTTTTATTTAAAAGGCTGTGTCAGGAATTGTTTAACACATACGTCATGAAATCATGAACCACTATTTTTATTAAATGTAGAACAGATATATCTATCTGTTTTTCTCAACCAAAATACAATATTCCTATTACTTCAAATAAATTGCATTCTCTCCACATTTCCATTTGCTTGGGAAAATAAATCTTCAAATGTGGGATACATTTGATCATCTTGCCATTCTGTTTGTAAAATATTAGAAAATAATTAAGAAATACTGGAAGATCCATAATCTTGATCATTTAAAAGACATAAGGAAACAATTTACAATCTAATCTCAAATTATTTTTATCTCATTTTTATTATTCTCGACATTTTCTTTAAAGCACTGCAAGTTAATTGAAAATATTTATATGGTAGTATTGTCTGAGTTACCAAATTGAGAAAAAAATCTCCAAACCAAACGTTCATGAACTTTACAAACTTAGTCTTAGAACTTGTGCTTCCTCTCTGGAAAGGATATTTTTTTTTTTTTTTGGTATTTTTCAAGACAGGGTCTCCCTATAGCTCTGGCTGTCCTGAAGCTCACTCTGTAGACCAGGCTGGCCTTAAACTCACAAAGATCCGCCTGCCTCTGCCTCCCAAGTGCTAGGATTAAAGGTGTGTGCCACCACACCTGGCTCATGGCTATATTGTGCCAGGCCAGTTGTTGTTTAAGGTTGGTGAGGTGATTGAATTTCCTCTTCTGTTAGCAAGCATAGCACCTTCCATCTCTATGAGAGCTAGCTAGTAGAGATGAAGTTTTGAAGTCAATACTAGCTTGAGTCCTCCATATTCGTTGATAGATAATGTGTGCAATGTCATCAACAGTATGATCTTTCTGTGAATTTCTGGTGGGTAAGCCAGAGCAGGAGCAATTTCTTCTATGGTTTCATTGTCAGTGGGACCTGTAGTCTATAGCTTCAAAAGAGATAGTCCATTTTTGCTATTGGGCTTCTATGTTGCTAGCTTAAGGTGTCTAGTAAGGGCAATTTCCCCCTGTTATAGGATTAGTACTTTAAATCTATCTATCTATCTATCTATCTATCTATCTATCTATCTATCTATCTATCATCTATCTTCTATCTTCACTTTAAGAAGCTTCTATAATGATGTTTCCAAATGACTCTACAGGCCTTTAGTGTTAGTTGTCCCTCCCCATACTCCCTCCTCTGCCCTGTCTATCCATTCCACACCCTATTCAACACTTCCTAGAATATTATTCCCCTTTTGTATACCACTCCTTTCCATCTCCCAGTTCGATAAAGCAGCCCCCTCATTCCTGGCCCTTATTAATTTGTGATCACTCTGGATTTTTTTTTCCCAGTTGAAGCATACAGATCTAAGAATTCAAAGCATGAGCCGGGCGTGGTGGTGCACACCTTCAATCCTAGCACTTGGGAGGCAGAGACAGGTCGATCTTTGTGAGTTCAAGGCCAGCCTGGTCTACAGAGTGACTTCCAGGACAGCTGGAGCTACAGGGAGACCCTGTCTCATAAAGACAAAAAAATAAATAAAAAATAAAAAAGACTTCAAAGCAAACATCTACTTATGATAGAGAGAAAACAAGTGGCTTTTGAAATTCTGGGACTGGGTTAACTCAGGAAGATTCTTTTCTAGTTCTATCCATTACCTGAGAGTTTAAGACAAAAATAATTACCTTCATATTGCAGCATGTAATTAAGATCTCAAGACTAAGTTTGAAAACCCTAATTCCTAGAAGTAATAAGTGATGATTCCCGGTGTTTCAAATTTAACATCTTGGATGGATTAGAGGAGGATTAAAAAATTAAACCTGTTGCACCACTGAGAATATTGCATACAAGTTTTCTCAGCTCTCCTTAATTCTAAAGAGTCCTTCAAAATCTTCCCATGGTTACAGCTATAGAACCACATTGGGGAGGGAGAATGCAGAAAAAAATGGTTCATGAAGAAGCATCAAGAAAATTAGCAATAATGACAAGTTATTCCATGATGAACACCATGGAAAATTATAAATTAAAATGTAACACACAGACCTGAATGAGGAGGACACAGATAAAAGAGAACAGAATCAACTAATCTTTGTCTTGGTTGCACTAATAATGAGTTGCTGCTTTGTGGTTTGCAAATTTTCAGTGTTGGTTTAGGTACAAATGTTTGCTCAAATTACATGAAATTTCAACTTCCCATTTATTGTATTTATGCCAAAATGTGCAGTGATTTTAAATAGTCAGGGAGCTGTTAGGCAAATAACTGAAAATTCTTCTGTCATACATACGATTTAGAGTTAAATATTAATTCCAAGAAACATTTCCTACTGTATATATTATTTCTTACAAATTTTAGCTTTAGCTTAAATGGAGAATATGAATGCATTTAGATAAATTAATGTTGTATGCATTATTCTATATCATAATAAATTCTAAATAGCTGGTATTTTGAAATGTAATTAATTTTTTTATTTTATCAAGTTAATATGTCTTATATGGTTACTCTTAGAATGTTAGTCAAACATCCGTAAGGATCTTTATCCTGGCTGGAGAAATCTACCCTCCAGCATATTACAGTTGGAGTGTTCTTGTCATAACTGAAGACAGCCCTGGATGCTGTATCCAAAAGAAGCCATGGCCTTTCAGGGTTTAACATAAGGCAAAAATGCATGTGCTAAACACAGTTGGTTGTCTGCTCTGTATCTTGAACAGCTTTGCTTCCATGTTCTATCTTACAGTGGGCATTAACGTTGTGCATTCAGAGTCCTAAACACTTAGCTCTGTTGAACTCTTTCCGTTAGTCCCCATAATGAAACATGAAGTTATGTATTAACATTTTTCATAATGGATTTATAAAGTTTAAATAATAACCTCAGGAAGGTGTGGCCTTCCTGGCTTCCCCGGCTTTGTGCTGTTCGCTTGAAAACTTAGCATAGCTTTGTCCTGTCCATGGGCTACAACCCAGAGGAATTTAAGATTCCAACTGGCTTCACCATTTCACAAAATGTTAGTCCAACTAGTCACTTGACTTTATAATATCTAAAGGAAACACAGATATTAATTCATTTTACTTACAGCAGTCTAGTCTCTAAAAGGTAAAGAATTTTTTTTCATAATGAAACCTTGGAAACTTTTTTTTTTTTATATTTAGTCTGGTGTGCAGCTCTCAGAGGACAGTATTCTCTTTCAACTAGGGAAATACTTTAACTCTTTTCCTTTTTTCTATCATCTTTTTATTAGGTACTACTGATTATTTATGATGGATTTATCAGTTCCTTTAAGGCTGTGCATTCTAGTATTATAAAAGGTTTTCATCCATTGATTAATTACTTTTCTCGTATTTCAAGATGGAACGAAGCTCTGATGATGAGGCTCTCAAGACCCTGGAAGCCAGACTGGACCTGGGAGAGGAGCAAGTTGAGAGATGGTTCAGTATCTGCGAAAAGAAGCAGGAGAAGCCAAGTACGCAGGGGGAATTCCCACCCTGATGGGCCTCCTGTTCTACCAAAACCCCAGCACACACTGCTGAGAATCTGAAGGCTGCCACGCCATCTGCGAGCACTGTTGCAGTATCTGTAACTCGTAGGACCAGAGGAACCTACATGGCCATAATACGGAGTTAGATCCTTGTCCTTCCCAAGATCCTCCAAGCTCTCCAAGACATTGGAGTCCTTACAGAGATTGTCAGTCTCTTCTTTCATACCTGGTGACCAAGATGGAGATAAGGACCGAGATGGAGAGGAGGATGAATATGAAACTGAAGACTGAGATAGAGGGCAGAATAGATGGAGAGGAGGACTGAGATGGAGAGGGCATGTAAACTGCCTATCAGAACAAGAACCAGGCCCCTGGGGTTCTGAATCTAGGGAGTTCTTCCCCTAGGCCTTTTGAGGATGAATCCTAACCCTGCCCTTCCTGTCCCTGCTTAGTGATTTGTACCTCTGTGTGCTTGGACCCCCCAGGTAGACACAGGTGGGCAGCTGCAATTTTCTTGTTTTGGGCGTGTGTGTGTGTGTGTGTGTGTGTGTGTGTGTGTAGCAGACCATGGCCTTGACTTCATCAAATCCTCTCCAGAACTGGGATTACTGGCATTGCCTACTACATCTGCATGTCCCTGAGTTTTATGCCTAGCTTTAAGCCCCACCAACTCTCTGAGTGTTAGCTTTTTTCTCTTTTTGGTCTTTTCAAGACAGGGTCTCCCTTTAGTTCCAGCTGGACTGGAACTTGCTCTGTAGGCCAGGCTAGCCTTAAACTCCCAGAGATCTGCCTGCCTCTGCCTCTGCCTCCAGAGTGCTGGGATTAAAGGCGTGTGACATGATGCCCAGCTAGCTTTTTTTTTTTAATTACTGCATATAGATTGTTGGATGTCTGATAATAAAATGGAAATGTTAATAAATTAAAAAATGTCAAGTGAAATTTAATATGAAAAATTTAGCTATGAGTTTCTAATTATTTAGCTTAAATTAGAGAGACATATTTTACTGCATAATTTCCTATACTGATATGTATATGTTAGTTTATGTATGAAATGTAACAAATTTTAGTGAAATTATGTTTGAAAAACATGAAATGCTTATTTGATGGTAACACTTTTTTATTTTATAAAGTGAAAATATTATACAAATAAGCTCAATTTGGCTTCACGCTGGAATTATAAAGCCTGTTTTCCATTTCAGACACATTATATTGAATATGAAATGCAAGGCAAATAAAATAGTCTGCTTAGAAATAATATATTTCAACTTAAAGGCTCTTGAAATGAGCATACACATTCATTTTCCACGTGCTTACTGATTACTTCACTGGAACACACCACACACGGATAATTTTGGAAACAACTAGATAATATTTTTCTCCACATTTAATTATTTTATGACTTCTTCCACAATATTATCTACTAAATTTTGTTGTAAATATCATGTGTTAGGTGTACAATTTTTATTGTTTTTATACACAAAAATTAGAGCCAGATTAATTTTCTCAAGCACAATTGATTTTCATCTTTTTGCTAGCTTTGTAGTCCACCAATGAAAAGTAAAATACTTTAACAGCTCATTTGTTACTTGTTCTTTGATTAACAAAAAAGATGAAAACAGTACCAAACAGAAACCCTCCTGTACGTGATGGAGAGATTTGAATAAAATTTTTGAGCGGATCCGTGAATATTTTATGAACAGATATAAATATCAAGGGCTTGGTTTGTGAACTTCACTTTTGCCTTTCCTAAGAAGATGTTTATGAAAATTTTCATTTCCTTTCTTACAGAAAATGCTCTTATTTTAACACCTGGGTAGTGTGGTTGGGCCTTAAATCTCTGAGTGATGCAGTTCATTTCATTACATCTCACCTGTACATATGCTGGATTATCTGCAGGGGAACAATTTACAGTTTGCTATGATTGCTTTATAATCGAATAAATGTGATGAACAAATAATGTTTATACATATTTTTAAGAGAAGAGAAAAAGAAAAGAAATATATGTCTTATTACTAACAAGAGTTAGCATGGCCTCTTTTTCTAAATTAAATTGAGTCAACATACAGCATGGCCTGTTATAAGGAGACTTAGATATTAAAATGTTCAATAAAAAGTACAGATTTTATTTCACAAATACAAAAAACAACATCTGTCAGGAGACTACAAGAGAAAAACCTCAAGAAAAAAGCTCAAGAGAAATAGAATTTTGTGGTTTGCCAAGAGAGACCAAACACAAAAACATTAACTTTGAATTAGATCCTTTAAAGGGCTTAGAAGAATATATTATATTGACATGATAGACCATAAAGTTAGGTAAACTTTAAAAACGATTGTAAAAACATCCTATCAGAGCAAGGAGCATCTCATAAAAGATAGTAAACACAAAACTGTCCAGATCCAGGCAAGGCTGGTCAGGTAGAAGTGGACTCAGTTGGGAAGAAATATCTAGGCATCTAAAGGAGTTCCACTGCAGGCACCAGGATGCAAAGGAGATGAACTGCAGGACTCTAAATCCCTGCACAGCCATCCTTGCATTGGAGAAAAAGTCCCAACGTGATTCTCCAGAACATGACAATGCAGGACTCGGTCAGATCAAAATGGCAGTTCTTTCAGATTGTGATAATTTTGGACAGAGAGGACCATAACTAAGGCTGGTGCTAAATCATCAAAGAGGAGGAAATTCTACCCTTTACACATTCTCCCTTAAAACAGGAAGAACAACTGACACCATCAGTACACCCTGGGTCCAAAGCCTTTAAGTATCTGTGAAATTACCGGATATACAGGGAAAAAATGTTTTGGTAAATACACAATCAAAAGTCATTATCATCAACAATAGAAAGAATCAACAATGCCAACACATGGAAGCACTGAGAATTTGCATTTAAGGCAAATTCGGTGGCGTTCCTGAAAATTTAAGTGACTTTAATTCTCAAGAGGATAACTAAGTTCATTCAAAATTGCATTTTGGGCATCCGGGCGTGGTGGCACATGCCTTTAACCCTAGCACTCAGGAGGCAGAGGCAGGCGGATCTTTATGAGTTCAAGGCTAGCCTGGTTTACAGAGTGAGTTCCAGGACAGCTGGGGTTACAGGGAGACCCTGTCTCGAAAAGACCAAAACAACAACAACAACAAAAAAAAAAAAAAAAAAAAAAAAAAACAACCAAAATTGCATTTTGGGAAAATGGAAGAGAATTCTTTTCTGAGGTGTACCCTAGAAAACATAAAATAATAGAATTATGTATTAATTTTCTCAAGGAATACTAGAAGTTATATACAGAAGGAATAAGGAAATCTCTAAATTCTATTAAATGAAGAAGGTGAAAGTGACAAATGTTCTCTCACATGAACAAGCTTGGCCATGTCCCAAGTGCATGAGGTAAAATGGATGAATATTAAAGAGTTACAAAAATATCCTATCACCACCATTCAAGGATTGGACACTCAGAGGACTGGCACTCGGGGCTACTAAAAGCAATAATAAAATATTCATCATTCTTTCTGAGATTGGAATCCTGTAAACAACAACTGGTCAGGCAAGATATGATCACCAGTTGCACAAACCATATGGAGGTAACCAACCAATCATTAATTGAATTTAAGGTCCACTTCTTAGGCAGGAGGCCAATCTGACATTGACATTAAGCTTTGGAACCTGTGGTTAAACAGGCCACAGAACGTAGTGGAGAACCTAATGCTACTTTTCTATTAAATAGTTATATTAACCTGACTCCTAATGACTTGTTGATATACCCATAGCTTAATGCCCCTCTCAACTCTCTCCTTATGCAACAGATGGTATTTCAACATAGTAAACCACGACTGGCCAGCATGTATAGAATAAGAGATTGCAGAGCACTAATCCCAGAATAGAATACCTATATTAAACTTCTGCATCCCAAGATCCAGGGATCATTGCAGAAGAGGGAATGAAATTATTGTAAGAGCCAGAGGTGATGGATGAGCACATGTAAACAGAGTTTTCCAGAGAGCTGATTGGTTACTCATATGAACTCACAGCAATTGTGACAGCAGGCTCAAACCAGAAAATGCCTCAACATGTACATTAATTGAACAAGACCAATAAAGGATGGTGTAGATAGTGGAGGGGATCTAAATGCCATCAGAAATATAATGTATGAAATTCTCAAACATTCAATAAAAATGAATGAAGCATGCATTGGAATAATTGCCTTTGTCCATTTTGTGTATAGAAATTCAAAGAATGAAATTTGAAAATTTCACATAGATTTCCAGGGCCAAACTCTAATTATTTCAATCTAATGTGACATCTTTAGAAAATTCACAAATATTTAGACATCCAATGGTTTCTAGATTGTGCAAGTAAAACATAGGCCAGGGCATGGAACTGGTATAATACAAAATCTCAGAGCCAATTTCAAACATTTAAGGCAGAGATTATTTGTTTCCCCCATTTCCTCACACTGCTTCACAAACAAGTCTTACATGTCTTCTTCACATTCTCCGCTCTTTCAAGCAGTTCGGACTCCTCTTATTTGTACAGTTGTCATTGGGAATCTAAAGATTCTCTTAATCCTAGTTACTCTTTTTTGTTTGTGCAATTCCACCTCACATAGTTCAGATTCATAATCCAATCACTGATAATTGATTAATCAGATCTGAAATGATTATCTTAACCCCAAAGCCCAATTCCTGTGTGAATTCCACAGGGACATGGTTTTCTGCAACATTTTGCCTTATTTTCTATTCAAATAAAAGGATATATGTTGTGATGGTTAATATTGATAGTTAACTCTACTGGATCTAGAATAACATAGCAGACAAAAATCTGTGCAAACCTATCAAGGGTTGTCCAGAATGCATTAATTAATGCTAGAAGACACATCCTAAATGCTGGCACAGGTCCATACAGGAGGTCCAAGGCTGAACAAAAATGAGAAAGAAAGCTGTGCAATAGATTTCATCAGTCTTTTCTTTCTGACTGAGGATACTCTGCCCAAAGATTCTGAAACCATGGTACCATGATGGACCATACCCTCAGACTGTGGGCCAAGATAAACATGTTTCCCATTAGGTTATTTTTATTTTCGAAAGTTATTGAGGCAAATGGGAAATGTGAGAAAGTCTTTATGGTTGGAGAGTGAACTTAGAGCAGAGAAGCCCTTCCTGGAAGAAAGAGGTCACCAGCCTGTGAAGAAGTTGGGCAGGGTGTGAGCAGAGGTACAGTAAAGGAGAGGTAATCCCCATGAGCACCCTACTAAATCTGGAAGACAGATGGAAATCCACATGGTGAAGACAGTCACCCAGAATAGGAACCCCAAAGCTGAACACTAAATGCAGCCTTTGAGTTGTATTGGTTACATGGAGGCTGGGACAAGGAAGGCCTCTCTGAAAAACCAGAAAATTTTGACCAACCAGCAATAAGCCCTTAGGTTATTTCTAATAAATATTTTATTTATTTTTAACAATTTTTGTTGAACTTTTGTGTATTTCATCCGTACCATCTCCATCCATCTTAGTCAACCTTATGCCCCATTCTCCACTGGCACCATGCCACCCCTCACTGGAATTCACCCATTCTGTCATTTGTGATAAGATCTAGTGTGCCAAATTAACTTTACTGACTGTTGTGCAGAGCAAGTTCATTCACTGAGCCTATCAAGTGTCTTGCTAGGCACAAGTAACTGTACCCTGTTTGAGGCATATGATTTTTCAAAATTAGACATCTCAAATAATTAAGTATATTATACATTTATCAATTGTCCCTGTTAGAGTAAAATCATGCATACTAGTATAAGAGAAAATGGATTTTATTTAGATATATCTAGTAAATTCCAGAGGCCTGCAACTGAAATTTAGAAGAAATAGGAAAACCACAATTATGAAAGTACAAATTTTTTATGCGCTGGGTATATCAGAATAGACTAGCTTTAAAAATATGAGCCAATATCTATAACAACACTTTATAAAACAAAATAATTATTTTACCTAAAAATAAAATGCAGTGCCAACTTGTGGTTATACCTAAATGATTGCAGTCTCTACTTTACCAATAATATTTTTTTAAAAAATTAGATTTAGAAGTAATCATCCCATTTCCTCCAAAGCATTTAATTGAGTTATGATATAGCATATTATTAGTCAGGAAAATATTTAATAGTTGTTATTTCTATTTGTGTTTTTATCTCTTAGCAACCAGAATATTCGCTAAGAATCCCAAATACTATAATTTGTAATCCAATTATATTTCCATTCCATGACATTTTCATTATTTTTTTCTGCTGACATTTAAATAATTTGATTTGTTTGAAAACAGTAATAGATAATTGTGTTCACAGGTTACATTACCCTGTAGCTATCTGCAGTCTCTATCACTGTCTATTTCCCTTATGTTTCCTTCCCATAGCAGGGTTCCATGGAAATGGTTCATTTGTAAAGTCTATTTCTCACAGCTCCTGAAGACTAAATATTGAGTGTCCACACTGTCATATGGCAAACGAAATTGCATTCTAAGAAAACAAGGAAAGATTTTGCTTTTATATCAATTCCTCATTATGATGGTAGCCCATCACAAAAGAAAATTAGATTAATCCATTAATGAATGCCAACTTTATAATTTATAAGCTTAGAAAGGTTTCCCCTCCTTATAGTCTAACAGAACACACATGAATATATATACATATATATATGTATATATATATATATATTTCATATATACATATATATATTTCATATGTTATTATAAACATAGTGCTTGCAAATTTGTAACTCAACTATCTGTAAGATACTGACATTTGACATTTTGATAATGAGGATATTTGACTTGGTATAATGAATTTTGCATAATTACTTCATTAAATATTCTAGTAATTTACCATTATTTGTCAATAAATTTAATAGGATGACCAATATCTAATTAAATAATGCACCTTTATTATTGTTTTTGTCTTATAATGTTTAGGTAAGGAGAGAGAAATGTTAATATATACTGAGAAAATGGTCTATCATTTGCTTAGAGTTTTTGGACATTGTGCTGGATAGCGTTAGTGCCAACTTGACACATTTGGGTTGAGGGAGCCCCAATTGCGGAATTGGCTCCATTGGATTGGCCTGTGGCCACATCTGTGGAGTATTGTCTTGATTGTTGAGCACTGTGGAAGGGCCCAGCCCACTATGGGTGGTGCCACCCTGGGCCGGTTGTTGTGTACCCTATAAAAGGACAGGCTAGGCATGGGCCAAGGGAGCAAGCCAGTGGGCAGCATTCCTCCATAGCCTGTGCTTCAGCTCCTGCCTCCAGGTTCCTGCCCTGAGTTCCTGCCTTGGGCTCCCTATGTGATGAACTGTGACCTAGGAGATGTAAGCTGAATAAACTCTTTCCTTCCCAAGTTGGTGTCGGTCAGAGTGTTTTGTCACAGCAACGGAAGACAAACTAGAACAGAATTTGGTACCAGAAAGTGAGGTATTGCTGTGACAGACCTGACCTTGGTGTTTTGGGGAAGGATTGTGGAAGCGCTTGGAACTTTGGGCTTGAAAAATCATTGAATGCCTAAAGGCCATGGCTGTGGAACTTGGAACAATTTTGCTGAAAGAGTTGTAGAAGATGGAGTACTGGCTTGTGAAGTTTCTAGTTTCAAAGGGAAGCAGAGATCATCAGGACTGCTTAATCTGTGGGTTCTGGTCATCTGGGGCTGAAGAATCAGCTGTAAGTAACAAGAGACCAGAACCTGAAGTGAAATCTTTGTTGTACTGGGACAATTGATGCTGGTTAGCTGGGGCTGAAAAATCAGCTGTAAGTAACAAGAAACCAGCATCACTGTGGTGAAATCTTCTGGAAAAAAAATTTCTTCAGGGTCAGTACACAGAAGCTATGTTCCAGAAGGGGCCCGAGCCTCCATGTCAAGCCAGAAGCAGGACTTGGTAGTGTGTAAGAGTCTCCTATATTGTTCCGGTGTTGAAAGCATGAAGGGGTCACAGAGAGCAGCTGAGGCCTGGCACTATGAGAGGCCAGGAAAGGCCACTGGTCAGAGTGCGGCCTTGGTTGCAGTCAAGACCCCAGGTTTCCAGGGGTCAGGAAGAGAAGCTGAGATTTTTGTATCAGGAGAGGTCAGAAGCAACCTCAGTTTCAGTGGTGACCCCAGATTTTGGAGATGCTGTGACCGTGGGATGACCACCAAGAGCAGTGGCAGGTGTTGAATGGACTCGGCCTGGGCCTGCAAGATGATCTGTGTGTGCCACAGACAGCAGAGTTGGAGAGGGGGAGCTGCTGAAACCCTTTGGAGCCCAGAGGATCATGAGTGAATCCCAGGTGTCCAGCCTTGAGCTACTTGCTGGACTTAGGTTTTGTTTGGGTGTGCCTGATTCTTCCCTTTGAAATAAAACAGTACTTATTTTGGATTTTTACAGCAGCCCACAGTTAAGAGAATTTTAATAGACTGTGAACTTTTAAGTGTATGGACATTTTAAGGACTGTGGGGCTTTTAAGGTTGTACTTTCTTAGGTTGTGATTAATGTTAACATCATACTTTGGGAATAAAAACTGGAAAGGTGGTGGCTTAATAGTGATGTGTTTTGTGTGTCAAGTTGACAAGGGGTCAATTGTGCTGGATAGCTTTAGTGTCAACTTGACACACCTGGGTTGAGGGAACCTCAATTGGGAAATTGGCTCCATTGGATTGGCCTGTGGCCATGTCTGTGGAGTACTGTCTTGATTGTTGGGCAATGTTGGAGGGCCCAGCCCACTATGGGTAGTGTCACTCTGGGCAGGTTGTTGTGTACTGTATAAGAGGGCAGCCTGGGCATGGGCCAGCAGAGCGAACCAGTAAACAGCATTCCTCCATGGCCTGTGCTTCATCTCCTGCCTCCAGGTTCTTACCCTGAATTCCTGCCTTGGGCTCCCTAAGTGATGAACTGTGACCCAGGAAATGTAAGCTGAATAAGCCCTTTCCTCCCCAAGTTGGTGTCGGTCAGAGTGTTTTGTCACAGCAATGGAAGACAAACCAGAGCAGACATTTTGCATAAGAACAAAAAATTTTTTGTAAAGAACATTTCAGAATAGGATTTTCTGTAGGGATTGTAGTGCTTCAATAAAAGAGAACTTAAAATGAGGGAATATATTTACATGTTCATGACTCCTGTAATGGCTCAGAAGTACATATGTGTTGAGAAGTCTTTGAATATTAGTGAAAAGACACACACGTTAGATTTGTGTATATCTACTTTGAAATGTTTGTTCTATCTCCTATAAGGTATGAGACATTCAGGAAACTAAATTCTGACATTTCAATTCCCTGATCAAACTATGTGAACCCTACTTTTTAATATTTTCATGGTACTGGAGTTAAGAATAGTTGTTAATCACCAACCAAACCCAGGTCCTGTGCAATACAAGATATGACTCAACCACAGAGCCATCTCGCCAGGCCCTGAGTACTATTTTTTTATATGCATTTTGCATTATTCTTGAAAAATACAGTTGAGCCCCTATAACAAGCCCATTTCACAGGTCTGAGCAGAATTCTTCAATTTTGTTAAAGCACTTGAAATATTTAGCTCCTGCTTTCTTTTGAATGCTAATTCCCAATATATATTGCTATTCTCTATCTTTGATAGACTTGTAGATTCAAATTAAAATAAAAATTTTCTTGAATCATTTCTTTCTGGTAATTTGGATGAAAACACTTCAGTACCTAATTTATATTTCAAAACTGACCTATTACCCTTTATTTTAATTTACTTTACTCAACATAGAACCAAAATAAGCAAGGTGAGTTAATTCCTCACCCATCTTGACTGACTTTAGTGCTTTCTCTGGCCCAAAAGTCTTTGTCTTGTGTTGTACCAGAATTATGAGAGTTTAAGAGAGTATCCAAAGCAGGAGAGAATGAAATTTAAACAAATTCATATGATAAAGTCAAGGTTGTATATATAATGTGACTATTTGCTTCTTTTCATATCTATAGACGTCTTTGTTAACTCTTTCATAACGATATGTACTAATACATTCCATTCATTCAGTATGCAGAGAATAATTGTTTTAGAATTTATGCATCTAATATATCTGATAAAAATAAGTAAATTAAGTAATGATTATAGGGGTCTTGTGTAATTGCAAGAGATCAGTGGTGTGTGTGTGTGTGTGTGTGTGTGTGTGTGTGTGTGGTTGATAGTATGGGGACATACCGATGATTGTCTAAATGTGTACAGCCACGTCTTTCTGCCTTATTGGTGGGGATGAGGGCTGTTGATGAACTGGAAATTGCCATTTTTGGTAATCCCGCTAGCTAGGGAACTCACCAAGCTTCAATACCAAAGCTGTCTTAACAGGCATCCATACCCAATCCTAGTTTTTGTTTGTTTGTTTGTTTGTTTTGTTTTTGAGTGCTGGTGATTAAACTCAGGTGTTAAAGTCCTCTAGCTTGCACAGAAAGTGCTCCCACATATGTCCAATACAGTACATTCTGAGCATTTCAAAATAACAAATCAGTGAGCATATGAACTTCTCAGAAGAGGAATATTACGTTAATGCTGTGAATTTTACCAAGTGTATCAGGAATATTAGCTCTTTTCTATAAATTAACTTACTAAAGATAGAATAATAGTCAATATTTTCCATAGTCTAACTTTTCTCCATGGATAAACGCTAATTATTGGAAAGAATGATGTCAATCCAAGTCAGGCTTCTGAGTGTTATATATTCCAGTAATGAAATATCTGATCTGGATCACACATATCATCGACTCTCCATTCCTACAAATCCATGCCCTTTGGAACTTAATTCTAATAACTCTTTTGTCTATATTCTATTTACATGGGACTTCTTTACTGACATAATACTGCCCTTATCTCTTTTGAATTTGTACTGTTCGTTTAACAGCAGCTTCAGTGACCATGGTTTAGACATCATAATTTGATTGCAATTTCTTTTTTATTTCTAAGTCTTAGTAATGTTTAAAAATTAGTATTCTTTCTTTAAATTTCCTTGCAAACTGTTAAAACCAGACATTTAGCCTAGATCACTTGATTACATTTTTTTAGCCTGTGATACACAAAGGAAGGAAATATGAGGAAGTAGGTATCAGGGAGCTGTGTATTTCTCTCAGTTTAAAAGCACAGAACATGTTAACAAAACATTTTTCCCCCATTATGCTTTTAACATTTGGCTTCTGTGCAGGATTTTAACATAGAAAACAATGAAGGTGCTGAAATCTTCTTAGGCAGCCTTCTCTGCCCAGCATTTATTTGGGAAATCATAGGTATTAAAGATGGTATATGTGGATTTTATTATGAGCCTGTTGGTAGAATTTGTTAAATTCTTGAGTCTCTAAATTGAGGGAAAGTATTAACATACTCTATTTAATACAGGATTTTTCTGGGCTTGAGAGATAGCCTAGTGGTTAAGAGCACCAACTCCTCTTGCAGAGGATCCGGGTTTGATCCCCAGCACCCACATGGCAGCTAAGAACACTCTGTAACTCCAGTTACAGGAAAACTCCAGTTCCAGAGGAATCCGACACCCTCTTCTGACCTCTGCAGCATTGCACGACTCGGGTGCACAAACCTACATGCAGACAGTACATTCATACACATACAAAAATAAAAAAAAATAAAAAATACAGTATTTTTCTGATACTATAAATACATTACAGACAATGACAAACATAAGATGCTTTAAAGCTACAACTCCTTAGGGCATTGCTTACTCTCCATTTTCCTCTGGAACTGGAATCTCACAAAAAGTGATGAGATTTGTCTATTTGTACATAATTTGACATGATTTCTTCTTCATAATACATGATCAATAATTACTTACTAAAGTAAAGTAATGTAGACTGATAATGTAGATGACTTGGAAGTCTGTCTGCCTACTATTCATGAGGACCTGGCTTCAATCTACAGCACTGTATACATTGGGCATGGTAGAGCATGCTGTATTCCTAGCACTCAGAATGCAAAGGCTCATTAGTTCAAATACATCTTTCACATAGGTAGTTAAAGGCTAACCTCAGCTCTATGAGAACTTGTCTAAAAATATGAAAAACTAAACAAAATAAACATATAATAAAAAAAGAAATACAAATACTTCGTATTCAGCAAAGAGTGACTTCAGTCACTCTTTTCAACATGAATGCAAATTTTGACATACAAAGGAACACTGGAGAAGCAACATGATGAAGGAAGAGAGAAGAAACGATCCAAGTGAAGGTGAATGCAGAGAAGGAACCTATTTTACTTATAGCTTAATCTGGCACTTAAAACATTCAGAACACTGAAACAATAAATTTTTTTCATTTAAGCCACTTGCTTTGTGGTTCTTTGTGTTGGCAGCCAGGACAAATCAGAACAAATGAGATTTTTCTTTGCCATGCTCTTGATAAATATGTTGCAGATCTTTGGATGGTACAGACTTTCAGGAATACTTGAACACGAGTGCTCTGGGTTACAAGATAATTGCAGGCCCAATGTTTTGATTTAGTTTCCTGCCATTTACTGATCTGCCTCACAAGGGCAAATATTTTTGTCTTTTTATTCACAGATATAATCTAAGTGACCTGAACAGTGTTTTGGCATATGGCTGGCACTCAATAAAAATTTGTTGCATGAATGATTGAATCCCCTTATGAGAGCTGAAGGATCTAGCCATTACTTCTCCCTGAGTAGACTGCTATTCAACCATATCCCAAAAGTGAACCAAGGGAGTACTTATCAGCAAATCCAAAAGGTTTCCTCAGCAAATAATCATGGGTCAGCTCCACAGGGAAATGCACTAAATTGCACCTCTAAATTCCCATATTAAGGAAAATAGTAAAACGATTTGTTGGTTTTATATGTAATATTTGATGAGAATTGAACTATGATGTAATAGGAATACAAAAAAGTAAATGTCAACATTGAAGATAAGTCTGGAAAACTACTGCTACAAGTACTATTATTAAATCATTTAGAAGATGCCCAAAGATACACTTCACCCATTTGCACTTACAGAATACATGAAATGCCCCAGTCTTGCATGAGTTGGAAAATTAGCAAACTGGGAGTTCTTTCCAAGAAAAACATGTTCACTGCATGGCATAATTTCTAAGTGGGGAAAGGGAGAAGAAATCCACATATTTTGTTTCTACAGTTGCTCCTTCATAATAGAAATAAGCAGAAGGATGTGGTTAATTTGATATACTACTGAAGGTTAAGAAGAGATTCTGAAATACTGATAAATGAAAAATTTGAAGTTGTTTTTTATCATATTTGATAGAAAGGAGGATGGTAAAGAAAGATGGCATCATGAACTTTGCAGGTAAATGGACAGAACACAGTCGCAGAAAAACAAAGAATGGTATGTCTCATTTGTGGATACTAGCAAAAAATCCCTAGTTATGAGACAAACTGAGCAACATTAAGGTTATATTTCTTTTTATCTGAAAGCAACTGTACTGTTAAAAGTGAATCCCTTAAGGGGCTTTAGACTTAACCTACCACTTATTTTCAGACTTTGTAATTTTGGCATATGGGTGGAGGGTATTTATGCATATTTTAGAATAATAAAAAAATTAGGGGCTAGAGAGATGGCTCTTGCAGAGGACCAGGGTTTGATTCTCAGCACCCACATGGCAGCTAAGAAGTTTTTAACTCCATTTCGAGGGGAATCTGACACTCTCTTCTGACCTCTGCAGTATTGCAGTACACGGGTGCATCTACTTACATGCAGACAGTACAGTCCTACACAGAAAATAATAAATAAAATAAAAAATAGAAAAAATTAAAGGGAAAAACATGAATTCCTAAACATGTTTTGGAATTAACTTATAGTTTATTTTCAGAAATCATAATTTTGGTATATGTGTGGAGTGCATATATGCATATTTTGGAATGATACAAATTGGAAGGAAAAACAGCAAAAGGACTGGGTCAAAGAACTGACTGAACCAGTAAACTTCTGCCCCAAACACTAAACCTCTGCATAGAAAAACTTTTAAAAGACTGAGAAAAAGTTGCAAGACATGTATGGCAGTATGCATGAGCTTTTGTGGGAAAGGGAGGGACAAGAAAGGGAAATGAGTCTAAATTGGATTGAGAAATGTTGTATAAAATGCACAAAGTGGGGCTGGAAAGATGGCCTAGCAGTTAAGAGCACCAACCGCTCTTGCAGAGGACCCAGGTTCGACCCCCAACACCCACATGGTGGCTGAAAACCATCTTTAACCCCAGTTCCAGGGGAATCCGACACCCTCTTCTGACCTACACAGCATTGCATGACACGGGTGCACAAACCTACACACAGACAGTACATTCACACACATACAAAAAAAAAAAATGTGCAAACTATCAAGGCTTTGTAGTTGCAGTGTTAGATTGTTTATTTGTACCCTTTCTTTTTACTGATGTGGGCACTTAGGGCTATAAATTTCCCTCTTAAGACTGCTCTCAGATACCACTCTCAGATACCACTCTCAGATACCATCTCACCCATAAAAGACTGGCTAAGATCAAGAAAACAAAAGACACCAAATGCTGGTGAAGTTGTGGGGAAATGGGAACACTCATCCACTGCTGGTGGGAATGTTAACTCATACAACCATTATGGAAAGCGGTGTGGAGAACCCTTTAAAGACTCAAAATGAGCCTGCAACCTGACCCAGTCATACCACTCCTGTATACATACCCACAAGACTCATCCTACTACAGAGATACATGCACATCTATGTTTATTGTAGCTCTCTTCACTATAGAAAGAGGTGGAACCAACCCAAATGTCCCTCAACAGAGGAGTGGATATCAAAAATTTGGTACATCTACACAATAGAGTGCTGTTCAGTGGTAAAGAAAGTTGACATCATGAACCTTGCAGGTAAATGGATGGAACTTGGAACTCGAAGCCATTATGCTAAGTGAATTAATAGAGTCCCAGAAAAACAAACAGGGAATGGTTTCCCTCATTTGTAGATGCTTACACCAAATCCCCAGTTGAAAGGCAAGCTGAAAAACATTATTGTTATATTTCATTTTATCTGAAAGTAACTGTGTTGTTATAATGTAAATCTCTTAATGGGCTCTAGAATCCACCTACCACTTATTTTCAGACTCTGTAATTACTGTATATAGATAGAAGGCATGTATTCATATTTCAGAGTAATATAAAATTAAAGGGGGGAAATGTGAATTCCTAAACATATTTTGAAAAAAATGCACAAAATTTCAATAAAATATTAAAAAAATAATAAAATAAAATAAAATAAAATAATTAAAAAAAGAAAACCTTCCTTTTATTCATTTCTGTCATCAGAATTTAAATATTATTGAGGGGATATTTCTGTTAACCCTGTTAGATGATTTTCTTTTACCCAAACTTCTATGCATTCAAGACAACCTTTTATCAAAAATGCTAACAGTGAAATTATATAACAAAGTTAACGATGATCATTATAAGTGTTACCTGGTCCAAAGTTTATAGATGAATTTCAGATTCATCTTCTCTTCAATTAAAAACATATCCCTTAATAAAACAGCTATTTCAAAACTCTGCCTTCCAAGGCTCAGGGAACATTGTGGGCAAGGAGGCAGAAAGATTCTAAATACCAGAGGTGACCAATAACAAGGAAACAGAGTTTTCCAGACAGCTGGTCAGTTCCTCAGATGAAATCACAACAATGGTGACAGCATGATCAAGTACAATGCCTGCTCAAACCAGACAGAATGAGGATGTGGGGAAAAAATTCTCAACCAAAATCACAACTTAACCCAAGGAATTTTTGGCAATTAATTACAGCTGACTGAGGGTAAGTCTGTATATTACAGGGTTGGGATTCTTGAGGGCCAGAGTATGGATCCACACTAAAGGACATTGGAGACACAAAATATACCCTATAGTACATACAACTGAATTCATTAAATTTGTTTGGGGGCAGGGATTCAGAATGTGGAGCTGTTCTAAGTGCCATAAAATGCATTGTATGAAAAATCTCAAAAATTCAACTTAAGAAAAGGAAAACAGAAATAGTAAGGTGAGGCTAGAGAGGTGTCACAGTGGGAAGAGCACTTGCAAAAGCATCAGGACCTGAACTCAGATCCCAGCACCCATATAGAAATTCTACTGTGGCCCATGCTTGCTATAACATGCAGACTGTGGGGGATGGGGAGAGGAGGACCCCTTAGTTTCCTGGATGCTAAGCTAGCTCTAGGCTGAGACTGAGTGAAAGACTTCGTCTTAAATGAACAGGGTGAGAATAGAACAGAACAAGGAACCTCTTTCTGTGGCCTCTGCATAGACATGCGCAGTGAGCATCCCCTGCACATTTGCAGAGGCCACACATACCACAGCCACACACATAAACACAAACACACACACACACACACACACACACACACACAGTACAGTGTTGATATTGTTAGACATATTTTAAATTCAGAGCTTAGACTTCTAATGTTTTCAAAGACTTTTAGAGCATGAACTCATTTTTGACAGAGTTCATACCTTGTAGTTTGTTTAGTATTCGGAAAAACATTTTTAATTTATATAAAACAACAATCTGTACAAAAAGATTTTCCACCTGAAAATGGTATAAAACTCTAAACATGACTCGGAAATTACTTTTCAGACTATAAAATATTCAAATACAGCAGAATAAAGTATGTGTAATGGCCTGGCCTGGCATGGTGGCACACACTTTAATCACAGCATTCAGGAGGAAGAAGCAGGCAGATCTCTGTGGGATATAGACCAGCATGGACTGCATAGTGTCTTGCAGGCCAGCTGGAAATACAAGGAGACCCTGTTTTGAAAACCATACAGTAAATAAAAAATAATATATGTTATGACTTAGTGTATACAGGTAAAATTCAGAGTAATAATCTTATTGACAATATCTACAAGCCCACCTAAAATTTGCACTTAGGCAAATCCGATTTCTAATTTGGCTCCATTTACAATTACTTGTACTGTGTTCACACTGTATTTCTCCAAGCTTCATTTTTCTCTTATGAAAAATGAGAAAAGAAGCTTGCTTATCCATGTATTTTCATGAGAATTGAATTGATAAAATATTTAGTGTTCATTGCCCTATTGAGTGATATTAAATAAAAATTATTTTTTATCTCCAGTTTTTAAAATTTATTTATTATTTTTTTAATTTATTTTTATTGATGCTTTGTTTATTTCATACATCATTTTCCAATTCAGTTCAGGCATATATCCCCTTCCCTTCCCACCCCTACCCGTCGCAGATCGTGCATTCTGCCGTAAGTTTTCTGCATCTTATGTGTATGAGTGTACTGTCTGCATGTACGTTGGTGCACCTGTGTCGTGCGATGCCGCAGAAGTCAGAAGAGGGAGTCGGATTCCCTTGAAACTGGAGTTAAAGAATTGCTGGGCGTGGTGGCGCACGCCTTTAATCCTAGCACTTGGGAGGGAGAGGCAGGATCTTTGTGAGTTCAAGGCCAGCCTGGTCTACAGAGTGAGTTCCAGGACAGCTGGGGCTACAGGGAGACCCTGTCTCAAAAAGACAAAAAAACAAAAACAAAAAAAAAGAATGTTCTTAGCCACCGTGTGGGTGCTGGGAATCGAACTCGTGTCCTCTGCAAGAACAGTCAGTGCTCTTAGCCTCTGAGCCATCTCTCCAGCCCCTATCTCCATTTTTTATTGATGTTTTGTGTATTTCATACATCTTTTTTAAATTCTTTTCAAGCTTGTTCCCCTTTCCCTTCCCCCACTGCACTCCACCACACCCCACCCCAGATCACACATTCTGCCATAACTGTCCTGCATCTTTCTGTCAGTCTTTTTATTTTATGCTTAGGAATTCACATTTTCCTCCATTAATTTTGTATTACTCTAAAATACAGATACATACTCTTCACCCATATACAGCAATTACAGAGTCTCAGAATAATTGGTGGGTGGATTCTAGAGCCAATTGAGAGATTTACATTGTAACAACATAGTTGCATTCAGATAAACAGAAATATAACAATATTGTCATTGAGCTTGCCTTTCCTCTGGTGGATTTGGTAAAAATTTATTAAATATTTTTCTTTTCTTTTATTATTGAATTTTNATATATATATATATATATATATATATATATATATATATATGTATGTATATCCTTTTGACTCTGAATTTTTCTCTTCAAATGTCCTTCATTGTGGGTCCATTCTCTGGACCCACAAAGTCTCAACATTGTAAGAGTCCCAACTGTTTAAGACCAGCAGCCATCAATGTCCAAAGTGCATTTGGTTGGGTTGAGATTTCTTACTCACTTCCCCATGTCTAGCCTGGAATTTTGTGTATTTGAGCTACCTAGGACTTGAGCATGCTGTCACCATTGGCGTGAGCTCCCATGAGTATCTGGTCAGGTTTCTGGAAGACTCTGTTTCCTCATGGTCGTCTAACCTCTTTGGCTCATATAATCTTTCTTCCTCCTTTTTCACAATGATCCCTGAAACTTGGCAGGCAAAGGTTTGACATAGGTGTCCTACTTAAGGGTAAGTTTTTTTGCAGCTTCTTGTTCTCTGCATATTGGGCAATTCTGGATTTCTGTATTAATCACCATCTGCAGCAAAAGGAGATCTCTCTGGTAACAGAGTGGAGAGATGCATCAATCCTATATTTAGAGATTGCACTGAAGATGTGTCACTTAAGGTTAAGTGTTACAGAGACATTTCTCTATGTTTGACAATTTCTGCTACTTTATAATAGTCTCCAACTATTACAAAATGAAGTGTCTTTGATGAGAGATGACAGGTGCACTGATAGTAATAGTTTGCCTGGGTAGTCATTGTTCTTTATTAGACTTTTTCCAGTTGGGTAAGACCATTCATACGTTTTCTCCCTTGGCAGCTTATATAGTAACATTTGAAGACTGCTTCATAGATGAGGCTTCCAGTTCTGGCCCAGCTCCATTGCTTCAAATCCTATGTCTGAAAGTATGGCCTGTCTTTAGCAATAGAGTCTTACATTCATGTCGTGGGAGGAAATCAAGTGATCTAGCAATCAACTGTGTTATTTTGGGGGTCTCAGACTACTCTGATCAAGAACTCAAAGGGTCATTCTTTGTCCCTAAAACCAGTTGTTGTTATATAGCCTACTCATGCATTTATATATTTGTTTTATGTGTATATATTAGTAGGATTTTGAGCTAATCATTTTTCTCTGATTTTCACATCATTTAAGCATTATTTATCGTTCCTGTCACTACCCCTGTGTAACGCTCACCTCCTTACTCCCTCATAGTTAAAGCACTCCCACATTTCCTATTTGTGTGTGTACGTGTGTGTGTGTGTGTGTGTGTGTGTGTGTGTGTGTGTGTTGATATGAGCAGCATAGTGCCTCTAAAAAATAAGACATCTCCTTCTTGGAGCAATATATTTCATATGTCAGTTAGTAAGGTACATTTCTTTTTTTTTTTGAGACAGGGTCTCCCTTTAGTCAGCTGGCCTGGAGCTCACTCTGTAGATCAGGCTGGCCTTGAACTCACAGAGATCCGCCTGCCTGTGCCTCCCAAGTGCTAGGATTAAAGACGTGCGCCACCATGCCCGGCAGCAAGGTACATTTCAACACTGAATTGAGGATATTGCCTCAGTTAATGCTGTCATGGTGTCTAGAGGCCAATATTCACAAAGATTGTAGCTTTGGTATGCCAGTCTTACTCAGATATAGTCCACATTCATTTTCAAAAATTGGAATTAATCAGTAAAGCCAATTGAGAAGGAAAGGCCTCACAGGCACAACACAGGAAGCTCCAGAGTGCTGCTCAGATCAATTTGTTCTGAAATCTATATTATTTCCCTGATATGTACAAATGTCACAGTGGTATCACAGGGCTTATCACAACATTACTGTGCAACATATACTCACTGAGCTATTGTACACAATTAAACATTCAGCAGTTAATAATAATTAGCATTATCTAACTCTCAAGACAAAATTCACATTTATATCAAATTTATATATCTACAAAAAAGGCTTAAGACATAGATTTGCTTTCCTTTTTAATTTAGTTTAATTTGCTTTCATTTTTCAGATTCTAGACATATTATGTTCAGTCTTTTCTATTAACCTAATTTTTGAATTTACAGGTAAATAATTATCTCCTGCAGATTAAAACCAGTTTGAGATTTGAGACTTCATCTTACCCCTCTCTTAAGTGGCAAAGATCCAACCAGTAAAAAATGCTAAATTCTGGCAGGATGTGGAGGAAGTGGGAATCTTCCCCACAGCTGTGGGAGTGCCAACTGCTGCAGTCAATGTGGAAATCAGTCCTCAAAAAGTTTGAAATCAGTATATTATATGATCCCAGACTCCAATTCTCGAGGGCCGAACCAACAGACTGTACAGAAATACTTGGTCATCCTTGTACATTGCATATTTTCATAACAGCACAAAACAAACTAGATGTCCATCAATTAATGAATGAATAGTGGTTCATATACACAATAAAATACTATTCAGCTTTTAAAGAAACAAAATTATGTCATTCACAGGTAAGGAAAGCAAGTCTCAAAAACCATATGTCACATGTTCTATCTCAAGGCTGGATGCTAGTTTTGAAATCTTAAATATGTGTGTTCAATTGGAAAATTCAGAGAGGTAAAGAAATCCAATAAATGACCATGGGTGAGTGAAGGCGTCCTGGGAGATGTGGTAGAATGCAGTGATAGGAAGGCATAAAGGGGAACATTAAACTGTGACTGGTAAAATTAGGTGGGGAATCAGAGGGCAGGGCAGGGGAGGGACTGTAGGGAGGGATGAGTAATACTATAGGCTTTCTAAAAGCCATATGGAAACTTACTGCTATAGAGCTTCATATATATATATAAATATCATATATATAATATATATATAATATTTTTTTTTTATTTATTTCTGTTTTTTGTTAAAAGAAATTAAAAAGAGCTATCCTATAATAGGGCATTGCCTTTTCTAGACATCAGAGGCTAATAGAAAAACAACAACAACAAAACAAACAACCTCAATGCTATGAATGGACCCTACTCTAAATATGTTGACCATGGGTCCCACAGATCTTCAAACAACACTGGCCATTGCTTCTTCTATTGGTCACCTACCAATAGAAGTTTCTGAATACACTAACTACATAAACTGTAGAACAAAAGAGGAGAAATAAAGCTTTTGCTGACTTCAGAGCTTCCTCCACTCTACTGAAGCATTCACAGTGGTGAAAGACACTATGCAAGCTACCAGAAGGAAAAGTTAATCATCATCCTTACCTGTGGTGAATCTTGTGAACTACAGCAACTTCCATGGCAAGATTTGCCCACTGCTGCAACACTGGTACAAATATGACATAACCAATCTCTGTTTAAATGTAATTAAGGTCTGATTCCTGGAATGGAACTCATGCTTGTCACTGATATCAGACTGAGGAACCTAAGGATAGTAGGTCACGGGACATAGGGGAACCTAATACTAGTTGTATATGAAATAGGTATATTAATCTGACTCTTTTTTTTTTTTCTGTATGTGTATGATGTACTGTCTGCATGCAAGTTTGTGCACCCGTGTCGTGCAATGCCGCGGAGGTCAGAAGAGGGTTTCGGATTCCCCTGGAACTGGAGTTCTCCTGGAATTGGGGTTTCAGACGGTTCTCGGCCGTCATGTGGGTGCTGGGGATCGAACCCGGGTCCTCTGTAAGAGTGGTTGGCGCTCTTAACCGCTAGGCCATCTCTCCAGCCCTAATCTGACTCTTAATGATTTATTGGATACCCATACCCATAAATTAAAGCGTCTCTCAACTCTCAAAAGATAGGTTTCCTTGTACAAAAGATGATGATTAACACAGAAATCCACTTAGGCAAATGTGCAGAGAACAAGCACTTTCAGACTGCTTATCCCTGAGTAACACCCTTATATCAAACTTCAACTCCAGAGGCTCAAGTATAATTGTGGAAATGGGGGTGGAAAGAGCCAAAGGTGTTGAATGACCATGAGGAAACCCAGTTTTCCAGACAGCTGGTCAGTTACTCATATGAACTCACAGCGAGGGCGACAGCATGCACTCATCCCATGAAAATTGGCAATATATAAATTACCACCATAGACATGAGGAATTGAGTAAGAAGCTGTAACCCCACCTAAAGAAATTGTGGCAACAGGTGAACCCTGGGAGGGACAGAGATAGTCTCTTTCAAGTACAGGAGTCTTGCTAGGTTAACCTGGCTTCAGTGGACGGACCCACACTGAAGGAATTTGGAGTCATAAATTAGAATCTATAGGTCTTATGGTATATGAGGTATAGATCTGCATATCATTAAATTATATTCTGTGAAAATTATAAATTTTCAATTAAAAATGCAAAAGAATTATGTTTAAAATGTTTTATTTGCATCTTATAAATTTTAATAAATATATTGCACATTCATTTCAAAATATCTTAAATTACATTATATTTTATTTTATTAATAAAAACATTTTATTCATAATTTGTCTATATTTCTAACAATGTATTTCTCATTGTATAACCATATATTCAAAACAATAATTTGTCTGATAAACTCTGGTGCTGCCAAATAATTGCAAAATGTTCTATAAAGTACTCATGGATATTTCAAAAGGATTGCATGTTTCCATGTCTTTTTCTATAATTGGAAAAACATAAATCTTTTTTTTTAAATTTTTTTTATTAATTTTATTTATTTCTGTATGTGTATGAATGTACTGTTTGCATGCAAGTCTGTGCACCCGTGTCGTGCAAAGCCGCGGAGTTCAGAAGAGGGTCTTATGAGAAATAATTGTGGAGCAAGATTTTGGCATTTGCTTATGCTTACAAACATTTGAGCCTTCTATGGGAACATAATGCATTGAGAATCAAATAATCACATAATGAGTAACAGAGGATGGAATTTACCTGTAAATTCTAAATGAAATAGTCTTCTTTGATTCTCTTTACATTTTCATCTTCAAATAAGATTTCATCATCTGACATTTCACCTCTGAGACATGAAATAAAAACAGCATACATAAATGTCTTCTGCTGGTAAAATCTAATAAGAAGCAACAGGTAATATGAATTACACATTTTCAAAAATGATTGATGGCTTAATAGGAACATTTTAGACATTTTGTTCATAAATGATTAATCTGTGTTAAAGTCTAAATCACTGACAAAACCCTCTCACCTGATAGCATAATGCTACTAATTGCCCATTTTAAGGACTGATCCAAGTATAAGAATTTCCTTGACATTTTATTCAGGCAAAGCAATTGAGTGAAATCTATTCAGTCTTTTTTTCCCATTTTTTTTTTTTATGTAAAAGAACTTCATTGACTCCATCTTTTAAAATAACAATTCCACTAATTCATGAGCTGGCTTCTTTCTTTTAATATGCTGTCAGAGTCTCAAAATTTTTAAATTACCATCTAGTGGTTATTTTTTTTTCTTATTCCATATGTATTCTTTTCCTATAAATGGAAACTATAAGATGTCTCCATGCTGAGGGTGAAGTTGTGTGTGTGTGAATTTCTGCTTGACTTGAAAATTTATAGATCTGTAAACTATGCTGAAAATGATATGAACATGAATGACTCAATCTCTCAAAGCTGATGAAGACTTTGAGAGATATGAAGGGCTATGAATCATGGGAAGAAACTTAATGTGATATCAAAATTTTAATTGTAGTGTGAAATTATAATGATAGTATTTATTAGTAATAATAAATACTATATATATTAGTAATATAAGTTAATATGCTGGGTTCAGTGTGTACATGTTTAATCTCAGCATTTGAATGACAGAGGCAGGCAAATCTCTGTGAGATCAAGGCCAGACCTGAATGGTCTAACATAGCAAATTCCAGTCCACCAGAGGCTACAGACTGAAACCTGGCTTTAAAAATAAATAAATAAAAAGTCAGAATGGGAAGAATCATATGTTAAATTTTAAAAGTTGTTCATATTCAAGATTACATTAAGTTGGTTTAAAGAAAATGCCAGCAGAAGGATTGACTCCTCTGGGCAATGAAGGGAAGAAATGCCTCAGATTGCTGCAGACATCAGGCCCCTCTGTGGATCCTACTAGTAACAACTATTTTTTTTAATATTTAATTTATTATTTATTTATTTTTTTTTATTGATGCTCTGTGTATTTCATACATCATTTTCCAATTCAGTTCAGGCATGTATCCCCTTCCCTTCCCCCCACCCCACCCCTACCCATCCCAGATCATGCATTCTGCTGTAACTTTTCTGCATCTTTCTCTGCTTTTTTGTTTTGTTTTGTTTTCATTTTTTTAACAACAAGTGATAATTTGTGAGTACAAGCATCCTTCATGTAAAACCAATTTGCAAGCA